>CM061136.1:151268884-151519426 GCA_030789695.1 Scilla litardierei | reverse complement strand
AGAAAATCGGAAATAATATTCTGGATCCAATGGCGCTAGTCTCATCTTGATCAGACGCTTAGTTTTTCCAGAAACATTTTTTAGCCTAAAAATTAAATACGTATAATTCATTCTAAAATCTGTAGCTCTCTGTTTTCACATACACTGATACGTGATAAAAATATATGTAATAGTAATCTTCGAGACGGTCGTTTTGACTGCTCATTCAAGTATTTTCGACTAGTATTGCTCCCGGAATAAATTACTGAAGTTATACGTTACCTAAGTAAATTGAGTTTTTAAAAATGATTTGTAAGCTTCTGAAAATTATAAAAATTACTATAAGCTTCAGAAAAATATTCCCTCTTGTAGTAAAACTATTTTTATCATATATAGTCTATATAAAAATTTAGAATGCTTTTCATCACCGTTTTAATCAGTTTTAAAATCAAAACGATCAAGTTAAATAAATAGGAAATAGTGTATTCTTTAACTAATTGTTTTTTTTGTGTTTACTGGTATCAAATCTCGTGCACTAGCACTAGATCCAGTCCCGGCTCACTACCATCACCTCGAGATCTGTAAATCACGACATGTTCTAAACTTAGAAAACTAGTCTACTGTGCTTGTATGAACTCGTAACACTTCTCCACTTATAGCCTCCGAACGGCTATTGACTTGTACCGAACGAGAGACCTAACCTAATAGGAAAGTAATCAACTAAAAATTACTTTGCCAACTTTCAACTTTAGTGGTTGTAGCACGCAACTACCAACTTGGGTAAATTGTGTGCTAAACCACACTACCACGTGCTCAAAGCACAGAAGTAACATCTTTTGTTTTGGACTTGTCTTTATCCTCTTTCCTACTTTCTGGTTTTCAATAAGAAAGTCAACCAGTTGTCTTTGTTCGACTAGCAACATGTGGAACATCCTGTAAAGAACTTGCACTTGACACATCACCGGGGTTTTTGAGGTAACTCATAGTTTGCGAGAGTGCGGGAGTGACTAGAGTTCATCTACCTGTCTAGCTGCCTGGGTTTCGACATCATGTCTAGCTGCCTGAGTTTCGGCAAACAAAAATATGCTGCTTGCCAGCATCCTGTCTAGTTGCCTGGGTTTTCGGTATTCGTCTGGGTAAGCGCACCCGGGCAAAAGATGAACTCAACTGTCACATATCGTACCCTTCGACTTGAGCCACGTAGTTACTTTTGCACAGACACCGTACTTTACTTGTCGTACTTTTAGCTACAGCAGTAGCCTTTACACCTAAACTCCCACGTTCAGTTTTTCTCTCCTTTAAGTGTTGTTTTCTTTACCATTCAGTTGCTCAGTTACTTTACTTTCCACTTTGGTCTGTTTGTACGTAGTTACCTTTGTCATACTTGTACAGTACTTCTTTTCTTTATTTAGAATTGTTGTGACTTACCTTCGATTCCATTTATGTTACCGGTAGACGACGACCTGATTGAGGAGATTGTCGCAGAGTTCGAGGAGCCTGCGTTGACCCAGATGCTGCAGAGTTTTAGTTACTTTTCTGTTGGAGTGTGTGTTGTACTGTGTATTTCCTTTTCCGCATTTCCTTTCAGTACTTCCTTTATGTATTCTGGTGAGAGAGTGCTTCTGCTTGTTGTACTTTAATTTGGACTGTAATAATGTCTGTATGCTGGTTTGAGTATTGTTGGTACATCTCTGAGTTGTGGCTATGCTGATTTCACTGGTAAACTGTAAGACCTGCAAATAAATCAAATAAGTAACTGGCCTCCGAGAGCGGGTCGTTACATCTTTCTCTTCCTTATCTCTTAAAAATCCAAGCAGGAAAAAGTCAACATGCTACTATGCATATACACCCTATCTCCCTTCATTAACTATTTACTAAAAAGGTCTTCATGCACAAACACCTTTCTTAATCAACTCATTACTAAACTACTGACATGACAACTTACACAGAAGAATGCTACACTTAAGGGTAGCCATCTATAAGCATACATTTACTGCACACTACATGATAATATACATAACTACACAAGACAATCCAAATAATAATACTACTACTACTCACACCAATAGGCATCATTACGAATACATAGTAGACACATACCAATAATCTTCATGCATACTCACATAGGGCACACATCCATTCACAGTATTAAAATACATTCCTCCATATTGGGATCCACATAGTCAACCAAATAGGGTATGCACTATATACACTACATAGCCTACGATACACACCACACGTATATACAAGCATAAATACACTATATATCACACAAAAATATATGCCCTAGCGTACATGGCACTATGGGTCATTACAGCGGGAACATTGGATAACGTTGGGAAATCAACCACAATTTCCAACTGGAATAAAGTTGAACTCCCGGAAATTTTTGTTCACACCCAAAAATGGGTTATATGAATAAATCATTAAAATGATTTAAACGGATTACTCATCCGTTAAAAATTCAGTTGCTGTTGACCGCAAGGAGACATGCAATTACAATGCAGACAATCAAAACGCCTCATTAGAAACTATTTATATGGGCATGATCACCATATATAAATAGTTTTCGAGAACTCCTAACGGAGGAAGCGTTTAGAGCACATCTTATATATTGTGCCATGATGTGTCCACATCCTCATAGAAACTATAAACCATCAGAATGCTGTCTTAGAACTATTTATCGAAAGTAATTACCCCAGATAAATAGATTCCGAATACTCCAAACAGGGGAAGCATTTAGAGCACATCTCATAGATTGTGCCTTGATGGGTCATCATATAAAAATTCGATAGTGAAGATAGATCCTGAAGATCCTTCACATTCAGATCACTTTAAATTCCCAGTATTATGTTCAACATAGATATTACAATCATCACTGAGCTTGAAGCTCAATTGACCATTTCAAATATCATGAACCGTGATGAGTGACGCACCCAAAACCTACACCTAGATTCCACCCGGCGGTGCCACGATCGCCAGGCGTGGTATGGCCCCTAGGTGTCAATTCCGAGTTCTATCCGCAAGTGGATGGTGTCAAGTTGTAGTATAAAAGATATCGAATCTCACAGGGACGGTGATAGTGTATTTGGGTTCTCAGTTTACTTCTATATCTCGAAGTGAGATAGTTATAGGGTTAAGAGAATTGGTTGTTGTGTTGATGTTATTTTAACAATAAAAGGACTAGGGTGTTAGGGATCACCACTAAGATCGTCGAGGATCGACATTCGAATAGAATCCTTACATTGCATTAGGGTTAGTGGATTAATCTCCCAATTCGTACCACTCTCGTGGGTTAGAATTGTGAGGTATTTTGGTGGCTCTCGTTGACGCAATAGCGGTAGCCGTCAACGTAACGATATAGTTCGTCGGGGGATCCCCTCAAGGCACGAGCCGGGCATGGTCACGAGCCTTGGTTGGATCCACCGATGTCCCTATTCGAATCCCAAGGATACCCCTTAAGCACATCAATTCCACAGACCGTGGGCATGATCTCAGTACGGGTTATCTATGGATTCGGTAGGATCGACCAAAACACTCCCCTAAATTCCTAATTCAATATAGGGATCCAGATCTATGTCTTCCCCCTAGGATCTTAGGGCTAACCAATCAACCCTAGAAAATATATACTCACTCATAGCAATATTAACGAATAAGAACACTATTTTTAGATATGCATTCATCATAACAAATTGATCAATGAAGATTGAAAACTTACAGCGAGAGATGAAGAAAAATAGCAATTTATAGATCCAAAGAAAAAGCCGATATTCCAAGAACGCGTGAAGAACAAAACGAGCTTCCAATCAAAATTCGATCCAATAATAATCTTTTACAAAATTAATCTAGATCTCACCAAAAGTATTTTCTAATCTCCGTTCTAATTTTCGCTCTCCAAAAACAACTCCAAAAATCCGAATGAAAATTTGCCCCTCAACGTTTCGCAGCTGCCAGCCTTCACTCCCCAAATCGCCAACAGCTGCTCAGAAAATACTTCCACAAATGGCCTCAGCATGGTCGACCGAGTAGGTGACTCGGTCGAGCAGTTCGTTGCTCGATCAGTTGCTTGGGCCGAGCAGCTGTACTGCTCGACCGAGCACGACAGGAAATCCAAATCCTCCAAAATCTTTAGTCTGTCTGCACGGGCCGAGTCAGCTCTGCTCGATCCAAGCAGAGAGCTGACTCGGTGGCTGAAGGATCTGCTCGGGCCGCGCAAGGATTAGTCGGGCTTCGACAAGGACAGCTGCTCGATCGGGCACTATGAGTGCTCGGTCCGAGCAGCCTAGTATATGCTGCTTGCTTTTCATTTGCATCTGCTCGACCGAGCAGCTGCTCTGCTCGGTCGAGTCGCCTGTGAATTCATTTCCTACAGCTGCTGAAGCTTCCCTCTCCTCCTGCTCTCTCCTCCACTCCTCCCATGGCTCTAAAGACACGGCGAACTCCTGTAGAGCTTCGCCAACGAGCTCACGGGCGTGTCAGATGTGTCCATACCCAAGTCGGGTCCCAAATCGCTCCAAAATCCCTGAAAACTCATAAAATACTACGAAACTCAAATATAATGTCAGAAATGCGATATCGTAGGGAAATATGGGATTTGGATACGAAAATGGCATGGAATGCAATGTCATGATGATATGAAAAAGGTGTAAAATATGGACACATCAATGAGATCATGAAGATCCACACTTCCGAAACTGTTAAATAGTTTTCGGACATATTTACTGACAATCCGATTATTGTCAAAATCACACATCCATGCTGCTAAAAATCCATATAGGATTGACATACTAAAAATAATGGATGCAATCCACCAGTAGCAGAAGTAGATGTCCTCAATGAATGATAGGACATACCATGAGGCTCCAAAGAGAGGAAAACTCTTAGAGACTTTTAAACAATACCCCCACAGGAAAGTGAGTTCATCTCCATATCCTCTCCCTTTCCAGAACCTCTAGAAGAGAAGAATATGGAATAAATTGAAATATTATTGAATAATGTATGTACGGGGGTGTTTGGATAAAACACACACTTGTCGACAATCACTCACATTGCATTTTGTCATTTAAATGATAATTATAAATATCATTTCACACTCCGTTTCCGGAAGCAAAAGTAGAGATTGGCCAAAAATATGGAACGATGCATTAATAAGTTGAGTTGTGCTCACTTATGAAATGTGAAGTGTTTGGACCTAAAGTCTGGATATCAAAAGATATCAAACCTGTGGGCATAATGGAAAATTGTATAAACCCAAATATAAATAAATAAAATCATATGCTATAAGCGACATGTTATATCTTATCGGTTCATTTCACTGAAACCAGGAAGCAAGTAAGATGAGATTGACTCACTTACGAAATAAAACTGATACATCAGGCTCCCTGGAAATGTTTGTGAAATTTCTGCGATTGGCAAAGGAAAATTTGGTTTTTGTTGCTATGGATGTTGTGACAGTATAAAATTATAGATTTATTCCTATTTTCCTAACTAGCCTAAATAGACTATGGGTCGTCTATTCTATGAAAAATATATATAATTCAACCAACAAAGTATCTTACCAAAATAAGGACCCTATTAAAGGTTGTATTTGTATCTTTAAAAGAGCAAAGAAAATGATTTGGGATTATATCTTTAAATGGCTCAAATCTCATCGGATCTCCAGAAGAGAAACCACGAAATATCTGTTTAAGTCATACTATCAAATATGATACGAAAGACCTAAGCAAAAATAGCTTGGCCAACAGACTTATCCTCCAGAAGATGAAACTCTCATCCAGAAGATGAACACATCATTCAGAAGGTGAAACTTTCATCCTGTAGATGAAAACATCATCCCAAAAATGAAAATATCATCCAGCAGATGAAATTATCACCCTAAAGATGAAAACATCATCCTGAAGATGAAAACATCATCCAGCAGATGAGACTATCATCCAAAAGATGTAAATCTCATCCAGTATATGACGATGATCACCCAGGATATGAAAATATCATCTAACAGATGAAAATATCATCCAAAAGATGAAAATCATATGATATTTAACTTCATACACCCGAAATTGATGAAGATACATGGACAATTGTAATCCACTAAATACACATATTATTTGTACGGATATACATAAAAAACCCCTTCCGTTCACTGGAAGAGGGGAAGGATATCCTAGGTCCTTAAGTGCCTTTCTTGGGCGTCTTTGGTACACTCCTTTATCTAGCCAACTTCACGCTTCTCTATATTACGTTGGCAGTAAATCTGTTAGCCAAATACAGTGTAGTGCCGCAGCGCACCACTGGACCGGGGCTACACATCTTCTACGCTACCTTCAAGTGTTAATACTATACATGATCTTCCTCCATGTTAAATGTATTTACAGATGCAGGTAATAAATCATCGCAATAACCACCTAGAAGGACATGCCACATCCTGGATATCTGCAAAGCATGCAACTAAGGAAACATCATCCTACCATTTCGAGAAGCTCATCATTCAAGAAGCAAATCAAGAGTATGCATAGCTACGCCCTGAAGTACCTCGCAGACATAGTGACGCCTGAGTCAGAGACTAGAGACATGGAGCTATCTACCCAGCCTACAGACCATGCCACTTTCTTAGCTCATACTTGAGAAGGCTATATCAAAGGCAATGAGACAGAGCACATCTCTTCAAAGGAGCTCCATTGGATTCAGTAACCGACATATATGAGCGATACTTGTATTTTGTATTTTTTTCTTGGAATGTAGTAGATGAGATTGATGTATAGATGCCTAGGAGATCTGCAAGCCTGAAGCTTGTACAGATCAAGTGGGAGTTAAATGTTGTGTGGTACTTTGTTCCCTTTACTATGGTTTTTCCTACTGGATTTTACATAGCCAAAGGTTTTAACGAGGCAACCTCATTAACTCTGGATCCAGAAGTATCCACCCCTAGTGATATCCACACAACAGGGGAAGTTAAAGAGACTTATACACTCTCACTTAGGATTTAGAATTATCCACCCCTTGTGATACTCATAAGCACTATGAATCCTGAAATATTCATATGTCGAGTTTACAAATATGAATGGATAAGGGGAAGTGTTATGAATAGGCTCCTTGAGACCTTTCGTATATCCACCACTTTATATTCCTCATGTATATTAATATATAGGTGATGCTAGGAAACCCCTAGCCATCACTCATTCTTGGAGACTCTTCATCTCTCAACAGATACCATATTTATTAATATTTGTATCTATAGTTATGCATAGTTTTTTATTTCCCATCTGGTGAAGCTTCATCTATATTAATATTGTGGGGACACAACTATGTCCATAAAAATAAAATTTTCCTAACCTCTCTCAATAAACAATTAGATACATATGACTCTTCATATTAACAGTAAAAAATGATAGCTTTTTACCAGTTTTACTTTAAGCCAATAAAGTTGCTAACATCCGCACGAATGAAACATAGATACAAGACATGAAACTAGGAAAGTTCAGTTCATCATCTCTTAAGGGAGTCCATGATTACACAAATCAGATATCAAATAAAGAACCTAAAACCTTAACAAGTCATATGCCAGGCTATCTAGATCCCATCTAAATCCATCTATTAGGCATTTCATCAAACCTAATTTCAAAGATCCCACCTTTGTTCATTATAATCATCTAAAAATTAAAGATTCATTTTACTAATTAGAACACACCTAAGATTCATTCTTATTAACTTCAATCATCATGCGTACCTAATTTTACATCAATCTTATATTATTTACTATTAATATAATCAATGACTATATCTCTATCTTATTTACAATCCATAGCCAATAATTCCTAAGATGATATTCCACTTGAAATCAATCTACGTCAAGACTACGGGCTTAACCTCTTTTATTGGTATACACGAGAGAGTTAGAGAATGGCAGTGGAGATGGTTTCATGTGGCTGGCCTAACTCAAAGAAGAGAATATAATGAATAGCGGAAGAAGAAAGAGTGAGGGAGAGAATAAGTAAAAAATGGAAGAGAATTCTAAATATCTCATATCCTTATCTCTTGGTTAAAAACTTATCTCTTGGTTAAAGACTTGTCTCTTAAGGGCTTGTTCTTTTCTCAGAACTTTGGAGGAGAAAGTTGAATTTTTTACTGTTCACCTACTATTCACAGGATTCCTGGCCAATTTTTTTCAATCGTGTTCTTTTGCTCACTTTGGGAATTCGGATTATAGGCTGACGTGGAGCGGATTCTGAGAATCCACGGCAAATTTTGCAATCCACGTGAAACACGCGGATTACAAACGATTCCATGCGCGTGGGGTCCATTAAACCAATCGGAATGAGCGTTCAAATTTTTTTTTAAAATTCGTTCAAAGAAAACGAAAGCAAACCTATATGCACGTGGGGCCCATTGAGCAATTAATAAACGAAAGCAAACACTATATGCGCGAGGCCTTGTTCGTTCAAAGAATTAACTCTTTTTGGCTTATTAATTTAGTTTATTAATTAGAATAATAAATAAGTTATTTAATAGTTTAGTTATTAATTAAATATGTTTCGGTTACTTAATTAGGTTTAGTTAATATTTAATATGGTTAGTTAATTAATCAGTTAATTAATTAGTTTAGTTTTAAATAAGTTGGTTAGTTTAATAATTAATTAGTTTATTTTTAATTAATTATTTTAGTTTTAAAGTAATAATTTAAATTTGAGTGGGCCCCACACCACTTTCTTCATCCAACTTTCTTCAACCAAAAGAACACACTACACGGAGTGGGCCCCATCTCAACTTTCCAACTCTACAATCCAACCCCACTTTCCAACAAAAGAACACACTACACCAAATTTCTCTCTCATCATATTCCACACTTCTTAACTTTCCCAATTTATACTTTCCTACAAAAGAACAGGCCCTAATCAAACATAATGACTCACCATAGATATTTTCTTATCATTTAATGGTAAGTTTTCCCCTCGCCATGATGCATAATTAACTATAACTAATCTGTTGTAAACTTAGTGGCTATGGAATCCGTAGCCCTGTATTTATAGCAATAGGGTTACATAATGGGTAGATACCCAATAACAAGTTGGGCCTCCAAAAGCCCATTTATAACACTTCCCCTTATCCATCCATTGTTGTAAGCCGTAATGAACACTTCAGGATTCATAGAGCTTATCTGATCATGGGTTTACTTCTGGATCCCAAGTTCAAGAGCACTTACCTCGTTAAAACCTTTTCCAAGGAAAACCCAGTAGGAAAACCCCGTGGCTAAGGGAAAAGAGTACAGGTCTCTGTAACTTCGCCTGATCAATGGATAACATCAGTGGTGGATACTTCTGGAACCAGAGTTGATGTGGCTTCCTCGTTAAAACCTTTGGCTATGGAAAACCCAGTGGGAAAAACCAATAGTCAAGGAAAAAGAGTACAGCCCGACATTAACTCCCCCTAAAAAGTACAAGCTTCAGGCTTGTAAATCTCTCAACTGTCTCATCCCAATTCCTAGTACAAGTTTTATAAAGGTATTGCGAGGTAAAGCTTTAGTAAATAGATCTACCAGGTTGTTGTAAGACTGGATCTGCTGGATGTCGATCTGGTTGTCTACTTGCTGTTCATGCGTCCAGAAGAGCTTGTGGAAAATGTGCTTCGTCATGTCACCTTTGATGTAGGCATCTCGTAGTTGAGTGATGCAGGCAACATTGTCTTCATACATGGTGGTTGGTCCAAGATCTCCCGTCTTCAGGCCGGTGGTCTTGAGGATATGGTGGATGACTGATTGAAGCCAGAAGCATTCTCTGCTAGCTTCGTGGATCTCTATGAGCTCGAAATGGTTGGATGAGGTCGATGTCGAAGTCTGATTCACAGTTCTCCATGAGATGGCCGTCCCACCGTATGTGAACACGAAACCGGTCTGGGACTTTGCAGTGTGTTGGTCGGACCTGTATTATGCATCTGCATAACCGACTAAGTCAGAGGATACACCTCTCTTGAAGTATAGTCTCAGGTCCACAGACCCTTGGAGGTAGCGCAGAAGGTGCTTCACTCCGTTCCAGAAGCGCTTTGAGGGCGCTGAACTGTATCTGGCTAGTAGGTTAACTGCGAACGCTATATCGGGACGCGTGCAGTTTGCCAGATATAGGAGTGCTCCTATCGCACTTAGGTAGGATACTTCGGGACCCAGTACTTCCTCCCCCTCTTACAGCGGTCGGAAGGGGTCTGTATTAACATCCAATGATCTGATGACCATTGGTGTGCTGAGCGGATGACATTTGTCCATGAGGAAGTTTTTCAGCAACTTCTTCGTGTATGTAGATTGGTGTAACAGGATTCCTCCGCTCAAGTGTTCTATTTGTAAGCCTAGGCAGAACTTCGTTTTGCCAAGGTCTTTCATCTCAAAAGTCTGTGTGAGACTCTTGGATATCTCACCTATCTCTTTAGGAGATCCGATGATGTTAAGGTCGTCTACGTAGACGGCTATGATTACGAATCATGTTCTCTTTGCTCTTATAAAGATACAAGGGAAGACTTCATTTGTTGTGAATCCTTGTTGCACTAGGAATTCACTGAGTCTGTTATACCACATTCTACCTGACTGTTTTAGACCATACAGTGAGCTTTGGAGTTTGACAGAATAGACGTCCCGATGTATTTCTGTAATTTTAGTCGGTGGTTTATATCTGTCTGGGATTCTCATATAGATATCCTTATCTATATTTCCGTATAGGTATGCAGTCACAACGTCCATGAGCTGCATATCCAGGCCTTCATTTATAGATAGGCCAATGATGAAATGAAAGGTGATCGCATCCATGACCGGGGAATAGGTATCGTCATAGTCTATTTCTGGTCGTTGGGAAAAACCTTGTGCAACAAGGCACGCTTTGTAGCGCACGATCTCATTATTCTCGTTTCTTTTTCTCACGAATACCCATTTATATCCCACGGGTTTAACACCCTTTGGTGTTAGGACTACAGGTCCAAAAACTTTGCTCTTCGAGAGTGAGTCCAGCTCTACTCCTATTGCCACGTTCCACTTTGGCCAATCCTCTCTGCGTTTACATTCTGCTAGAGAGCATGGATCGGTCTCATCGTCGTATTCAGTGACGTGAGTGGCAATAATGTGCGCGAAGTTATCATTGATGATTGTGCTTTTTCTGTCCAGTACCTTCCCAGTACGTACGTAGTTTAATGATATTTCTCCTATATTTTCCTCTTCAGGGGTTGTTAGGAGGGGAGAGGTATCTGGGCTGAGCTCAGCATCCTGTGGTGGTATCGTTATTATTGCTCCATGATTTTTCCTCTTTCGAGGGTTTTTATCTTTGGAGCCTGGGGGGTCGTCTTCTCTTTTGTTGAGGTACGGCCGGTTCTGCTGCAGGTGGATTCCATCCATCTTTGGGTATGTCAATACTAGCTGGCGTATTTGCAGCAGGGACGTGTGATCTGACAATCTTCTGGTTGTCAGTGAATTTGTCCGGTAAAATGTGAACTGTATTTTGTATTTGACGGATCTTTAGGATCTCGCCTTCACATTGGTTTGTATGCGGATCAAAATGGGATAAAGTTTTGGTATCCCATGAAATGGTCTTTGAAGCTTCTGGCTTCTTTGTGTCAATGCCTAGTTTGGGAAAAGAGTTTTTGTCAAACTCACAATCTGCTAGACGTGCCTTAAAGGCGTCCCCCGTTAGGGGTTCCAGGTATCTAATTATCGATGGTGAGTCGAATCCAATGTAGATACATAGTCGCCATTGAGGACCCATCTTAGTCCTCTGCGGTGGTGCTATGGGGACATAGACAGCACATCCGAATATCCTCAGGTGAGAGATATCCGGTGGCTTCCCATATGCAAGTTGCATCGGAGAATAAGATTGAATCCCTGACGGTCGTAACCTTATTAGCGATGCAGCGTGCAAGATGGCATGTCCCCATGCATTCACCGGTAACTGTCATTGCATTAATAATGGACGAGCAATCCATTGTAGTCTCTTTATAAGAGATTCGGCTAACCCGTTCTGGGTGTGAACATGAGCTACAGGATGTTCAACTTCTATGCCAGTTGCTTGGCAGTAGTCTAGGAAGACTTGTGATGTGAATTCCCAGCGTTGTCCAGATGCAATTTCTAGATCTGGTTGTCTGGAAAATGTACCTGCAACTTTATGATTTGTGCTAGTAGCTTTGCAAAGGCTACGTTGCGGGTGGACAGGAGGCACACATATGGCTATTTGGAAGATGCGTCAATTAGTACCACGAAGTACCAAAATGATCCACTTACGGGGTGAATAGGCCCGCAAATGTCTCCATGTATTCTCTCTAGGAAGCTCGGAGACTCAGCGTCCACCTTCAGGGGGGATGGTCTCGTAATCAATTTTCTTTTGTGACAAGGGGACAAGGAGATGCACCCTTTCGAAGTAGCTTCAGGCTTTTCGAGTTAATTCCACGGGATTGTGATATGATGCGACTCATCATATTCCTTCTAGGGTGTCCTAGTCGATTGTGCCAGAGTTGGAATTCTGGTTGATTATCGCACTTCTGGTGCTCGAGTGTGTTTGCTTCCATTGCTCTTATCCTTGTATAGTAGAGACCCGACGGGAGTCCCTCAAAACGCTCGACGGTGGTTTTAGCACCGTTTTTATGAGACTTTACATACTGGAATTCTATGTTTTGTTTACTTACCGTCTCGAGGTGGTATCCATTTAAGCGGATATCTTTAAAGCTTAACAGATTTCTATGGGAGCTAGGGGAGAAAAGCGCATCTTTTATTAGTAGTTGTGTTTTGTTGGGGAGCAAAAAATGTGCTTCCCCTGATCCTTCAATAATTCCTGATGGACCGGATATTGTATTCACGGTTCCATCGTATTTATCAATGCTTTCGAAAAAGCAGATGTCTTGGAGGATCGTGTGCATAGAGGCACTGTCCACTAGGCATTTATGATCCATCTAATTTTAAGAGAAAAACATCGCAGTATAAGGCACAAGAGAAGATATACTGCTAATAATTATTCAATGTCTGAAAATTTCATGCAACATGCTAGGAATCAAAACAAGCAGATAGTAAATTGTTTTTTAAAAAAATTACAATGCATAGAAAATAGATAATGCCTCAGTCGAGCAGGTCATCGTTTGAGAAGTCCTCAGTGATGAACCTAAATGGTACCAGGTCTTCTTGTTCCACCAGGTTTGTCTCAGCTTACTTCTGGCTCGCTTTGTACAAGTCCTGTAGGTGGCGTGGAGTCCGACAATTCCTGGACCAGTGTCCAGTCATGTCACACCTGTGGCACTTATCTTCCCAGTCCTTTCTGGGGGCAGATGTCTGGCCGTCGTCCTTTCTCTTCCACACATTTTTCTTCTTGCCCTCATGGTTGGTTCTTGGAGGGGGTCCTCTAGCCTGCTTCTTCATTGCCTTACCCTTCTGGGATTTGCCTTTGAAGTTGCTCCTCTTCTTCTGGGAGGAGCTGTGGTGCGCTTCAGGCGCAGGAGCAGTGCCGGTAGGGCGTGAGTTATGGGTGGCCAGAAGGAGGTCTCTATTCTGCTCTGCCATTAGAAGGCATGAGAGAAGCTCTGAGTATTTCGTGAACTTACGTTCACGATACTGTTGCATTAGTATAACATCCTTCTCGTGGAAGGATGTATACGTCTTCTCTAACATGTGCTCCTCCGTCACCTTTTCACCACACAACTTCAGGCGTGAGGCGATGCTAAAGAGTGCCGAGTTGTACTCAGTAATATACTTAAAGTCTTGGAGACGGAGGTTCTCCCATTCATATCGCGCTCGGGGAAGTATAACATCTCTTTGATATTTATACATATCCTCGAGGGCGGTCCATAACTCATAAGAGTCTTCCACCGTGAGGTACTCGGCCTTCAGGGTCCGATCGATATGGCGTCTGATATAGATAATTGCTTTCGCTTTATCTATATCAGAAACCTTATAGCCTACAGTGATGGCATGGCTCAGTCCATGTGCTCGCAGATGGAATTTTATGTCCAACTGCCAGCTTAAATAGTTTTTGCATGTAGCATCCAATACGTCGAATCGACGCTCGCAATTTTGGCCATTTATCTCTCTAGCATGTTTTAAAATAGGCAATAATTAGATATTTTCACAGAAAAATAAATAATTAAGCATTTCAGACATAGATATTTGCTGTGTGGATCGGCTAATCATCATATTAATTACAGTCCATACAGTCCCAAAAAGAATGAAAGTACAACTCGGGAACCCCCGTGGGGCCCCTATTCTTCTGGAATGGTTCTTCATCTTCCTGATGCGTCCGTCGGTCTTGTAATTTTACAAAAATATCATCACTACATTTTTCTCTCTCAAAAAAGAAAATAATGCAAGGAAAATAATGGTGATAACTAGCCGATCCAAAACCACAGCAAATATAAACATTCGTCGCAGGTAGAAAAAATGCAGCAGGCATTTAATCATCACAGGCAGTTTATTCATTACAGGCAATTGATCATCACAGGCAGTTTATAATGGAAATGAAAATTTTTCGTTTAAAAATTATTGGACCACTGGGCAACGTCATACACCGTTAGGTTAGTTGACTAACGGCAGAGCGGTCGCAAGATCTTCCTAATTTTTAAACGTATAATAATCAGGTAATCCGAATAAAATGTGATGAATTAGAAGCGTGTAATTTGTCCAGATTTTAACGAAAAATAAATCGTAATTAATTCTCAAAATAATTTGAAAAATAGTAAAATTTTTGGGGTCAAACCCTAGTTAGGGTTTTTGGTCGCGTGAGTTGCCGCTTCTAGCGGCTAGGGTTTCTGGGCACACGTGCGCACAGGGGACCGCTGCAGGCGGCGGGGCCCGTCCGCCGCCGCTTGTGGCGGCGCGGGGCGGGGAGGGGGGTCCGCCGCTGCGGGCAGCGGGGAAGGCCCGCCGCTGCGGGCAGCGGGGAAGGCCCGTCGCTGCAGGCGGCGGGCGATCCGCCACTGCAGGCGGCCGGATCTGCCCCGCCGTCACAGGCGGCGGGATCTGCCCGCCGCTGCAGGCGGCGGGATCTGCCCCGCCGTCGCAGGCGGCGGGATCTGCCCGCCGCTGCGGGTGGCAGGGGTCGCCTGTCGTTCCAGCGGCGGGGTCAGCCCGCCGCTTCCAGCGGCATGATCTGCCCGTCGCTGCGAGCGGCATGGGTCGCCCGCCGCTGCTGGCGGCGACGGGGATCGTGCGGGGTGGGGGGTTGGCGTGACAGCTTCCGGTCGCGTAGCGAAGAAGAATCCCCTAGGGTTTTGGGGGAAGAAAATGATAAAAATCCGATTTTTATTGGAAAAATCCATTTTTAATCTTCAAAAAAGCGTTTTCATTGTAAAAAGTTGATTTTTATCAATAAAAACGTTGATTTTTCATTAAACAATTGATCCAAAAAAATTGGATCTAGACATATGCGCATACGAATTTAGATCTATGGAAAAGAATTACCTCTAGATCCTACCCGCCAGATCTAGCGATGTTCGGTGAAGGAAGCCCGTTCGCGTCGCGTTCGTCCGTCGGCAGAGGTTCGGCTCAGCCTCGAGCGTGCTGATAACGTGTTGTAAACTTAGTGTCTACGGAATCCGTAGCCCTGTATTTATAGCAATAGGGTTACATAATGGGTGGATACCCAATAACAAGTTGGGCCTCCAAAAGCCCGTTTATAACATAATCTACTTTATTTAATAACATGTTATTTATCAATGACACGTGTGCCCCTACCAATTCAAATGATAACATCTATTTCTTTATATCTAATGTAAACATACTACTACTATATGCTAGGTCTATAGAGTAGAATACATTCCTTGCTTATTGGTTATGCTAGGATGGACTTAATAATGACCCAATGCAATGGATTATATCCTACGTTTGATGAAAAAGGAATTCACATGATGAATCTTCCTTACGAATTCACCACATACCAGCATATGAATTTATCCCTAAGAGTAAAAGATCTAAATAATGGTTATCTTCTTCAGATATTCTACGCATTATGGAGGAAGAAATCAGGGCTCTTTATATAGCATCCAAGTCCCGAGCTCCTAATCAGTCACTGATCTTTGTTAGATTGCAATTGTGTCACTCACTAGAACGCACTAAGAGAAACCTTAGCTTTCCCTTCTGTGTTCGGTCGAGGGATCTGCACCTAAACTTGGTGGTGCTAAGGCTCTAGAAACCCAAGCTGCCAAAGTGAGTGGGGAAGGTTCAGGCTGGGCTCACGTCTCAATCCAGTCCAAGTCCAATATAGTCTCACTCATCTAAGTCGGATGCATAGCATCATAGATCTTGATGCCCTTTTGGGCAATAAGATTTGTTATAAGAATGTATGTCGTGTTACCATCAATAATTCTTTGATCTTTGGGTGCACATTCCTAGAACAGAGTTTCATCACCTCTTTCATGATGAATATGTGTTGGGACCTGTGGCTACACAACATATACTAAACGATGCATTAATAGTGTATTAGCAAGTAAATATGTGTAATTAAAAAGTTACTGATACTTCAACGCATAACGTATGAAATAAAAATATTTATCTCAACAACTACTACTACAAAGAGAATAACGCCAATGCAAATGCAAGCACAAGACATATCCTGGTTCGAATCCCTAGTCCTAAGGCGATCTTATTCCAGTCCCACCCTCGTAAACCCAAGTTGTGGATTTTCACTAATGCTCCCTAAACAGGGGCACCAAACCTAACAAGAGTACAATCCCTAAACTATGATACCAAGAAGTAAACACTCCAAGGTTACAAAGGAGTAAACCCTTCAAGTGGAGTACACCCTCCATAATACTCTCACAACCCGAGAGCTAGGTTTTGTAAAGAAACAAAATGAAATACACACTTACATATTCCTTGAATAGATATTACATATACGAAGATGAAGGCATGGAAGTGTGGAAACCAAGTGCTAGATGATGAGCTTGTTGCACTTGGAAGCTTCTCTCTTTATCTAGGAGTTGAACCTAACACATTTCTCATGTGAATGAATGAAAGAAGAATGAGGAAAAAGAAATCTTCTTCAAGTAAAACCATCAAATTTGCACTCTCAAATAATCTCTATATGAGTGGAGTGATGCCAAAAACCACCACTCAAACTAGCTTAAATAGCCTCTTAAAACAACCCAAAACCGCCCTCTAGAAGACAAGAATAACGGCTATAAACGGCTAGTCAAAACCCAACGACTAGATTTTTGGACACGATCAAACATCTGATGAAGACCTGTTAGACATCTACTGAAGACTGGTTTGACGTCTGATGCAACATCTGACAGACTCTATCCAGAATGTCAACAGATCACAAAAACGATCATAACAGACACAAATGAACTCCGATTGATATGATTTTGTGTTTGAAAGCTAGTGAAGAATACAATCTATGAGCTAGGAATGGACGAGAAATTCAAATCACAAAAAAACTGGTATAGGTCAGAAGACTAAAACGGAATGTAGAAAATCTAACAGAAGACAACCAGCTGTGTGGAGTTCATCACTCTGGCATCTAGGACGCTTTTCAGGCATCTGAGAATCATACATCAGACAACTGAGGCAGAGACTAGATAAAAAGAATGAATTGTCCATCTCTCAACAACCGGACGTTTGAAACACAATGCATACATCTGACCAAAGAACTTCAGATGGTTGAAATAGGATGTGTCTATCCAAACGAGGAACTGACACACCAAACATCTGGGAGTCCATCACCAGACATCCAGTCATGGTCTAAAAACACAAGTAGGAGTGTTTTGGCCAAGGAACACACATGGATGAGTTTTAGAGATAAGCTATGATACTCTAAGGAGGAAAATGATGCAAATAAATGTATGTGGGCATCTATTTAAGGCTACATCAAATCTATGAAGAGAAATGAAGACATACAAATGAATTACATTGAAGTCCAATATTTCTTCAAGCAATCTTCTCACTAAGCCATGAAATCATCATCCGATCACCCAATGCTTTGTCTCCATTAAGATATTACATGAAATGAATCTGGGACTAAAATATATAAAATTATTAGCACACAATATAATGTTGATCATCAACAAGCTTATCATCAAGCACTTGGTTTCCATACTTCCATGTCTTTATCTTCACATAAGTAATATCTATTCAATGCAAAGGTAAGTGTGTATTTCGTTTTGTTTCTTTGCAAAATCTAGCTCTCAGGTTGTGAGAACATTGTGGAGAGTGTAATCCAATAGGAGGGTTTATTCCATTCATAACCTTGAAGGGTTTACTCCTTGGTATCATTGTTTAGGGATTGTACTCGTGTTGAGTTTGGTACCCCGGTTTAGGGAGCATTAGTGGAAATCCACAGCTCGGGTTTACGAGGATGGGACTGGAGAAGCATCACCTTGAGACTAGGGATCTGAACCAGGATAAGCCTTGTGTTTACATTTGTATTGGCGTTATTCTCTTTGTGGTTGTTGAGATAATTATTTTTATTTCCACTGCATTGTGTGTTGAATTATTAGTAACTATTTAATTACACATATTTGCTTGCCAATACACTATTTACACCTCGTTTAGTGTATATTGTATAGCCATATGTCCCAATAAGTGGTATTAGAGCCTTGGTTTGATGGATTTTGTAAGCATGACGTTTTCGTCTCAACAACCTCCACCTTACTTTGATGGTGAGAATTTTACTCAATGGATGACTAAGATAATCAATCACCTCAAGAGCAACAATCTTTGGGAAGTGATGTCAATGTCTACTTCAAATCCCATGTTGAAAGCTCAAGCCAAGAGGATTTTGTGCATCTCCACATTCGATCATGAGTTTGAGAACACTTCATGAATGGAGATAGCACATGAGGTTTGGAGATATCTTGAAGACAAGTGCATCGATGGCAAAGTTTTTATGGAGGATGATATCGTCGAGTCAAACAATATTGAGGTATCTCAAACTCAATCCTCTTATGAGCATGATGTTTATAGTGAAAATTTATTAGTTGCTCATAAGTGTAGTAGACATTTACATCATAATGACGCATTGCACTACTTTGCTTGCTTCTCACATATCTTTGATTGAATCTTTGCATACCAAGAAAGAATGGTTTCTATCTTAAATTCATGATCTGCGGGAAGAAAATTCTTCTCTCAATCTTCTTCTGGACAGTGCTCACGTTTCAGATAGTAACTATGTCGTTCTTAAGAAGGCTTCTCATATTGACGTTTTGAGAAATGCGACAATGACTCTCAAATCTCAATGTCTTGAGCTTAGCTCACGTCGATCCGCTAGGGATGATGACATTTCTTCACTTTTGAAGAAGTGTGAGCTATTGCATTCTCAACTTTTGAGTAATGACAAGTTTTTGGGGTCCTCAACTTTGAGTGTGACTAACCCAAGCTCTTCTCCTAGAAGCACCCAAAAAAATTTTGCGGGAGAGCCTTCTAAGGGGTTAGTCGCATCCAAATACTCTTTTGGCCAAAATCAATTTTGATTATTAAGCCAAAGAGAAATCATGCAGTTATGTACACTTCATTGCATAAGAAGCATATTTAAAGACAAAATGTTACGAACAATTCTTCATCTTTGCATATGTATGATGTTTCTACCAATAGGAATGATTCTTTTTACATGCATGCTAGTCATCCATCCTCTCGTGGTATGCATACTATTCATGCTCCTATGTATGGTAGAAATGTTCTTGTGTGAATGCTTTGAATGTCCACTCATATGATTCACATGGGGCATGTTAATGCTTATGTTCCACCTCACAAGTGTGTATCCCCACTTCCTATTCATACCACTACATAACCTATCTTAGGAAACCCAAAACTCTTTCTTTGTGGATTTGTACGAATGTTTCTAGACATGATAAGAACTAATATATTTAGAATGTTATATTCTCGTGCAATTATATCTGGAAACCAAACTCTATGTTTGTTTGGTTTTCACCTTACCAGCACACTCACATTTTATTCATTGCTTAGGTACCTTACTTATATGCTTACTTTTTGTACCCACTTTTAGTATGAGATTGTCCATAGCTCCCAATTTTGCATGCATTATATGATTTAGGAGGAGTGTAGAGTTTTTGCTAGCTAGCTAGTTTATTTCCATTCATATGACATGTTATATGTCATTCACATTATTGTTTTTGCATATGAGTAGGTTATTTCTCTAACCCTTGGATTTTATCAATTTGGCACTTTTCCATCTTTTTGATATGCCAAATGAGCAAAAATAGTGGTTATGTAAAAATATATACCATATGCCTTTATGCATACTCTTTGTTGGTAGTGTTTTTACATAAATACCCATCAATATGCTTTGTGAATTGATTGTTTATTTTTCTACACTTATGCATATTGATAGGGTGAGTTTGTTAATTGCATTTCAATGTTTATTTCATATTTTACATAATATTTTGTCATCATCAAAACAACATTGGTCTTGAACTCAAGAACCAACAATATGATGTTGATTTAAACATTGCGTAAGGCGAAATTCCTAGAACTAAACTGATTTTTGATTTCAAGACATTTTCCCAAAATCCCAATATCATGATTAAGTTTTGGGACGATTAAATAAACAAGCATAAAATCATAATAAGGATTTTGCATAATAAAAAAATCTATTTTTGCATATCTAAATCTTTTGGCACTAAAAATCCAATTTTATTGATCTAAACAAACATGATCATAATAAAAATCAAAATTTTAACAAATATTGCATGCCAACAACTAGAGGTATTCTATATCTCATCTATGAACATGTCAAAATTAATCTTATTTCTAAATATTAACACAGTAGATTATTAAAATTATAATTTTAATATATCAGCATGCATACAGTCGATCAACAAAAGCATTAGACTTTGATATTATACTCAAACTAGTATGTATACATAATACTGATATATGCCAAATCTACAAAGTATGATACATAACCTTCTTACCTATTATATTGGGATGGACTTAATGATGATTGCAATAATGCAATGAATGAAGCCATTCACTCGATGAGGGAGGAAGTCATGAGATGGATCTTCCTCACGAATCCATCATATTACACCCTCTGAACTGATTCCTAAGAGCAAAGCTACAATAGAGAGATCTAGAGCAAGTGCTAGCAATGACTATTTTATTAAGTTATTCTATGTATGGTGTATAGGAAATCAGAGCCCTTTATATATCCTCCAAGTCTCAGACTCTGACCTCATCTCTAAGTAATTTTTGATCTCCTTTAGATTGTGATTGTGCGGTCTCTGAGGATGTACTTTGGGACACTTTAGCTTTTCCCTCTAAGTTTAACCAAGGGGCTGACCCAATATTTGATGCAGCTAGGGTTCTAGAAACTTAGCAATCGAAGTAATTTGGTCGAGTTTGGATTAGGTTTAGGTCCCAATTCGACACAAGTCCAACAATTCTCACAACAATTTAATAAATGTTATGCATCATCATCTGGAGGAGGAACCCCTAGCTCTTTATTTATAGCAGGAGGAGGAGCGTACAAAGATAAGATACAATAGATACTATCTATCTATAAGATAAGACCCAATCCTAACCATCTTATCAACATATCCATTCACAACACTCACCCTTATCCAGCCATAGGTGTGGACTTTACTCATGAATACTTCAAGATTCTGAGTGTAGTAGAAGTCTTACATGGGATAGATATTTCAGGATCCTGAGTTGATGAGGTTTGCCTCGTTAAAACCTTTAGCTATGGAAAACCCTGAGGGAAAACCATAGTTAAGGAAAAAGAGTACAAACATTCTCTAACTCCCCCTGATCTGTACAAGCACTCAGGCTTTCAGATATCTTAGGTGCATCTCATCATTCCTATTTACAATATTCTGAAAATATACACAAATTACAAATATCACCACCATTAAGCAGCTGTTGAATCCAAAACCCTGGAGAGGTGTCTTAGTTTTGTCGCCTCTGATGTGGTCTCCTCAAAGTGGGGTGAGTTGGTCTTCAGACTATGTGGTTAGCTCCACAATACTAGCCTCTATCCCAGTCGTCACTGGGATGTGATGTACCACCAGGCGCCCTCAAATACACCATTGGTGTGTTTCTGGAATGCTAAGGATCTCGGAATGATAGGACGATGTTTCCTTCATAATTGGCTTTGCAGATCTGCAGTAGATGGCCGTCCCACTGTGGGTACCCAGTCTGTGATTTCTCATTATAGGGATCGGACCTGTAACCTGCATTTGCATAAACTTGTAGGATGCTACTTTATAATATAAGCCCAAATCTTTCGACCCTTGGAGGAAGCGCAGAAGATGCTTAACTTCGGTCTAATGGCCCCTCTTAGGTGCCCAACTATCTCTGGCTAATGAGTTTACTGCAACTGCTATATCGGAACGCATGTAGTTAGCCAGGAGTGTCTGATTGTACTCAAATAAGGGACTTCAGAACAATTATATCCTCCCCCTCTTCCAGCGAATGGAATGGGTCTTTTTGGTACATCCATAGAGTGTACTACCATAGGTGTATTTTGGATGACAATGGTCCGTGTAACTTCTTCAACGCACTCAGGACATATGGATTTTATTGTAACAGGATTCTATAAGTTTGTGAGCCATGACTTAATTTATGTTTGCCTAGGTCTTTCATTTCATGTTTAATAGTCAGGCATGAACAGATATTTCGGCTTTCTCTTCTGGAGATCCGATGAGATTTAAGTTGTTTATAATTATGATCTCAAATCATGTCCTTTGCTTGAATGCAAAGACAACACTTAGTATGAATCATTGCTTTGTCAAGTGATTCCTTTGGTTGTACATTATTTATTATTCATCTTCAATAGAATATACGTCCCGAAGTCTATTCAAGCATTTAAGGAAATGTGAAATTTATCTTTACCAAGATATCCATAAAGATATTCTGTCACAACATCCAATAACAGCATATCCGAAATTTCCTTTGCCAAATTGTAAGGTATTCACATTTTATAACTTAGGAAATCTGATGCATCATTGATGAGTCATGCTCATTTTAATTTGTTCATTCCCTAGTTTCAGTGAAAATATACTTGAGCTATAGGTTGTACCTTATAGTATACGATTTTGTATTTATTTTTTCTTATGTGTACAATACTTATTTTACCCACTTGTTTGACACCTTTTGGTGTCTGGACTTCAGGTCCGAACATTTCACGTTTCATAAGTGAGTCCAGCTCATCTTTTATTGCTGCGTTCCATATTTCGCCAATCTCTACGTTTGCATTTTAGCAACAGAGTATGAAACGAATTTTATAAATATGATCGCTTTTGCAATGTATGTGGCAATATGATACGTGAATACATTATCGACAATTATGTTTTATCCGTCCAACACCTCCCCAGTACGTACAACATTTACTTTCATTTTAGTTTTTCTCGGCATTTCTTCTGCAGTGGATTCCGGGAAGTGGTGAGGGTGTGGACATGAGCTCATTGTCATGTGGTAGTATTGTCTCGAGGTCTCAAGGAGTTTTTTCCTTTCTTTTGTTGTTCTTTCTTGGATTTCTGTCCTTGGAGCCAGTGGTCTGCCTCTTTTCTGTTGAGGAACAGCCACTTCTGTTGCTGGTGGATTGCATCCATTCTCGAGGATTTCAATCCTAGCTGGAGTATTTGCAGCAGGGATGTGTGATCTGACAATCTTCTAGTTGTTAGTAAATGAGTCTGGTAACTGGTGAACAGTGTTCTGTATGTGAATGATCTTTAGGATCTTATCTTCACATTGTTTTGTTACCGGATCATACTAGGTCAAACTTTTTGTATCCCACGTTATAATTTGCTTCGTGCCAGATTTTCCAGTATCTGGGCCCATTTTGGGGAAATCGTCTCATCAAAATCACAGTCTTCAAGATGTGCCTTAAATATGTCCCATGTGTGGGGTTCTAGGTATCTTATAACTGAGCTTGGGTCAAAACTCTACATAAATACCTAGGCGAGGTTGAGGACCCATTTTTGTCCTTTGTGGTGATGCAATGGGATTTAAACTGTGCAACCAAAGATTTTCAAGTGAAAAATATTCGGTAACATTACATATGCAAGTTGCATTGGAGAGAGACTCTGACCTCCAGAGGGTCTTATTTTCATTAACGTTGCAGCATGCAAAATTGCATGTCCCCATGCATCCACCGACAATTGGGATTTCATTAACAATAGTCGTGCAATCCATTTGAGTCTTTTATCCAGTGATTCTGCCAACTCGTTTTGGGTATGAACATGCGGCACTTGATGTTCATTTTCTATTCCCGCTGCTTGGCAGTACTCTTGAAATTACCGGGAGGTAAATTTTCCAGCATTATTCAGACATATTTTCATTATTTGGTTGTCTGGAAAATGCGCCTGCAAATTTATTATTTGTACCAGTAGCTTTGAAAAATCTAGGTTGCTGGTCGATAGTAGACACACATACGAATATTTTGAGAATGCATTTATCAGTACCATAAAGTATCGATATAACCCACTAGGGGGGTGGATTTGTCCACATCTATCTCCTTATTTTCGTTTGAGGAAGAGTGGAGATTTTTTGTCACCTTTTAATAGAGATGGCCTTGTAATTTGTTTTTCCTTATAGCAAGGGATGCGAGGGAATTCTCCCTTCTGAAGAATCTTCTGGCTCTTCGAGTCATACCCATATGATTGAGATAAGATGCGGTGCATCATTACTTATCCAGAGTGGCCAAGTCTATCATGCCAAAGTAAAAACTTGGCTAATGTCGGGCACTTCAGGTGCTCCGTTAAATTCGCTTCCTCTCTCCGAATCTTTGTATGGTAGAGGCCTGATGAAAGGCTCTTAGAACGTTCAAGTATGGATTTTACTCCTTTTTCTTGAGACGTTACATTCAGTAATTCTTTTTCTTTTACATTTGATGTTTCCAAATGGAATCAGTTAAATGGATGTCCTTGAAACTTAGAAAGTTTCTATTGGAATTTGGAGAGAATAGTGCATCCTTTATTTTTATTTCTGTGTCATTTGAGAACAATAGTGTTGCGTTCTTAGAACCTTTAATATGACCCTAATATTGGGCTTTGTATTGAAGGATCGTATGTGTTTATTTATTGTTTACTAAGCAGTTCATCTATTGAAAGATGAATCAGCACATTTACATTTCAGAAAACAATTTTCATTCAAAACAAATTTATTAATTCAAATTTCTCTCATAACATAAATTGTTCTGAAACAAATACAAAGATAAATGGCTAAGCTAGCAGGTCATCTCTTTCGAAGTCGTCAACTGTAAACTTGACTGGAGCATTTGTGATGACCAGGTTTGTTTTAGCTTTCTTTTTCTTGTTTTATTTATACAGTTCATGGAGATGCTGCGGAGTTCGGTATACTCTAGACCAGTGACCTTTCATGCCACAACTATGGCACCGGTCTTCCCATTCCCTCTTAGGTGGGGTGCATCATTTCTTTTGTTGTTATATCTGCACCAAGTGAACTTCTGCCTCCCTTCATTTATTTGCTATTGGACTTGGCCTCTGGCCTTTTTGCTCCATCCCCCTTTCTGTGGTCTTTCTTTTCTTTTGTTGTCCCTCTTCTTTTTGGAAAAAGAAGATGCATTGTGAGCTTCTTGTAGGGGCAGTGACAGGGGGCGCATGTTGTCAGTGGCGATGAGAAGCTCTCTGTTTTGTTTAGCCATGAGTTAACATGACAGCAGCTCAGAATACTTGGTGAATTTTCATTCACGGTATTGCTGCATTAGTATCACATCTTTTTCATGGAAAGACGTACGTCTTTTCCAGCAAGCGATCTTCTGAGACTTTTCACCACACAACTTCAGGCGTGAGGTGATGTTAAAAAGAGCTGAGTTGTACTCAACTATGAACTTGAAGTCCTGCAGTCTCAGATTCTCACACTCATATCGTGCCCTTGGTAGTATAATATCTTTCTGATATTTATATTTATCCTCAAGGGCAGTCCACAGCTTAAGTGGATCTTCGACCGTAAGGTATCCATCCTTTAGGGTCTAGTCCACATGGCGACAAATATAGATAATGGCTTGCACCTTTTCTATATCGCTTACATTTTCATCTTTAGTTACAACAGAAATGAGTGACTTAGCCCACAGGTGAAATTTCTGTCATGCTCCGCTACCCATTATACGGGTGCAAGGACGAGACGAAGGTCCGCATGGACTGGAGTTGTGAAGCTCGAGCCCAATAAGAGTCCGTAGGGATGCACCAAAACAAGTACATGTTCTTGCATTTAAAGTTCAGAATAATAAGAGTCCTCAAAAGAAACATGCATTCATTCAACATAATAATAATCCAGCAGTACAAAAGAAGTCTAATAAAAGGAAGCCTCGGGCATGGCTACAACTGAAAAGGAAACTACCGGTGCTACGCACCCAACCTAGACAAGAATCTAAATGGTGCTACACACCCAAACTAAAAACCTGGAAACTCCAAGTCAGCAACAGGAAGGGAACTCAAGACTGGTCCTCATCCGGATCATACTCCTGGGCGGTGTCCTCTTGCTCCAAATCCACAGGTATTGTCTCCTCGTCTACGTACTCTATCTCAGCAACTTACGTACAAATACCCAAGAGAAGAGGAGTTGTACGTCAGGCAGAGTCTACAAATGAAATGTAAGAAGAACTCTACTGCAAGGTATATGGAATTTAAAGACAGTTATTAAATGTTATTTACATGGCAATTTGTGAGATGCGACAGCATGGCGGTTATATATAAACATGGCAGGAAAGTAAAAGACGGTGCAAGAAGTAAACATGGCATGGCAATGGCCGTAGAGTTTGCTACCAGTTACAAGACAAGACTATCTGTGTGTCAAGGGTTCACTCCTTAAGGTTAGAGGGCGACCAAACCCCCTAAACCTTGCGACCGCTCAACCCAACCCCACCCAAAGTGCACAAGACAAGTCCGTACAAAGGATCACTCTCTCTGCTAGGAGAGTGCCTTATTCCCCGCAGGTTATCCGCATAAAGGATCACTCTCTCTGCTAGGAGAGTGCCTTATTCTCCACAGGTTCTCATACATGAAGTTACGTGGCATGGCAAGAATGATGCATGTCCATTTTCAGATATTTATCAATGTGGCAGTTACAGCATATTGCCTAGACATTGTCATCAAGTATAGGCTGACGTGATGGTTTCCTAGACGCTATCATTTTACGTCTAGGTCTCTTGTTCACATTTTTACAACTTAAGTAAAGTAAAGGCCTACACGCAGTCATTTCAATGCAAGTGAGCACATTTGCCTGTAGTGACGAGAAGTGCGTCCATAGGGTGTCTCATCGCGGCAGTGCGTCGGTTACGGTTCGCTGTAACATGTTAAACGGGACGATGTCAGGACAGGTTTAGAAGTCCTATTATGGCATGTCTCTAGGTTGAGCACGGCTATCCTAGCAGTTCCAAATCTTGTTGTTCACACGTCAGATCTACTTTACGGTTCTCTACATCGATTCTACCTTATGTGCACAAGTCAAAAAGTCTAATCGACGGCCTAAGTTATCACAATAGTTTAAAGGGGCATAAAATAAATTTAGTGATTAAGTTGTCGATTTTTAATTAGGTTTTCAATGACGTAACGTTTGGGTTACTACGAGCAGGGGGGTCACCAACATAGTATGACGATCATGTGTAGCTCTGGCGTCAGATTTGGAAACAACAACGGATCGCATCGCGGCTCTGGTTCTTCGACCGTAGGTAGCGAAGTGAGGAGAGGTCATCGGGGTCTCCTCGGCTGCGGGTAGCGCAACGAAACGGCTTGCGGCAACGGTAGTCTTAGTGGCTGGAGGGCATGTGCCTAGGGTTGTGAGGCTAGGTGGAGGGGAGAGGAGAGGTTTCGAGTAGGGTTTTGAGGGGGGAGGAGAAGAAAGAGGCTCGGATCTTGGGGGAGAGAAACTGCGGCCTGTGCTAGGATTCAGCCTGGTGCTTTGCAGAGAGGGAAGATGAGAGCCTGTGGGTTTGTTGCAGGTCGAAGGAAACAGGAGTTGCTAGGCCTGGTGTTTTGAAGGGATGGCCAGAGGGAAGGAGGTTGCGGCCTGGAACTGGAAGGGAAGAGAGGCGAGGGCTAGGCACTTGCGCGCATGGAGGATATGTGCAGGGTTTATGTAACGACCCATATTTTTCAATACATTTAAATGCATATATAACGTATTTTTTAAAAAGGTATTTATAGTGATTAATCAGGAGTTGTAAATGATTTCTAAATTTTCTTATAAAAATATTTTGAAGTATCAACCTAGTTATGGTGTATTTCAGTAGATTCAGATTTCATCAAATACCTCTAAACATTTTGATAAAAATTCATTTTCAATTATTACTGTTTCGGCTTAATGAATTAATTTTCTATACAAACATCTTCAAAACCTGTCACGACCCGCTTCCCTAAAATGGAGGCGAGACGTGAGAAGGTCCGCTCAAGCGTGGATCTGTGAAGCCTCACGCCTGATAAGCGTAAATTTAGTATAAGCAGTCCCTGTAATTGCAATCGAAACAACAACAATAATAGTAACATGAGACGGATATGAAATACCAATCCCAAAGTTTGTCCACAAAATATTCAACATCACAGAAAAGCCACCAGGCTAAAAGAAAGAGTCTAAAGGCCCAGAACAAGGCCAAACAAAAGACAAATATAACAGAGTATCAAACTAGGTGCCACGCACCGACAACCCAAAAGATCTAACAAAACTAGACGTAGACACTAAGACTGATCTCCAGTGTCTACGAAGTCCTCGTCCAACACGGGCGCAAGCTCGGCGTCCGCGAACACCTCACCCTCAGCAAGTAACTCGGGCTCAAGGTCTAACATGCGTCACCCAAAAGAGAAAGGGGCACATGTCAGCAAGTCTAAAAGACTTGAGCAAGGAAACTGAAAGTAACTAGCAACCTAGCACTTATAATATTAAGCAATGACATGGCAGTTAAGTATGATGCAACAGTTTAAAGAGAGGCAAGCACGCACAATGTAGCAAAAGCTACCAAATCACTAATCACTTATCATTTAACACTTATCACTTATCACTTAGTGCATAGAGAGTCCACCTGCTGGCCATCTCGTGGCTCAGTCCGCTTATCTCTATCACTATTAATAACACTTATCACTTATCACTTAGTGCATAGAGAGTCCACCTGCTGGCCATCTCGTGGCTCAGTCCGTTTATCTCTATCACTATTAATCACTTGTGCACTAGAGAGTCCACCTGCTGGCCGGAGTGGCGGATCAGGCCAACTCGGGGCTCAGTCCGCTTATCTCTTACCCCACCCATATGTGTCGAGCGTTGGGATTTCCAACTCACTGAGCTCGCTTCTGGAACACGAGCCAGTAAGTGTATTTGGCATAGGGGTGCACCTAGCCGGTATCCGAGCGTTGGGGTTTCTAACTACAGGGCTCGCTTCTGGAACACGAGCCAGGAACACAAACATCGTAGCAAAGCTACGCAATCACAGCAACACTTAAAGAATGCAATGACATGACAATTAATTTGCGTACCGTTAATGGAAAGTAAACATGACATGGTAATTGTGCAACATGCTAAATGTCAGAACTAGCTTCGTTGTCAAGCTAGTTTCCCAATTTGCGCCTAGGCGAGTATCATTTCGTCGCCTAGCCTCTTTTACGCCTACAACAAGCAAATGGCCTAAAACATGGCCTAAACCCTAAGTGGCAAGTTTCACTTGCCTAGCACCGGGGATGACGACCACTTCGTCACACGGATGCCAATCTACGGGGAAAATCGCTGTTATGGGGAAACATTCATCAAACAACATGAAATTTTATTAGGGTTTCATAAAAAATATAAATAGGTTATGAAAACAACGGTAGATCGATTTCTTACTGAGAGGAGGCGGAAGAAACACTCTGGGGAACCCTAGGATCAGATCTGGAAGCAAATGGAGAAGTTTGGGGAAACTAGGGTTTTGGGGGATTTGGGGATTTTGATGGATTTGGTGAGATTTTGGGGAAGATGAGAGGTAGATAGAGTGGATGGATGGTTTGGATGATGGATTTAAGGCTTGGAATGAAGGGATGAAGCTTGGAGGAAGATGGGGGCTCAAGGGGGAAGATTTTAGGGTTTTGGGTCGTGTTGGGGAAGAAGAAAACGTTTGGGATGGGTTTAAATAGGTTGGGCTGGCGGCTGCCCAGAAATTAGGGTTTTAACACAGTTTAGTCGGTCAAAGAGCAACCACTGACCGACTAGTTTGGCAACTAGTCGGTCGGTCGACCAACGCAGACCGACTAAGTGTAAACAGTAACTCCTGAACGAAAATAGGATTTTAGAGTTAGTCGGTCCATGAACAAATACTGACCGACTAGTTTAGCATCTAGTCGGTCGATGAACGTTCTCAGACCGACTAAGAGTAAACAGTAACTCAACTAAAATTAAGATGATGTGTTAGTCGGTTAAAGAAGCATTGCTGACCGACTAGTTTGCAACCTAGTCGGTCAACCAACGTTCTTAGACCGACTAACGATAAACAGTAACTCCTGAGAAATTTAGAAAGCTAACTAGTCGGTCCAAGAAGGATTGCCGACCGACTGGATCGTCATCTAGTTGGTCGGTGCCCCTTCTCATACCAGCTAATGAGCACAAAAAGTCCCGATACGGAGCGCGGGGCCCCGGGATCGATTCCTAAGACTCCTAGGCTTGATCTAATAGTTAGATACGACCGTTATGAAGTCCGTCACGAGTGACACACTTCGAAATCGACAATCCTAAGGAAGAAACGAGAAAATACGACGAATCGATCGAAAATGAAATCTACGGAGACGAAAACCACACAAGAGGAGAAAATCCACCAAAACATATATTATATTATATTAAATCCAGATACATGAAAAGCAGTCGTTACATCCTCCCCAACTTAAGAAAAATTTCGTCCTCGGAATTTCCGAATACTCACGAGTCCGGAAACAAAAGTGGGAAATGCTCTCGCATCTCATCCTCATTCTCCCAAGTAGACTCTCCAGGCGAACCGTGTCGCCACATCACCCTCACAAGATTGACAACCTTGTTCCGAAGCGATTTTTGACGCATGTCCAGAATCTGCACTGGATGCTGGTCATACGTCATATCGGGGCGAACGGTAATCTCCGAAAAATCTACCGCATGAGACGGATCGCTAATGTATCGACGAAGATGCGACACATGGAAAACATTGTGAACTCCTTCCAAAGATGGCGGCAAGGCCAAGCGATAAGCTACCTCGCCAACCCTCTCCAAAATGTCAAACGGTCCAATGTATCGCGGGCTCAACTTCCCACGCTTCCCGAAACGAATCACACCACGATTCGGGGAAATTTTCAAGAACACATGGTCGCCCGGCTGAAACTCCAAAGGACGACGTTTAGCATCCGCCCAATGCTTAAAACGGTCCTGAGCAATCCTCAACCTCTCCCGAATATTCCTGACGATATCCATGGCCTCCACGATCATCTCAGGTCCCAACAACTCCCGATCACCAACGTCATCCCAACTCAATGGCGATCGACATTTCCTCCCATAAAGAGCGGCGAAAGGCGACATGCCAATACTCGCCTGGAAGCTGTTGTTGTAAGAGAACTCCACCAGGTGTAGATGGTCCTCCCACGAACCCTTGAAATCCAACATGCACGCCCTCAGCATGTCTTCCAAAATCTGAATCGTCCTCTCGGACTGGCCATCCGTCTGCGGATGGTATGCCGTGCTGAAACTCAGACGCGTACCCAAACTCTTCTGCAAACTCTGCCAGAACTGAGATGTAAACCTCGTGTCTCTGTCGGACACGATACTCACAGGGACTCCATGAAGTCGCACAACCTCCTGCACGATTCACGTTACATCACTATCCAAACTAGGAAAAGGAAATAAAAACGGAGAGTAAAAGAATTTTACCTCCATATATCTCCTTGCTAGCGCTTCAGTGGACTGTCCCACTCGGAATGGAATAAAGTGCGCGGATTTGGTCAATCGATCTACGATCACCCAAATCGCGTCATTCTGCTTCGGACTCCGAGGTAGTCCAGTCACGAAGTCCATAGTGATGTGTTGCCACTTCCACTCCGGAATCGGAAGCGGTTGTAGCAACCCGGCCGTACGCTGATGCTCCGCCTTCACTTGCTGGCAAACCAAGCACTTGGCTACACTCCGAGCCACACTCCTCTTCATACCATGCCACCAATAATTCAGACGAAGATCCTGGTACATCTTGGTGCCACCAGGATGCACAGAATACGGCGAACTGTGTGCCTCCACCATCAACTCCTCTCTGATATCCCCAGCCGGCACACACAACCTGGCTCCGAACCTCAGCGAGCCATCCTCATGAATCAAAAAGTCAGTCCGCAGACCGGCTTCCACCTGCTCCCGAATCCTCACCAGCTTCGGATCCTTAGCCTGGCCAGCCTTAATCTGATCCACGATCGTCGACTGTACCTGCATGTACATCAACGAAGAAGCCTCACCAGGAAGAACAATCTCCACGCCAGACTCACAAAAATCCTGCTGCAATCTCCACTGCGAGGTCAAAATCATCACCGCTGGAAGCCTACTCAAAGCATCTGGAACCACATTCACCTTGCCAGGGTGATACTGCAAATCAATCTCATAATCCGCCATAAGCTCCAACCATCGACGCTGTCGCATGTTGAGCTCCTTCTGAGTGAAAATATACTTCAAGCTTTTGTGATCGGTGAAAATCTTCACTTTCTCACTCAGCAGGAAGTGCCTCCAAATCTTAAGAGCAAACACAACGGCAGCCAACTCCAAATCATGCGTCGAGTAATTCTTCTCATGAACCTTAAGCTGACGAGACGCATACGCCACAACGTGCCCATGCTGATGCAACACACAACCGAGACCCTTGCCAGAAGCATCGCAAAAGATCTCAAATCCACCGCTGCGATCAGGCACAACAAGAATAGGGGCGGTCGTCAACCTCTCCTTCAGAATACCAAAAGCATTCTCACAATCACCCGACCAAACAAAAGCAACATCCTTCCGCGTCAACCTGGTCATTGGCTCAGCAATATGAGAAAAGTCCTTAATGAATCGCCGATAATAACCAGCAAGTCCAAGGAAACTCCGAATCTCAGACGCAGACGACGGAACAGGCCACTCCCTGATGGCCCTAATCTTCTCGGGATCCACTGAAATATCATCTCCAGTCACCACATGCCCGAGAAAAGCAACTCTATCCAGCCAAAACTCGCACTTCGAAAACTTAGCATACAACCGATGCTTCCTCAAAATCTCCAACACCGTCCTTAAGTGCGAGGCATGCTCTTCCTCCGACTTCGAATAGATCAGAATGTCGTCAATAAAGATAACGACAAACTTATCCAAAAAGTCGTAGAAAACCAGGTTCATCAGATTCATGAAAACTGCGGGCGCGTTAGTTACGCCAAAAGGCATAACCACGAACTCATAGTGTCCATACTTCGTCCTGAACGCTGTCTTCGGAACATCATCCTTCCTTACCTTCAACTGATGGTAACCACTCCTCAAATCCAATTTAGAAAACACCCTCGAACCTCCAAGCTGATCAAAAATATCATCAATGCGAGGCAACGGGTATTTATTTTTAATGGTCACCGCATTCAACTCCCGATAGTCCACGCACATGCGACGCGAACCATCCTTCTTCTTTACTAACAGCACCGGTGCTCCCCACAGAGACACACTAGGATTAATATAACCCTTCTGCAACAGCTCATCCAACTGCTTCCGCAACTCTTCCAATTCTGCAGGTGCCATACGATACGGCGCCTTCGAAATCGGCTGCGCACCTGGAACAAGATCGATAGAAAATTCCAGAGCTCGATCAGGCGGCAAACCAGACATCTCCTCGGGGAAGACGTCACCAAAATCACGCACCACAGCTGGCCACTCCAGCTCCATCTGCATGACCACAGCCTCCACCGGCCTGGCCCGAAATCTGACAGGACCAAGCGAACTGCTACCACGACTGAACTCAAATACTGGATGTCCGGGAATCTCGAACACCACCTTCTTTCTCCGACAGTCGATCGTAGCATAGAAGCTCGCAAGCCAATCCATCCCAAAGACCGCATCGTAGTTGGTGATGTTGTGGACAATAAAATCAGCATAAAGCTCATGTCCACAAACCACCACAGAGCAAGGGCTGCATCCACGATGCACCGCGACTACTCCATTCCCTGTAACGATGTTCCAACTCTTGGAGAGAGGGGACGTCGACAAGGAATGCTTCTCCACGAAGCTCTGGGCCAAAATGCACATCGATGCACCAGAGTCAAAGAGGACTCGGGCAGGGAACGTGCAAACCAAAACCACACCTAATAAACAGTCTAATCAATCAAATCTTATTCTAGCAACATTCATACACAAGCATCCAACATAATTTTAACAATCAACTAATTAGGGAAGGAACAACTAGATTGGAAGTTACCTGCAATGACCTCATCCATGGCCAAAACCTCCTCCTCGGTCATCAGAAATGCCTGCCTCCTTGGCGGAATCGCCTGCAGAAAGGCATGCCCTTGCAGAACAAGGGGTACCCCACGACCAGCAGGCACCGGGGCTCTCTGCTGCAACGGCGGGGCAGCAATAGGTGCCTTCCAAGGCTGCCTCAACCTCGGGCACTCCCTGAGAACATGGGTGGGATCTCCACAGGCAATACATTGTCCCAAGAACTTCCTACATGATTCCTTGATATGGCCCTCCTTGCCACAGAAATTGCAAGTCCTCCGAACGGGCCCTCCTGGCCTCTTAAACAGAGCAGGCTGGTTCGGCCTGAATCCAGGTCTAACCACAGCTCTCGCCTGTTCCACAGGCCTCCTCCCAGCACCAACGACAGACCCCTTCCTCTGGTTCACGAGCAGCTCCTGCCTCTTGGCAGCGACCAGAACCTTCTGATAAGATTCCCGGTCAGAAGAGGTCACAAAACTCTGGAGCTCCGAAGCGAGTCCCTGTAGGAACCTCTGAGCTCTCTCCTCAGCGTCCTGCACCATCTTCGGTGCAAACTGACTCAGCCTCATGAACTCTTGGTGATACATGTCCACCGACGAGCTCCCCTGCTTCAGATCGATAAAACGCTGCAGCATCTCCTCCCTGGCAGCTTTCAGGAAGAACTCACCCTCAAATCTGGCCTTGAAGGTAGCCCAAGCTATCGGCTCCACCAACAACTTCTCTTCCGCATCCCACCAATTCCGAGCATTATCCTTGAGTTGCCTCTTCGCCAAATCAACCCATCCAGCCGGGGTGATCTTGGCCATCTTCAGATTGTCCTCGATGTTCCGAATCCACTCATCGGCAGCCAGAGGACCCTCAGACACATCAAAATACGCGAGACCCAGCTCCCGAAATTGCTTCGCTCCTGGCTCAGAGCGAGGGGCATCCGGAAGAGCCCAGGCAGCTCGAGCAAGTGGAGCATTCTGGACTTGCAGAAGCACGCCCTGCTGCACTTGCATCATCTGGAGCATCATCCGCATCATCTCACCGCTGGTGGGTTCCCGCTCAGGCTCCTCATCATGAGGGATCGCGCCACTACCCCCACCACGGGTGAAACGTCTTCCTGCCATCTAGTGACACAGAAAACGAATCAGATTAGACTCATAGCTTATGACTCGGACGTCGAACTTAATTTATTGGACATTCTAATATTATTATCGCTATTCCAAAAATCGCAGTTACGGAAGGACCTGCATGGGCCACCAACAAAACCTGTCACGACCCGCTTCCCTAAAATGGAGGCGTGACGTGAGAAGGTCCGCTCAAGCGTGGATCTGTGAAGCCTCACGCCTGATAAGCGTAAATTTAGTATAAGCAGGTCCCTGTAATTGCAATCGAAACAACAACAATAATAATAACATGAGACGAATATGAAATACCAATCCCAAAGTTTGTCCACAAAATATTCAACATCACAGAAAAGCCACCAGGCTAAAAGAAAGAGTCTAAAGGCCCAGAACAAGGCCAAACAAAAGACAAATATAACAGAGTATCAAACTAGGTGCCACGCACCGACAACCCAAAAGATCTAACAAAACTAGACGTAGACACTAAGACTGATCTCCAGTGTCTACGAAGTCCTCGTCCAACACGGGCGCAATCTCGACGTCCGCGAACACCTCACCCTCAGCAAGTAACTCGGGCTCAAGGTCTAACATGCGTCACCCAAAAGAGAAAGGGGCACATGTCAGCAAGTCTAAAAGACTTGAGCAAGGAAACTGAAAGTAACTAGCAACCTAGCACTTATAATATTAAGCAATGACATGGCAGTTAAGTATGATGCAACAGTTTAAAAGAGAGGCAAGCACGCACAATGTAGCAAAAGCTACCAAATCACTAATCACTTATCATTTAACACTTATCACTTATCACTTAGTGCATAGAGAGTCCACCTGCTGGCCATCTCGTGGCTCAGTCCGCTTATCTCTATCACTATTAATAACACTTATCACTTATCACTTAGTGCATAGAGAGTCCACCTGCTGGCCATCTCGTGGCTCAGTCCGCTTATCTCTATCACTATTAATCACTTGTGCACTAGAGAGTCCACCTGCTGGCCGGAGTGGCGGATCAGGCCAACTCGGGGCTCAGTCCGCTTATCTCTTACCCCACCCATATGTGTCGAGCGTTAGGATTTCCAACTCACTGAGCTCGCTTCTGGAACACGAGCCAGGAAGTGTATTTGGCATAGGGGTGCACCTAGCCGGTATCCGAGCGTTGGGGTTTCCAACTACAGGGCTCGCTTCTGGAACACGAGCCAGGAACACAAACATCGTAGCAAAGCTACGCAATCACAGCAACACTTAAAGAATGCAATGACATGACAATTAATTCGCGTACCGTTAATGGAAAGTAAACATGACATGGTAATTGTGCAACATGCTAAATGTCGGAACTAGCTTCGTTGTCAAGCTAGTTTTCCAATTTGCGCCTAGGCGAGTATCATTTCGTCGCCTAGCCTCTTTTACGCCTACAACAAGCAAATGGCCTAAAACATGGCCTAAACCCTAAGTGGCAAGTTTCACTTGCCTAGCACCGGGGATGACGACCACTTCGTCACACGGATGCCAATCTACGGGGAAAATCGCTGTTATGGGGAAACATTCATCAAACAACATGAAATTTTATTAGGGTTTCATAAAAAATATAAATAGGTTATGAAAACAACGGTAGATCGATTTCTTACCGAGAGGAGGCGGAAGAAACACTCCGGGGAACCCTAGGATCAGATCTGGAAGCAAATGGAGAAGTTTGGGGAAACTAGGGTTTTGGGGGATTTGGGGATTTTGATGGATTTGGTGAGATTTTGGGGAAGATGAGAGGTAGATAGAGTGGATGGATGGTTTGGATGATGGATTTAAGGCTTGGAATGAAGGGATGAAGCTTGGAGGAAGATGGGGGCTCAAGGGGGAAGATTTTAGGGTTTTGGGTCGTGTTGGGGAAGAAGAAAACGTTTGGGATGGGTTTAAATAGGTTGGGCTGGCGGCTGCCCAGAAATTAGGGTTTTAACACAGATTAGTCGGTCAAAGAGCAACCACTGACCGACTAGTTTGGCAACTAGTCGGTCGGTCGACCAACGCAGACCGACTAAGTGTAAACAGTAACTCCTGAACGAAAATAGGATTTTAGAGTTAGTCGGTCCATGAACAAATACTGACCGACTAGTTTAGCATCTAGTCGGTCGATGAACGTTCTCAGACCGACTAAGAGTAAACAGTAACTCAACTAAAATTAAGATGATGTGTTAGTCGGTTAAAGAAGCATTGCTGACCGACTAGTTTGCAACCTAGTCGGTCAACCAACGTTCTTAGACCGACTAACGATAAACAGTAACTCCTGAGAAATTTAGAAAGCTAACTAGTCGGTCCAAGAAGGATTGCCGACCGACTGGATCATCATCTAGTCGGTCGGTGCCCCTTCTCATACCGGCTAATGAGCACAAAAAGTCCCGATACGGAGCGCGGGGCCCCGGGATCGATTCCTAAGACTCCTAGGCTTGATCTAATAGTTAGATACGACCGTTATGAAGTCCGTCACGAGTGACACACTTCAAAATCGACAATCCTAAGGAAGAAACGAGAAAATACGACGAATCGATCGAAAATGAAATCTACGGAGACGAAAACCACACAAGAGGAGAAAATCCACCAAAACATATATTATATTATATTAAATCCAGATACATGAAAAGCAGTCGTTACAAAACGTTTTCAAACTTCTACAGTATCATCCTATAATCATTTAGGGCACCCCATTTTAATTTCGTAATTTTCTGATATCAAATCGACTTAGAACCCGCAAACCCGCTTTCTAAACGTTTTGGCCAAAAAAACTAATATCTCCATAACTCAAAATTACGAATACAACCCCGCTTTCTAAACGTTTTCGAAATTTTTTCGAAGTTGTATGCAAAAACAGGGTTGTATTCCTCCGCTTTTCCTAATTACATTCACTAATGATTTTTTTACTAATCACTTTTACCTTTAACTAACTACATCTACCCCTAATTAATCCCCTAACCTACTCACTTAAACCCACCGAATGAGTTGGTCAGATCCAACATGCCAACCCATTCTATTTATATCCCATTTATTAAATGATATCTCTTTTAAATAATTTTTTATAACCTTATATTTTTCCATGCACCTATATAAACTTAGCCCTCCTTTTCATTTCGAACAAAAGCACCCAGGCTTCTTCTTCTCCTTTCGATCTCACCACGAAACCCATTTTCCCCCTAACTTTCGAACCCATCTCACACAGTAACTCTCTATCTCTCTCTCCCCACTTCATATACACACGCAGCAACCCCCTACTTTCATTATCAGCAAACCCAACCCTCAGGCAACTGAACCCAGGCTATCCTCTCACACTCTCTCAAACACACACACACTCTCTCTCTCTCTCTCTCTCTCTCTCTCTCTCTCTCTCTCTCTCTCTCTCTCTCTCTCTCTCTCTCTCTCTCTCTCTCTCTCTCTCTCCCCCCCCCCCCCCCTTCACGTTCGAGCTCCCCTCCCGCGCTCTCACTCTCCCTCTCTCCCTCTCTCTATCTCTCGCACTCTTTATCTCTCTCGCGTTCTCTCCCCTATCTCCGAGCCACGTCAAACCCATGCCCTGCCCTATGCCACTCCGACTGCCCCACTGCCGTGTGCGACGCCACCTCCCCCACGAACGCCGTCGCTTCGCCTTGCTGCACCAGCCGCCGTCCTCCACGCAGCAGTCTGTCGCCCCCACCGTTCGACACCAACCCCCGACTCCCTCTCCCCCGATCTCTCTCTCTCCCCCCACTGACGATGACACCACCACATGCCCCGCCGCAACGTCGTCGAAGCTGCCGTCGTCGCGACTTCGCCGCAAAGCCCGAGCACACCCCTCCGAGCTCCGGCGACCCGCAGCTAACCCCGAGACCCAGTTCTCTCTCTCCCCTCGCTTGACCCCCACCGACGAGCCTGCTCTACCGTCGTCCGAGCGTCCAAGCCCCCGCCTACTCTGCCACCGCCTGCTTCCGCCTCCCGTGCCGTCGCCACAACCAGGTGGTCGCCGCCGCCCCGAGCCCCGTCGCCGTCAGGCCCCCCGTCGCCGCATGTACACGAAGAGAACGAAGGGCGTAAGTTTTAAAAACATAATATGTTTTAATTAAAACGTATTTGGTATTTATACGCGTATTTTAGTATTTTAATAATTAAATAATATGTGTTTAATAGTTTAAAATTCATAATTAATAATATAAGGGTCGAAAAAATGTGAGGCTAGCTTCAGAAAATCAGAAATGATATTCTGGATCCAATGGAACTAGCCTCATCTTAATCAGACGCTTAGTTTTTACAGAATCAATTTTTAACCCTAAAACTTAAATACTTAATTTCTTTTTTAAAATCTGTAACTCCTTATTTTCACATACACTGATACGTGAGAAAAATATATGTTGTAGAACTCTTTGAGACGGTTGTTTTGACTGCTCACTTGAACAATTCCGACTAGTATTGCATCCAGAATAAATTATTGAAGGTTTACGTTAGTTAAGTAAAATTGGGGTTTAAAGTGATTTTTGAGCTTCTGAAAATTATAAAAATTAACAGAGGTTTCTGAAAATATTTTCGTCTTGCAGTAAATTTATATTCTTTATTTTCAGCCTATATAAAAATTTAGAACAATTTTCGACACCGTTTTAATCGATTATAAAATCAAAACGACCAAGTTTAATAAATAGAAAATAGTGTATCTTTAACTGATTGTTTCTTGTGTTTACAGATATCAATTCTAGTGCCCCAGCCCACTTGGAATCACTAGATCCAATCCCGGCTCACTACCTTCACCTTGAAATTGGTAAGTCACAGTAAATTCTAGATTTGGAAAGTTAGCTAGTGTCCTCGTACGAACTTTTAAAACAACAATTTTTGTGTTTCATGTTTGTTGGACTTGTCTTTATCCTCAAATTTATTAGCATCCACTTTGCTTTACTTTAAGAAAGTCGACCACTGAACCTAGCTTAACTATCATCGTAAACAAGGAACTAATGATATCATGTGGTACAGCTTGTGGAATGTTATGTGGAATATCTCGTGGAATGTCTTGTGGAATATCTCGTGGAATATGTCGTGAAATGTCTAAATGGATATCTCATAAGAAAGCATGTAATCGATACACATGAACTGGGGTTTGGGGTAACTCATTGTAGAGAAAGTGTGGGAGCTATGACCGGAGTCACTCTCTCTCATCTCGTCTCGTCTTTAAAGTATGTTGTGGTTGACGTCCGGAATTTGCTTCCCGTGGCAATGGAGATGACCCATGGTTGCATAGCATAATTTCCTACGTGAGTCACATCACATAGTTTAATTAATTAATGCCAACACCAAATAACCATTAATTGGATGTCTTGTTCAATACTTTGCATGTTTAATTGCTTACAGTTCATACCTGCTAGTCTCACCATTGCTATCACCATGTTTGCTCTTTTCATACTTGCACGACCACCTTTTACTTTATGCATTACACGTACTTTACCTACCACCGTTGTGCAGTCACCAGTGCTTTACTTGTCGTACTTTTAGCTACAGCAGTAGCATGTTTCACTAGATTAGCCTACTTTACATGTGCACTACCATAGTACAGTTTGTTCTCTCTTTTCAGTTCCGTTTACCTTTACTACCTAGTTATGTACAATTATTGCTCAATACTTTACTTTCCACTCTGGTTTGCGTGTACGTAGTTACTTTTTGCCATACTTGTGCACTGCTTCTTTTCTATATTTAGAATTATTGTGACTTACTTACGGTTCCATTTATGGCACCGGTAGCCAACGACCAGATCACAGAAGCGTCCCCTGAGTTTTGATGAGTCAGAGTTTGACCCGAAGGCTGCGGAGTTTAGCTGCTTTGTGTTGGTGTATGTGTTGTACTATGTATTTCCTTATTCGCATTTCCTTTCTGTACTTCCTTTATGTATTTTGGTGAGAGAGAACTGTTGTTGTTGTATTCTTAATTTGTGGATTGTAATAATATATGCTGGCTTGAGTATTATTGTACGTCTCTGTATCGTGGCTATATTGATTTCACTGGTAATCTGCAGACCTGCGAATAAACCAAATAAGTAACCGGGTCCCCAAGAGCGGGTTGTTACAAGTTTGGCAGCCCATACAGGTCCGCGCTAAATACCTCGTGAACAATATAGCAAGATCAGGATGTACTGTATATACTGCTCAACGAAGCTGACAATTTCTCTATGTATGCATGTTTGACACTCAAAAGATGGACGGGAACACTCCTGAGAGTCACAATGGAGCTGACCTATCTGGAGCCAGCAATCAGACCAGCAATGGACCATCTTCCACGGTGCATCAGATTTCCGACCTCGCATTGCGAGAGCTGGTTCAGGCTATTCGAGGAGAGTACCAGCCCGGTGAAGGCATATAACAATTTCGGTCACTCCACCCAAAGACCTGGAATGGTGTGGATGGGCCTCTGAAGGCCAAAGAATGGCTGTAAATTACCCAAGATAATTTGAGAGTCACTCGGATCAAAAAACATGCATGGGTGGACACTGCCAAGTCCCAACTGACTGATGGAGCCAGAATTTGGTGGAACTCCTCTGGAGATCGTCTACCACGACCAATCGACTGGGCAACATTCACTGACCACTTCCACACCCAATATTTCTCCCCAGAAGCTCAGATGGAACTTCAAGCTCAATTCGTTGGGTTGAAGCAAGGTTCCATGTCTGTGGAACAGTATGATGTCCAATTAATAATGCTTAGCCGTTTTGCTCCCGGGATGGTTGCCACCTCCCTGACCTGAGCTCAACACTTCAAGCAAGGGCTGAATATAGAGATCCGACAGATCTTGGTCGGACGCTTACTCTGTACCCATACTGAAGTTCTCGATGCAGCTCGCGAGTACGAGTTCATCGAACGAGAAGAGAAGCGAGAACAAGCTTTCGTTGTCCCTCCCCGAAGGCCGCCACCCCCTACATCTGCTGATGAATCCAGTCATCGACCTCCATCCCATCTGCATCACCCAGTCCAACAGACTCAGTTCAAGAGGCCAACATCGCATCAACATCGAGAGTGCCTCTACTGTGGTAAAACTGGACACATCAAAGCAGAATGTCGTTCATACCTGAACCTCTGCTTGATTTGTGGATCCAAGGACCATGGAGTAAGGGATTGTCCAGAAGATAGATATAGAGATGCTGTTGATGCCCCTACAAGGAACGCTCCGCAACGACCCCCACTTCCCCCTCAATAGAAGGTGTATCAATGAGCGCAACCACATGCTACACCACCGAGATGACAGGCCTATCCATGGTCGCAGAAGATGTCGAAGCCATCGACCAGGCGATGGGAGGTATGCGTTATCGCTTTTGATATTATAGTCGTTCATTTGCAAATCAGTACCACATACCATTATATCATCGTAGCTATTATAATAATGCTAGTCTTGAGACTAGCTATAAAAGCTATGGTGATGTCAATAGTATGAATTCATACATAACATCTCTTGTTTTCTTGATGCTGTGATATCACATTATATTTCATGCTATTAACAACTCATTTTCCTATATTGTGATCGTTAATCAAGCCCTCCTGTCGATCGTTTAAATTGCTTAGGCAATTATCGGTCTTCTAAATTCCGAGGACGGAATTATTTTAAGGAGGGTAGAATGTAACGACCCATATTTTTCAATACATTTAAATGCGTATTTAACGTATTTTCTTTTTTAAAAAGGTATTTTATAGTAGTTGATCAGGAGTTGTAAATGATTTCAAAATTTTCTTATAAAAATATTGTCACGCCCCGCTTCCCAAAAATGTGGAGGCGAGACGTGAGAAGGTCCGCACAGACTTAAAGCCGTGAAGCTCCAAGTCTGATAAGCGTATAAAAATCACTTATTATGGCAAGTCCTTGCAAAGCGAAACGAAACAACAATGATAATCAGGAATTGAGACGACATTTTATTGGATCTCCAAATGTCCATAAACAAATTACAATATCGCAGAAAAGCCACCAGGCTAAAAGAAAAGAGGTCTAAGGCCCAAACATGGCCAACAAAGAATAACATACATACAAGGGTGCCACGCACCAACGACTAACAGCAAACCTAAACAAAGAAGTGAACACGAGCGGTCTTCAAGACAGGCCCCTGGTGTCCACTCACCAGCACAGCAAACATCAGCATCAGCAACACCATATTCCCTGCAACAAAACTCTGGCTCTGGGTCTAACATGTGACACCCAAAAGAGAGAGGGGCACATGTCAGCAAGTCTGGAAAGACTTGTGCAAGGAAACTGAAAGTGAGGCATCTAGCAACCTAGCAGTTATAGTATTAAGTAATGACATGGCAGTCGAGCATGATGCAACAGTTTAAAAAGAGAGGCAAGCATGCACAATGTAGCAAAAGCTACCAAATCACTAATCACTTATCATTTAACACTTATCACTTATCACTTAGTGCATAGAGAGTCCACCTGCTGGCCAGCTCGTGGCTCAGGCCGCTTATCTCTACCACTATTAATCACTTGCCACTGGTAAACACTTAGTGCATAGAGAGTCCACCTGCTGGCCAGCTCGTGGCTCAGGCCGCTTATCTCTATCACTATTAATCACTTGTGCACTAGAGAGTCCACCTGCTGGCCGGAGTGGCGGATCAGGCCAACTCGGGGCTCAGGCCGCTTATCTCTTACCCCACCCATATGTGTCGAGCGTTGGGGTTTCCAACTCACTAAGCTCGCTTCTGGATCACGAGCCAGGAAGTGTATTTGGCATAGGGTTGTGCCCGCAACGCAGGTGCCTAGCCGGTATCCGAGCGTTGGGGTTTCCAACTACAGGGCTCGCTTCTGGGACACGAGCCAGGAATATAATATTGTAGCGTGTGCTACACAATCACAATAATTAATCACTATGCAATGGCATGAACAGATAATTGCGTACCGTTAATGGAATTTAAACGTGACAGGCAAAATGCAATGACATGAACAGATATTCGCGTACCGTTAATTGTAATTAAACATGACAGTTTAAAGATGCATGGATGACATGGCATTTAGTAAGGCGCACGAATAAGGAATTAAACATGGCAGTCTAATATGCATGGACAACAAGTTAAAAGGGTTGGATTCTAGCTTCGTTGTCAAGCTAGATCAATTGAGGTGACGGATCTAGTTTCGTTGTCAAACTAGATCAAATAGGCGTCTAGGCGGCTATCATTTCACCGTCTAGTCTCTTTTACGCTAAAGCAAGTAATGGCCTAAAACATGGCCTAAACCCTAAGTGGCAAGTTTCACTTGCCTAGCACCGGGGATGACGACCACTTCGTCACACGGATGCTATCTACGGGGGAAATCGCTGTTATGGGGGAAACAAACACCAAACACATGAAATTAATTAGGGTTTTCATAAAATTATAAATAGGTTAAGAAAACAACGGTAGAACGATTTCTTACCGAGAGGAGGCGGAAGAAACACTCCGGGGAACCCTAGGATCAGATCTGGAAAAGATTGGGGAAGTTTGGAGAATTAGGGTTCTTGGGGGATTTTGGGGATTTGATGGGTCTTGGTGAGATTTTGGGGAAGATGTGAGGTAGATAGAGTAGATGGATGGTTTGGATGATGGATTTAGGGCTTAGAATGGAGGGATGAAGCTTGGAGGAAGATGGGGGCTGAAGGGGGAAGTTTTTAGGGTTTTGGGTCGTGTTGGAGAAGATGAAGTTGTTTGGGAGGGGTATAAATAGGATGGACTGGCGGCTATCCAGAAATTAGGGTTTTAACACTGGTTAGTCGGTCAAAGAGCAACCACTGACCGACTAGTTTGGCAACTAGTCGGTCGGTCGACCAACGCAGACCGACTAAGTGCAAACAGTAACTCCTGAACGAAAATAGGATTTAGAGTTAGTCGGTCCATGAACAAATACTGACCGACTAGTTTAGCATCTAGTCGGTCGATGAACGTTCTTAGACCGACTAAGAGTAAACAGTAACTCCTGAATTATTGATTGAATGAACTAGTCGGTTCCAGTTGATTTCCTGACCGACTAAATTGGAATCTAGTCGGTCGGTCGATCTTCTTGAACCAACTAACGTGCACGAAAAGTGCCGATTCGAAGCGCAAAGCTTCGGGAAGATTTCTATGGCTTCTAGGATCGATTTATACTCTAAGATATGATCGATATGAAGCTCGTCACGAGTGACTTACTCCGAATTCTTTGATTCTAAGGAAGAACCTAGAAGATCACATCAAAAGGAAAGAAAACGAAAGCTAGGAAGTCTCAACGAGATGAATGAAAGCGAGGACTATGGGAAAGGAAACCACACAAGGAGAGAACACACCATCACAAGCAAAACACACTGATAATCCAATCATACAAAAACCAGTCGTTACATCCTACCCACCTTAGAATAAAGTCCGTCCTCGGACTTTCTAACTTATATATAGTCGCTCGGGTAACTACCCTCAACCAATATCACATCATAACTTCAACCAAGTACTTTCATTTCGAGTGCTTATATATATATGCACTAGGAATCAAATATTACTACCACTACACACATATTTTCACGCACATAATACACTCATACTTACTATAGTCAATCAATTTCATACACGTATTTCAATCACATATACATAGTCAATATATATATTTATACAACAATAAACACTTATTACTTACTTTAAAAAAATAACCAAGCTTCTCTTATTTGAAAATAATTTCACATTTATTTAGTCATTTAAATACATGCAAATATTTCACCATATTTTCACCTCACATATAGTCCTATAACTATATATTGGTATAGCCACCCACAATCGTGTGCGTAACACAACCAAGCACAAACAATTCAAACACCATACATACATCATCCATCACTATTCATCACCACATACAATTATACCAAGGTACATAGAGTATACCCACTCAAGCTTGAGTGAGACTCAAATCATAGCAGGACATTTACATACGTAACACAATAACCATACACATACCAATACCACTCCAAGGCATACACATCCACGTATCACATATTTTCACACCACATCCATCCATTTATAATTACCATATTAACACATCAACTACATACAAGTTTAAGAGATGCAATAGTCGGGTATACCTCCTGATATACACGCATACGACATCTCATAAAACAAGTAGTACCAACCAAAATTATCATTCTGATATCATACGTATATCACATCATACTCAAGCAGAAAATTACCTACACACAACACACAAATGCCAACACCCATACCACTATATACACACCACGAAATCAACACTACGATGACATAACCACTTAACTAATTGGCCCACCAAACTATAATAAGGTTGACACAGGCAACGACAAGCTCTAAGGGCTAGACAAAAAGGAAGGAACTGAAATCACATGCGTAACGAATAGAAAGATCGAAAAGCATGAAAACGGTCGGTAAAACAAATTGTTTGAAAACGGGTTTGAGACGAATATACGTAATAAGAGGAAAAGCAGTTTATTGGCTTATATAAAATTATTATGAGGAAAAAGGAAATCATTTACTCGAACATCAAAACATAGGTCAGAAATGTTATGCGGCAACAATCTAAAAATTTTGGAAAAGTTTTGAGATTCGAAGATTGAAGTCAGATCAAGTATAGTGTGGAGAATTTAAGCGCATGCTAAAGGTTTTCCGAATCTTAAAGCTGAAGAGAAATCCCAAATAAACCATATCGAAAATACTTTTAGAGAAATCCGGATTTGCCAACAAAATTGATTTATACAAGATCTTAATGTACGAGCAAACGAACGTGGTACCGATATATAAAAATAATTGAAGTCATATCTCAGAAATTATCTTAGAAGTGTGTATGGTGAATGGAAAGATAATATCTTAGTAGTATGGAAAGAGAAAAGGATATTTAAACTCATCAAGTTAGTGTTAAAACTTTTAAACCGTTTTATGAAGGGTCTAAGTCAGGAATGATTTCGAAATGGTAATAAAAAAAATTATTATTATTATTATTTTAATACAAAAATCTGAAATATGGAAAATGTTGAGCATAAAATCGACTTGCTAAAAGCCGAAGTCCAAAGGGGCTTGAAAAGGTTATTAAAAGTAAGCACAAAGTGTTTTCGAATAAAATTTTAATGGCACAAGTAAGAAAAGAAATTATGAATCGAGTTAGGAAAATAGAAATATGGTTCAGAATGAAATTTGTATATGAAAAGGGACAAGACATTTATATCGATACGAAGGTATATGCAGAAAATATTATAAACTTCTAATCTAAAAATCTCAACACCAGTTTTGATATTTTAAAACATAAATAATTTAAGTCGGCGAAGGAGCATGAAACCTTACATATATCAAAAGCGTTTCGAACAAATTTAAACTTAACGAGTACGACGAACCTATAATTGATATATACAAAAATTAGTTGAAGCCCATTCAGTTTGGAAAAATACCCCTAAAGGTATGTAAGACAAGCGGTTAAAAATAGATTTTTGTAGTTAGGAAAAAGGACGGTATATCGAACCATCAGGATAGTAATAAAGTTTAAAAATCAAAATGCGAAAGGTACATCGTTAGAAGAATAGTACAAGTTAGTAATTTTAAAATTACGACCAAAAGTCTTCAAAATTCAAGAACGACTTTTAACTCCATCGAAATTTAGGGAGACATATTTAAAGAAGTTTAGAACAAAATTTAAATTGAGTGAAACTTCGAATAAAGAAGCATTCGAAAATACTTTTGGAAGAATCAAGATTTGCAACGGAAAACAATTGAAAGATCAAGGATAATTGTAATGAGGTGGTCATGTGAATTGAGGAAAAATCTGTCGTCGGAAAAATGTTTGAACATAACTTGATTTGTTGAAAGCTGAAATCATCTGCGACTTGAAAAGTATATTAAGGGAGTGCGACGAGACATTCGAATAGCATAAATAAAAAAAAGAAAATTCATAAATCGAATTTGGAAAATAGAATTGCAGCTCAGAATTAAATCGATTTATGAAAAGAGACAAGGTATTCGAATAGGTATGAAAGGTATAGGCTGTAAAACATTATAAAACAGTAATCAAAATCTCGTCAAAACTTTCGAATTCCGAAAATTAATTCAAGTCAATGAAAGAGTACAAGATATAAGTATACATATAACAATTGAAATTCCATTTAGCTTGGAAAAGATTTTAAAGTATGTATGCTATGCAATTAAAATGGATCTCATGGTTAGAAAATGGTATATCGAATTTTTTTTTTTCCCAAAATAGTATTGGAGTCTTTAAACCGAAATGAGAAAATATAGACAAGAAAATGGCTACGAGATAGCAATTTTAATTTCAACCATTAGACTCCGAAATCTACAAGGAATTTTGACTCAATCGAAAAGTGAGAAATTCAAGTATATACGTAGCGGGTTTAAAACAAAATTTAAACTTAGCGAACATCTTTTAATAAGGGGAAATCGAAATAATAACTTTGGAAAAATCAAGTTTTGCGAAAGAGGACATTTGGAAGTCAACGATTTTCGAAATGTGGTGATCACGTGAATCGAGGCAAGGAATTGGTCGGATGATCAAAACATAAATACGCCTAGGTTTACGACTTAGGAAAATCTACGGGAATCTCCTACGGTCATCCAGCTAAAGATTATGGGACTAAGCGCTAAGACTCCCTAAGGGCTAGACAGCGATGAAATGAGTTCAGCTTGGTCCGAAATCGATGAACTCAAGGGAGAGACCAAAGAATTCTAGAAGTCTATCACGGCCAGAGCTAGGCGGGAACCACTAAGGTAACTCTTAGGACAATCAAACAAATCACTAACATGGAGTCTAGCTAACAATCAAGGATTCCTAACTAGCAAGCACAGACGTCTATTTAAGTCTAGCTAGGGTCCTGATCTAATGGGTTCCTACTAAGCTAAGACAGATGCCCTAACACGTCTACCAGCTACCTAAGGCATAGGAACGCTAAAAACCCTAGACTCCGGGCTTATAAATTGGATGTTCTAATTTATTTAATGGACATTCTTTAATTATTATCGTTGTTCCGATGGTTCACATTTGCAAATGGACCTGCATGGGCCACCACTAAAACCTGTCACGCCCCGCTTCCCAAAAATGTGGAGGCGAGACGTGAGAAGGTCCGCACAGACTTAAAGCCGTGAAGCTCCAAGTCTGATAAGCGTATAAAAATCACTTATTATGGCAAGTCCTTGCAAAGCGAAACGAAACAACAATGATAATCAGGAATTGAGACGACATTTTATTGGATCTCCAAATGTCCATAAACAAATTACAATATCGCAGAAAAGCCACCAGGCTAAAAGAAAAGAGGTCTAAGGCCCAAACATGGCCAACAAAGAATAACATACATACAAGGGTGCCACGCACCAACGACTAACAGCAAACCTAAACAAAGAAGTGAACACGAGCGGTCTTCAAGACAGGCCCCTGGTGTCCACTCACCAGCACAGCAAACATCAGCATCAGCAACACCATATTCCCTGCAACAAAACTCTGGCTCTGGGTCTAACATGTGACACCCAAAAGAGAGAGGGGCACATGTCAGCAAGTCTGGAAAGACTTGTGCAAGGAAACTGAAAGTGAGGCATCTAGCAACCTAGCAGTTATAGTATTAAGTAATGACATGGCAGTCGAGCATGATGCAACAGTTTAAAAAGAGAGGCAAGCATGCACAATGTAGCAAAAGCTACCAAATCACTAATCACTTATCATTTAACACTTATCACTTATCACTTAGTGCATAGAGAGTCCACCTGCTGGCCAGCTCGTGGCTCAGGCCGCTTATTTCTACCACTATTAATCACTTGCCACTGGTTAACACTTAGTGCATAGAGAGTCCACCTGCTGGCCAGCTCGTGGCTCAGGCCGCTTATCTCTATCACTATTAATCACTTGTGCACTAGAGAGTCCACCTGCTGGCCGGAGTGGCGGATCAGGCCAACTCGGGGCTCAGGCCGCTTATCTCTTACCCCACCCATATGTGTCGAGCGTTGGGGTTTCCAACTCACTAAGCTCGCTTCTGGATCACGAGCCAGGAAGTGTATTTGGCATAGGGTTATGCCCGCAACGCAGGTGCCTAGCCGGTATCTGAGCGTTGGGGTTTCCAACTACAGGGCTCGCTTCTGGGACACGAGCCAGGAATATAATATTGTAGCGTGTGCTACACAATCACAATAATTAATCACTATGCAATGGCATGAACAGATAATTACGTACCGTTAATGGAATTTAAACGTGACAGGCAAAATGCAATGACATGAACAGATATTCGCGTACCGTTAATTGTAATTAAACATGACAGTTTAAAGATGCATGGATGACATGGCATTTAGTAAGGCGCACGAATAAGGAATTAAACATGGCAGTCTAATATGCATGGACAACAAGTTAAAAAGGTTGGATTCTAGCTTCGTTGTCAAGCTAGATCAATTGAGGTGACGGATCTAGTTTCGTTGTCAAACTAGATCAAATAGGCGTCTAGGCGGCTATCATTTCACCGTCTAGTCTCTTTTACGCTAAAGCAAGTAATGGCCTAAAACATGGCCTAAACCCTAAGTGGCAAGTTTCACTTGCCTAGCACCGGGGATGACGACCACTTCGTCACACGGATGCTATCTACGGGGGAAATCGCTGTTATGGGGGAAACAAACACCAAACACATGAAATTAATTAGGGTTTTCATAAAATTATAAATAGGTTAAGAAAACAACGGTAGAACGATTTCTTACCGAGAGGAGGCGGAAGAAACACTCCGGGGAACCCTAGGATCAGATCTGGAAAAGATTGGGGAAGTTTGGAGAATTAGGGTTCTTGGGGGATTTTGGGGATTTGATGGGTCTTGGTGAGATTTTGGGGAAGATGTGAGGTAGATAGAGTAGATGGATGGTTTGGATGATGGATTTAGGGCTTAGAATGGAGGGATGAAGCTTGGAGGAAGATGGGGGCTGAAGGGGGAAGTTTTTAGGGTTTTGGGTCGTGTTGGAGAAGATGAAGTTGTTTGGGAGGGGTATAAATAGGATGGACTGGCGGCTATCCAGAAATTAGGGTTTTAACACTGGTTAGTCGGTCAAAGAGCAACCACTGACCGACTAGTTTGGCAACTAGTCGGTCGGTCGACCAACGCAGACCGACTAAGTGCAAACAGTAACTCCTGAACGAAAATAGGATTTAGAGTTAGTCGGTCCATGAACAAATACTGACCGACTAGTTTAGCATCTAGTCGGTCGATGAACGTTCTTAGACCGACTAAGAGTAAACAGTAACTCCTGAATTATTGATTGAATGAACTAGTCGGTTCCAGTTGATTTCCTGACCGACTAAATTGGAATCTAGTCGGTCGGTCGATCTTCTTGAACCAACTAACGTGCACGAAAAGTGCCGATTCGAAGCGCAAAGCTTCGGGAAGATTTCTATGGCTTCTAGGATCGATTTATACTCTAAGATATGATCGATATGAAGCTCGTCACGAGTGACTTACTCCGAATTCTTTGATTCTAAGGAAGAACCTAGAAGATCACATCAAAAGGAAAGAAAACGAAAGCTAGGAAGTCTCAACGAGATGAATGAAAGCGAGGACTATGGGAAAGGAAACCACACAAGGAGAGAACACACCATCACAAGCAAAACACACTGATAATCCAATCATACAAAAACCAGTCGTTACAAATATTTTGAAGTATCAAACTAGTTATGGTGTATTTCAGTAGATTCGGATTTCATCAAATACCTCTAAACATTTTGATAAAAATTCATTTTCAATTATTACTGTTTCGGCTTAATGAGTTAATTTTCTTTACAAACATCTTCAAAACGTTTTCAAACTTCTACAGTATCATCCTATGATCATTTAGGGCTCCCCATTTTAATTTCGTAATTTTCTGATATCAAATCGACTTAGAACCTGCAAACCCGCTTTCTAAACGTTTTGGCCAAAAAATTAGTATCTCCATAGCCCAAATCCCAAAATGGATTTCGTATTCGCGATCCTTGCGACGATACGATCCCGTGGGTATGTTTTCGTAATTTTTCGTAGTCGTATGCAAAAACAAGGTTGTATTCCTCCGCTTTTGCTAATTATATTCACTAATGATTTTTTTACTAATCACTTTTATCTTTAACTAACTACATCTACCCCTAATTAATCACCTAACCTACCCACTTAAACCCACCGAATGGGTTGTTCAGATCCAACATACCAACCCATTCTATTTATATCCCATTTATTAAATGATATCTCTTTTAAATAATTTTTATTACCTTATATTTTTCCCTGCACCTATATAAACTCAGCCCTCCTTTTCATTTCGAACACAAGCACCCAGGCTTCTTCTTCTCCTTTCGATCTCACCACGAAACACATTTTCCCCCCTAACTTTCGAACCCATCTCACACAGTAACTCTCTATCTCTCTCCCCCCCACTTCATATACACACGCAACAACCCCCTACTTTCATTATCAGCAAACCCAACCCGCAGGCAACCGAACCCAGGCTCTCTTCTCACTCTCTCTCAAACACTCTCCCCCTCACACTCACAGTCTCTCTCTCTCTCCCCCCCTTCACGTTCGAACCCCCCTCCCGCGCTCTCATTCTCCCTCTCTCTATCTCTCGTACTCTTCCCCTCTCTCGCGTTCTCTCCCCCTTATCTCCGAGCCACGACAAACCGACACCACGCCTCATGCCACCGACTGCCCCATCGCCATGCGACGCCATCTCCCCCACGAACGCCGTCGCCTCGTCGCGCTGCACCCGCCGCCGTCCTCCACGTAGCAGTCCGCCACCCCCCACCGTTCGACACCAACCCCGCCTCCCTCCCTCCCTCCCTCCCTCTCTCTCTCTCTCTCTCCACCGACGACGACACCACCATAGTCCCAGCCACCGCATCACGTCGCCGTCGAAGCTGCCGTCGTCGCAGACTTCGCTGCAAAGCCCGAGCACACCCCTCCGAGCTCCAGTGACCCACAGCTAACCCCGAGGCCCAGCTCTCTCTCTCCCCCCTCGCTCGACCCCTACCGACGAGCCCGCTCCGCCGCCGTCCGAGCACCCAAGCCCCCGCCTGCTCTACCAGCGCCTGCTTCCGCCTCCAGCAGCGGTGTCGCCCTCTCTCTCTCCCCTCGCTCGAGCCCTACCGACGAGTCCGCTCTGCCGCCGTCTGAGCACCCAATCCCCCGCCTGCTCTACCACCGCCTGCTTCCGCCTCCCGCGGCGTCATCGCCGCCCCGAGCCCCCATCGCTGTCAGGCCCCCCCCCCCCGGTCGCCGCATGTACACGAAGAGAACGAAGGGTGTAAGTTTTTAAAACGTAATACGTTTTAATTAAAACGTATTTTGTATTTATACGCGTATTTGCGTATTTTAATAATTAAATAATATGGGTTTAATAGTTTAAAATTCATAATTAATAATATAAGTGTCGAAAAATGTGAGGCTAGCTTCAAAAAATCAGAAATGATATTTTGGATCCAATTGCACTGGTCTCATCTCGATCAGATGCGTAGTGTTTCCAGAATCAATTTTTAACCCTAAAACTTAAATACTTAATTTCCTTTTTAAAATCTGTAACTCCTTATTTTCACATACACTGATACGTGAGAAAAATATGTGTTGTAGAACTCTTCGAGACGGTCGTTTTGACTGCTCACTTGAACAATTCCGACTAGTATTACATCCAGAATAAATTATTGAAGGTTTACGTTACTTAAGTAAATTGGGGTTTAAAGTGATTTTTGAGCTTCTGAAAATTATAAAAATTAACAGAGGCTTCTGAAAATATTTTTCTCTTGCAGTAAAATTATATTCTTTATTTTCAGCCAATATAAAAATTTAGAACGATTTTCGACGCCGTTTTAATCGATTATAAAATCAAAACGGCCAAGTTTAATAAATAGAAAATAGTGTATCTTTAACCGATTGTTTCTTGTGTTTACAGGTATCAATTCTAGTGCCACTGCCCGCTTGGAATCATTAGATCCAATCCCGGCTCACTACCATCACATTGGAACTGGTAAGTCACAGTAAATTCTAGATTTGGAAAGTTAGCTAGTGTCCTCGCACGAACTTTTAAAACAACAATTTTGTGTTTCATGTTTGTTGGACTTGTCTTTATCCTGAAATTTATTAGCATCCACTTTGCTTTACTTTAAGAAAGTCAACCAGTGAACCTAGCTTAACTATCATCGTAAACAAGGAACTAACGACATCATGTGGTATAGCTTGTGGAATGTTTTGTGGAATATCTCGTGGAATGTCTTGTGGAATATCTCATGGAATGTCTCGTGAAATGTCTAAATGAATATCTCGTAAGAAAGCATGTAATCGATACATACGACACTGGGGTTTGGGGTAACTCATTATAGAGAAAGTGTGGAAACTATGACCAGAGTCACTTTCTCTCGTCTCGTCTCGTCTTTAAAGTATGTTGTGGTTGACGTCTGGGATTTGCTCCCATTGGCAATGGAGGTGACCCATGGTTGCATATCATACTTTTCTACGTGAGTCACATCACATAGTTTAGTTAATTAATGCCAACACCAAAAAACCATTAATTGGATGTCTTGTTCAATACTTTGCATGTTTAATTGCTTACAGTCCATGCCTGCTAGTCTCACCATTGCTATCACCATATTTGTTCTCTTCGTACTTGCACGACCACCTTTTACTTTATGCATTACACGAACTTTACCTACCACACTTGTGCAGTCACCAGTGCTTTACTTGTCGTACTTTTAGTTACAGCAGTAGCATGTTTCACTAGCTTAGCCTACTTTACACGTGCACTACCATAGTACAGTTTGTTCCCTCTTTTCAGTTCTGTTTACCTTTACTACCTAGTTATGTACAGTTGTTGCTCAGTACTTTACTTTCCACTCTGTTTTGCGTGTACGAAGTTACTTTTTGCCATACTTGTGCACTGATTTTTTTTCTATATTTAGAATTATTGTGACTTATGGTTCCATTTATGGCACCGACAGCCGACGACCAAATCACAAAAGCGGTCCCTGAATTTTAAGGAGCCAGAGTTTGACCCGAAGGCTGCGGAGTTTAGCTGCTTTGTGTTGGTGTATGTGTTGTATTATGTATTTCCTTATTCGCATTTCCTTTATGTACTTCCTTTATGTATTTTGGTGAGAGAGAGCTGTTGTTGTTGTATTCTTAATTTGTGGACTGTAATAATGTACGCTGGCTTGAGTATTATTGTACATCTCTGCATCGTGGCTATATTGATTTCACTAGTAATCTACAGACCTGCGAATAAACCAAATAAGTAACGGGCCCCTGAGAGCGGATCGTTACAGTTTGCTTGGAATGGAGAGGTGTCGCACGCGGAGGAGGAAGATTTGCAGGCAACAGAGAGAGACGCGGCGGCAGTTCTGGCCAGAGGAGAGCTGGCTGTGGAGAGGGATCCTGGAGTTGTCGATGCTACAGACAAGGGGGAGGTGCGTAGGAAGGGTTTGCGAGAGAGAGGAGGAGGAGCGGGGACCGAAGGGCGGCCTGCGCGAGGAGAGGGGCTTGCGTTGAAGAGGAAGAGGGCTGGGTTTTGGTGCTTAGGGTTGCAGGCTTAGGTGTAGAGTTATAAAAAGGTTTTTTTTAATATAGGAAGGGGCATATGATTCCATGGGGTTTGTTAGGATAGGGATATGGGAGAGATAAGGGACATGGGTGAGAGGGGAACGTGGGAGAGAGAAAATCTGTTAAGATTTGAAATGGAAATTTGTTTTGGGTTTTCAAACAGTGAAGGCCTGGGTTGTTGGGATTTAAGGGGATAGGTTAGAATTAGATATTAGGTTAGCTTTAAGAGGATTTGATTTGCTTTGCTTTAACAGCGTAAAAAAATTCGATTTCCCTTAAATTCAGATCTAGATAATTCAAATATTTATAAAAACTGTTTTTATTAATAAATAATGATGTTTAGCAAATGGGTCCCTCGTCACCCAAAAATTACAAAGAAGGTACCGGAGTGATCGCGCCTCCAAGAGGATCGTGGATACGGGGTTCGGTCGCGTGTGTAAGCTACGGAGAACAATAATAAAAACAAAAACGAAAACATGCACACGAAACAACAATACGCGCTAAAATACGTACAGTTGGGAAGTGACCGTTACAATTTCATATCGAGCTGCCAGCTCAGATAATTTCTTCCTGATGCATCCAGTACTTCGAAATCGACACTTGCGATTTTAGCCATTTTATCTAGCAGAGCATAAATTTGCATAAGTTCATAATTTATACATTAAATATTTTCATGCGGAGTCAATTTTTAAATGAAGAGCTAAGTGCGTGGATCGGCTAGTCCCACATAAATAAAATAGTCCAAAGTCCAATTACAGTCCATATTACACAAATGAAAGTGAAAAAAGAAATTACAACTTTGGAAACCCCGTTGGTCCCATATAAAATCTTTAGCTTCAAGTGTGGCCTGCGTTTCCATGGAAAGTAGTAGTCGGTCTTGGACATTACATAATTTTCTCACTACAATTTCTCTCAAAAAGAAATGAAAAGTGTAGGAAAAATAAAATGTAGGACTTAAACAGCCGATCCAAAACCACAATTAGCCATCCATATAAAAATTTATGCTCCTCAAACATTTTTATCAGACATTTTCGGCAAACATTTTTAGCAGACATTTTCATCACAGGCATCAAAGGCATCATATTCTCAGAAGGATAAACAATTTAAATACTTAATAATTATTGGACCACTAGGCAATATCATACACCGTTAGGTTAGGTGACTAACGGCAGAACGGTCACATGATCTTCCTAATTATTAAGTTAATATTGCACAACAGAATATCAGTTTATCCACATAATGAGCCATTTAACAGTGATACAAAGCATATAATTATGATCCTAAAAGGCATCATATAATGCAAAAAGTTTTGCATGATGGGATTATTCAAAAAGATTTGAAAAGAGCCCAAAAATTTACATGTTCTTCATGAAAAGGAAGAAGTTTTCCTTTTTATTTACCCCCAATAAACCCTCAAAAATCCCCAATTGTCCCCATAATGTCCCATTTCAGTCTCTTATTAAATCATGATTTTTCTATATTTTCTAGGCCCCCGGAAATCTTTTTATTTAATTTTAAACCCCTCCACCTTTTATTTCTTTTCTATTTTTTCAGAAGAATTCGTCATGTGTGTTGTTGCGGGCTTCAGGCCCTCGCCGAAATTTTTTTTTGTGATTTGGCGCGGGCTAAGGCCCACAGGGCGGATGTGGGCTTCAGGCCCACATTCAATTTTTTTTGTTTTGGTCTTGAAAGCCCATCTTCTGATGGGGGCGGCGGCTAGGGTTTAGCCACCGCCGGCCATGCGGTTTGTATCGGAGCACCCCGCTGTCGTGAGGGGCGGGCGACGGGGGCGGGGGGATTCGACAGGCGGCGCCCCCTTCCGGCCCTCGGCTTCAGGCGGGGGGGGGGGGGGGGGGGGAGATCAGGCGGCACCCTCTGCTTCAGGGGAGGTTCGAGCAGGCGGCGCCTCCGGCTTCAGGCGAGGGGGTTCGATTCGAGCGGCGCCCCCCAGCTTCAGGCGGGGGGTTCGATTCGGGCGGCGCCCCCCTTCAACGGGGGGGGGGGGGGGTTCGATTCGGGCGGCGGTAGCCCCATTGTATGGGGGGATCGGGGCGACGCCCCCCTCTTGCTTCAAGCGTGGGGGGATCAATTCCGCCTTACGCGGTAGAAGATCAACGGCGGCCGGCGGCAAGGCCGCCGGTCGTGGGGATAAAAATATAATTTTTAGACGAAAAAATCGTTGATATAGATATCAAACCCTATTTCCACTCCGATCTTGTGAGATCTATGTAGAAAACAATCATGCACATGAAAAAAATTAGATTTTTAGCGAGAATTACCTCTAGATCTATCCTCCGGATTTAGCGACGGTTGAACGAAGCCTACGCTTGGATGACGATGCCCGTTTGAGGTAGATGACGTCGCATGCGTGGATCTCCCGTCTTCCTTCGCTTTCACAACGATCGGTATTTGTGTGGAAAATTTTTATTTAGAGACTCGTGCTGATAACATGTTATGAATCATCATTTGGGGGAAGAATCCCCAGCTCTTTATTTATAGCAGGAGGAGGAGTGTACATAGATAAGATACAATAGATTCGGTCTTATCTATAAGATAAGACCCAATCATAACCAACTCATCAACATATCCATTCACAACAATAAATGAATTTTATATCGTGATAATTCCAATAACACTAGTAAAATCTTCTACATGTCTAAGGATCATATAGTACGTTATATATAAGTAGAAAACTGAGTACTTGTAAGTGTAAAATTCATTGATATTACAGTTTCCATGTAGGCAATAAGATATTCTTATGAAAAACCATAATACACTATATGGGCCTTAACCCACTCAACAGATCCATCAGAATTAGTTTTGATCATGTGGATCCATTTATATCTTATTAGTCTGACATATGAAGCCAGATGAGCAAGATCCTACGTATGCGTATGGTGTAAAGGTTGTAATTCTTCCATTGCCATTTGTCATTCATGATACTTCGTTGCTTTTGATATGTGTTAGGATCTTGTAAAGAGTGTATATCAACAACAAAAAAGGATACAAACTCAAGAGAATAACACGTTGTCGTGCAAATTATAGCTTATTAGTCTGACATATGAAGCCAGATGAACAAGATCCTAGGTATGTGTATGGTGTAAAGGTAGTAATTCTTCCATTGCCATTTGTCATTCATGATACTTCATTGCTTTTGATATGTGTTAGGATCTTGTAAAGAGTGTATATCAACAAAAAAAGGATACAAACTCAAGAGAATAACACGTTGTACCATGCATGATGTTGCCGATTAATTGGAGGATTATGACTAAAAAGGAGAAGGAAATGAATACAAAGACATAATATTCACTGGCTGTGTTTGGTTGCATGGAAAAAGAAAGAAAGAAAAGTGAAATGAAAAGGAAATAGAAAGAAAAAGAAAAGGAAAAGGAAACCGATTTCTTTTTTATGTTCGGTTAGTGAGGAAAATTGTAAAGAAAATTAAAAGGAAAATGGTAAGGAAAATGATTTCTCATGTTTGGTTGCTTATGAAAATGAAAAGGAAAACTGGAAAGAAAATATGATTTTATTTATAATTAATATTTTAAGGGGTCTCATTTTTCTATTAAACTCAATCCAAAACCATTCTTCTGAAATAAAAAATGAGCAATAACAAAAAGATAATTTTTGTTGTCGATAAAATTTTTGACTCGGAAAAGGGAAGAAAATTTTTGGGAAAGAAAACGGGTTCCTTCCGATTTGGGAGAGAAAAGTAGAGAGAAAAATTCTTTATGTTTTTTCTTTCATTTTCCCTCTCACTTTCTTTCCTTTTACTTTTCTATACAACCAAACAATGGAAATTAACGTTCCCATCATTTTTCTTTCCTTTTCTTTTCTTTTCCTTGCAACCAAACACAGCCTAAGGGGATATAAGTTTAAGAGACATCAATTCAAGGAGGAGAGGTATCCAATTATATGGTAGAACTACATTTAGATATAGGTTGAAGAGTGGGAGGGATTGTGCTAGGCACAAAGATATGTACAAGATATACATTCGAATTAGAAGGAAACTGGGCTGAAAGAAAGACATATCATTGCTAACACGATGAATTGTAGCATGTAACATTTCAAAACATGTAACATTTCAGGCAATACGAAGTCAACGTATACTGGATCATAACAACGATATTCTTTACAAGAAAAACTATATTCAAAATAGATACACTTAACGATGAAAATTTGCTTCACCTATTAAAATGGACGAGGATAAAACAAACAAAATCAAACATAGGACGGTTTTACATGAGAAAGATAAGTGAGGGAATATCGTAGATAAAGTAGCCGGGGGGGGGGGGGGGGGGGAACTGGGAATGCCGGAGGAGGGAGGAGGGAGCTGGGGAGGTCGAAGGATGGGGTAGAGGATGAGGCTGGGAAGAGAAAGATGAGGCTGGGAAGGTCGGAGGAGGGAGCATGGCTAGGGAGGTCGGATGAGGGGTGGCGGAGGGGGCTGGGAAAGAGGAAGAGGGTGCTGGGAAGATTGGAGCTTTGGAGGAGGGGGTAGCGTCGCCGCCGCTGACGGTCACATTCGTGTTACTCACCGTGCATGCACATGGATAGTTTTGGATTTTTTAAATGATTGTACACATTGAGTAAATTTAATTGACATACTTGAAAATAAGTGATACGTGCACGAGACTAAGGCCTGTTCTTTTAGGGCCTGTTCTTTTGCCAAGAATAGGGGTGGGAATGGGAATAGGAACACTATTCATGTACTATTCACTCTATTCCAAGTTTGTATTCCAAGCGGTTGTTCTTTTGGGCGTGGAATAGAATCCTACGTGGCTATTCCAATTTGGTAATGATGAGCTCTTTTGTATTCCAAGCTTTTTGCTTGGAATACAATAGAATCCTTAGGAATGGTGGGCCACACTCTCTCATCTCTCTCTATCTCTCCCCTCCAACTCATCCCCTTTCCACTTTTTCATTCCAACTCTCCAATCCCAAAAGAACACAAGAATAGAATGTGGACCCCACTTTCTATTCCAAACCCCACTTTCCATACTCTATTCCACCCAAAAGAACACAAAACTCTATTTTCTCTCTCCTTGGAATACAAACTTTCCCCTATTCCATTCTTCCCTATTCCAGCAAAAGAACATGCCCTTACTGGAATAGGGAAGAATGGAATAGGGGAAAGTTTGTATTCCAAGGAGAGAGAAACTGGAGTTTTGTGTTCTTTTGGGTGGAATAGAGTATGGAAAGTGGGGTTTGGAATAGAAAGTTGGGTCCACATTCTATTCTTGTGTTCTTTTGCGATTGGAGAGTTGGAATGAAAAAGTGGAAATGTGATGTGTTGGAGGAGAGAGATAGAGAGAGACGAGAGAATGGGGTCTACCATTCATAAGGATTCCATTGTATTCCAAGCAAAAAGCTTGGAATACAAAAGTGCTTATCATTACCAAATTGGAATAGCCACATAGGATTCTATTCCACGCCTAAAAGAACAACCGCTTGGCATACAAACTTGGAATAGAGTGAATAGTGCAGGAATAGTGTCTCTATTCCCATTCCCACCCCTATTCTTGGCAAAAGAACAGGCCGTAACCCGCAAACTTATGAATAGTGGTTGTGCAACGAGTAAAACGGCCTGTGCGCGTAGCAACTCACTTTCCTATTCCTTTTGATCTTTAAAATTTTCCGTCATGAATCGTGGCAGAAAATTAACCTTGTTAATGGGGAAGACAACACGTCCTCTCCTCTCCTGAAGAAAATCTAGGCTCTCAATCCCCTCCTCCTCACTGTCGTTCTTCAGAGAGAGGGAGAGAGGGAGATGTCGAAGGTCTTCCTCTTGAAACCCACCACAAATGGCCTCACAGCTCTGCCCCAAATCCGAAAACTCTCCACATTTCTCTACGGTAGACGACCCCAACTCCTCTTCCCCCCTCTCCAATCTCAGTTCATCTTCTCTCCTGGGCCCCATGCCTTCCTCGCCCACAACCCAAGCAGAACCCACAACAGATTCCTCACTCGAGCTCTCAACTCTCCACCCACAAAAGAAGAAGAAGAAAAGGAGAAGGAAGATGAAGGAGACGGAGCTTTGCCTGCTTCCGGGTCGAAGAACTCGAAGGATGTTGAGTACCCAAGTGGCGAGTTTGAGATGATGAAGTTTGGCTGGTGGGTTAGTTTCCTTGTCAAGCTCAGGATGCTGTTTGCTTTCCCTTGGGAGCGAGTCAAGAAGGGCAGTGTTCTCTCAGTCAAGCTCAAAGGAGAGGTTTTGCTTCTTACCCCACGTTTGCATATGATGCGTTTGAGAGAATGTCTAAGAGGGAGCAAACCGCAATGCAGTTTGCTTACACTATGTTTTTAATGCAGATATCTGAGCAGCTATCAAGCCGCTTTAGTTCCGTGTTATCGCTACCACAAATATGTGACAATTTTATGAAAGCAGCATATGATCCGCGTATTTCGGGGATATATCTCCAGATAGAACCGCTAAGCTGCGGTTGGGGAAAAGTCGATGAAATACGAAGACACATTCTTGATTTCAAGAAGTCAGGTATGGGAATTCGTTAGATGTACATATTCCGATTTTATGAATTTTTTATGCGCTTTATGCTTATTATTTAAAGCTGTTGGCTTCAGATATATTAAGCACATGCGTCTCTTGTTGTATTTGACCTATTTGTGTAAGCATAACTTTCTGGCTTAAATCTAACATATTCTTTGGAGTGGCACAAAATCCCGTAAGATCCTGCTTCAGTGGAATTGGAGGGTGCATATTAAAAGAAAGTGATTGTTGTATTACTGTGCATGTTTAGTTGGATATTTATGTCCATGCTTCAGTGTTCTTATAGTTGACGTGTGCTACTGACCCATTTTTTCTTTTGTCTTTTTTATTTCTTTGTTTTTTTCCTTTTGTCTTTCTATGTGCGTTGCCTAGTGATAATTCATGAAAACAAAGCGGGGTCAGCTGATATTTATCCTTCTTTTGAATAAATATGAATGTATGTAGACTTACATCGTAGCCTCCAATTGGGGGAAGATGCCCCCACTGTAACGGGAAAAAAGATTCCTTAAAAGGAGAATACCTCCTGCCATGTGCCTGAAAATAAGAACCTCCATGATTACGTAGCCTTTTGCCCACAAACTCCAGTCTTTGTGTGATGAATTATGAATTTGGGCCTCTGCAATTTTAATTCGAAGATCCCATCGTACAGCGGTGATAGGGTGACTCGAACCTACAACTCCCGCAAGGGAAGGGAGAGTCATTCTACATCTACCAAGCTCAGTTTGTGTGCCTTTGGAGCATTACAGTCACTTCCATACATATGACATACATTAGCACGCCTCACACACCTATATAAGTACAAATGCACATACATAGGCAGACACCTATGCAAGTGCGCATGCACTAACATATATGCACGTGGATGGGATGGTTGGGGGGCAGGGGGGGCTCTGACATCTCTGCACACATGCTCAATACCATGCTTGTGGAAATTTGTTATATCCATGTACTCATTTTGTATAATTTGCTATGTATCGGTATGTGTGTCATGTCTCTTGCTGGAACATCCCTATTAACTGCTCTACTTTTTTTGAAAAGCATATTTGAGCTATTTTAAAGCATAAAATTCTGCTATATGTATATGTGACTTACGTGCACACTTCGTCTATCAATTGGACTTAGTTCAGTTAGTCTACTGTAGTGAAACATGCAAATACTATTTTCTTAATTGTCTCTTTTGTTTTTCTTCTAATTCTGAAAAGACTTTTGTAGGCAAGTTCATAGTAAGCTATGTTCCTGTATGCGGTGAAAAGGAGTATTATCTTGCATGTGCTTGTGGGGAGGTGTATATGCCGCCTAGCGCTTATGTTGGATTATATGGTTTAACAGTTCAATCATCATTTCTTGGGGGTAAGCTCTCTATGATTTCTATTGAAGAAAGATATGTAGAAATTAAAAATATGTATGCTTTTTAGGGTTCCAACTGTTGTCTCTGCTTCGATAAATGGATTCAGAACTCTTTGCTAACTTGAAAGTTCATTTTTCAATCTTTTTTATCGGGATGGGCATGTTGCTTTGCTGCATCAATTTGCATTTCAGTTTCCAAGAATTTTCTTTCTATATTGAATGTGGGGATTTCAGCATAGTATCAAAGTAGTTTTCTATACCCGAGACGAGATATTTTTGATAAACTTATTGATGTTCATTTCTGAAAAGTGGGAGGACCAAGGCGGACTCAAAGAAAAAGAAATGCTTATACGGAAATTTGTGGACAAGCTAATGCTAGTTATGCCATTGTCTGCAATAAACATAACTTTGTATGCGGAGTTGAAATTTGATGTTCGATTTTGATACTCTATACATTTAAATAAAGTATTTTTTTCTTTCACTTTTGGTGCAAAGTATTTTTTTCTTTCACTTTTGGTGCTACTATTGAGATGTTCCTTTTGCCATCCTAAAATAGTGACTTAAATAGGTTAGATTCTTTAAATTTTCTTTATCACGACCCTAAGAAGTGCTGGCTCACATCAGATGTGTGATAGAAAGGTGTTTGTATATAATAGTTTGTTAACTCAATCCTTAATCAAAGCTATTAGAATTAGAGATTAGATAATTTGGGAAATTGTGGTAAGAGAGAATTAGTCCCACTTCCTCCCTCGTTATTGTTGCACCCTTGGGCCGGCCCTCGAGTGATTCGCTCGAATGAAGATAAAAGCCCACAAGGCCCATGAAAAAAGCCCGAAACTGACTCAGTCAAAGCCCACATGTCATTTGCACGTTGCACTCCCACCAATCAAACGTGGGATTGAAAGTGAGCTCATAATTAGCGAGAACGTAGGCGACGGTTATCCCTATTAAGAGGGGCTGGATCGTGGCGCCATAGTTGGTGATCGTTATCCTCTCAACGTCACTGAAGAGATCTCGGAGATCTATAAATACACTAGAGATGAACGGAATAAAGGGGGAGGTAATTTAGTACACTGACATTTTGCATTCCACTTGATATTTCTTCCTCAAAATAGCTTGCGACGTCTGACTCGAGACGAACCTCTGTGGGTCAATCTTGACAACTCCCTGCTCTCTCTTAAGTTTCCATTCTCACTTAAGCATCGGAGAGGATTTGGGTCGGAACCCAGATCCGATCCCCCCTGACGTTCCTTTGTGGTGCAGAAAGCTTGTGGAGTGATTTAACATGAGGTTCGTTCCTCCATCAATGATCGTTTGAGACTCGATCCAATCAGAGGGTCGAATGAGCATCACATACTCATTTCCGCTACCAACGACCCAGGTTCTATCAACCAGGGTCCCACTCAACCTGCTGACGAGGCTCCACCTCGACAGAAGGGTCCACGTCAGTCGAAATATTTTTATCACTATTTTTGGCCTTAACAGTTGCGCCGTCTGTGGAAACATCAGTCGACATTTCGAAGCATCACACAAGCAATGTCGGCTGGACCCAGCAACCCCGGACCAAACCTTGGTCCAACTGAGACCCAGAACACGAACACCGTTCAAGTCGAAGACGTTGAAGACTCCGCATCTTCATCAAAGGTGCCCAAAGTACCCAAAGTATTTCAGGAACAATTCGACCGATTTGCAGAGCAGGTCGAAAAGAGCATCATGATATTGGCCGCCGCGGTGCAGCAAAGCTTTGGGCACTCGCCGCTAGCAATTGAGCAGCCATCGCCTCCAAATCCAGCTCTGGCACCTATGAGGAAGGTTGCCACTGTTAGGGATCCTAGAGATCCAAGGACGGATCGACAGGAGAGTGCACCGCTCAATACAACACATACATCTCACCGGAACGGGGAGATGTGGACAACAACCGTGCCTTTGGGCACCGAGAAGGCCTTGGTCCATCCAACAATAGACGAGCCACCCACAACATTTTAAAGCAGGTTATAGATCGGGTCACTCAGGGCCCCAACCCCTTGAATTTGCAGGTGGCAACGAGAGGAGGAAGGCGGAGGAAATCCCCAACCGCTCCTCTGGCGCTACTCATCTGCAAGGCGGAGATGTGCAAACCCAACTTACCCTTCCCGCCAATCAGCGAACCCTGCTGAAGGAGAACATCACATCTGCTTCTTTCCTCTCGAAGTTCAAACTACCCTCCATGCAGATGTACGTCGACAAGGGCGACCCATGGGAGCACATCCGCAGATACCAAAATATGATGCTACTTCACGGAACTGACAAACCATACCTTTGCCGAGCTTTCCACACCATGCTAACCAAAGCGGCAGACAGATGGTACAATGGGTTATCCGATGACTGCGTCGGGTCGTTTGACGAGTTGACTGGCCTGTTTTACAGGCAATTTGTTGCAGGGCGACGCCTTAAAAGAAAGTATTCATATCTCTTCTCTTTGAAGCAGAAAGAGAAGGAGTCGATTCGAGCACTCGTCCGGCGATTCAACGACGAACGGCTAGAGGTGGAAGACAACCCAGACGTAACTGTGATTCCGGCTTTTATCCAAGCAGTCCGAAACAAACACCTGCTGAGGTCCCTCCACTAATTTTCATCGAATAATCTCGTGGAGCTGTTCAACACAACCGATCGGTTCATAGTCTCGGAAGAGGTATTTGAATCCATGGAGAATGACACTCATACTCGTCGTGGAGAAGCAAAGTGAGAAAAGCAACACCAAGGAACCCCTCGGCAAGAGTTTCGGGATAAGCGACGGAGGAAAAAGAGCCCTCGGAGCAAGGAACGGCTTATCCATGACAGAGCAAATGCACACAAGACAGAAGTCCTAGCGTACGCTCCGCGAGAAGAGCTCACCATTGAACCTGTTAAGAAAAACAGGTATGAGAAAATGGATGATCTCAAATTCTGTAAGCACCACAACGACTACGGGCACGACACTGACGATTGTTGGACACTGAAGAAGGAAATCGACGCGCTAGTCAAGCGTGGTCATCCCAAGAAGCCTGGTGACGACCAGCCAGGCAAAGAAGGGACCCACATGATGAGAGGGAGGGAGGGAGGGAGGGAGGGAGAGATGCGATGGTCAAGCCCTAGCGGGCTTCGCCTTGAGTGAGGAAGAGGGGTGAAGACACGAGCGAACGAAATGAAGCCCAGTGTGTGGGCTTCATCGAAATAGGCCAGCAGAGAACGGGCGGGGGGGGGGGGGGGGGGGGGGTTGTGAATTAAATAGACGGGCCCAAGGAATGGGCCCATTACAGTTTAAAAATATCAAACAATTTGATTTTCTCTTTAGGTATTCTACATTGGCTGAATCAACTTTAAGGTGGTTGAACAGAGAAGATTACAATGTCCCCTGGGCAAAGTTGACTGGCATAATCCTTGAAATTCTTCCACCTTTTCTGCATTCAAAAGAACAGAGGAAAAAAAGGAATTTGCTGTGGACTTTCAATTTAATGGTCCAGTTTAGTATGTTCCAAAAGGACTTAGAATTCAAATTTGGTCTGATAAAGATTTAGGCCAATGAACGTTCAGATTTGGCATCCCAAAATTTACTTCAGGATGGATATCTTATCGTGGCTCCAAAGTTTGCCCATAATTTTAGTGATGTTCTTATTCATGTTCATGGATTAGTGGTGTCATAGTCAACATTCATAATGTCATCATCTATCCTTTTCTCCTTCATCGTGTTATGACCAGAATTTTGCACTAATTCTATCTTCAGGTGTCCTTGAAAAAGTTGGAGTTGAACCACAGATTCAGCGCCTTGGTAAATATAAAAGTGCTGGAGACCAACTCACACGTAAAAGCATGTCAAAAGAAGTTTGTGAGATGTTGACAGCCTTGCTTGATAACATTTATGAAAATTGGCTTGATACAATTTCTTCTGCTCAAGGTACATAAATCTGTACTGTTCACTAATATGCCTTGCTTATACTATTGTTAACTTTAACAAAAAGGTCCTTCAACATCTGAATTTCTTTTGGTTTAGGGAAGAAGAGAGAAGAAATTGAGAACTTTATCAATACAGGGGTTTATCAAGTTGAAAGACTTAAAGAAGAAGGTTGGATAACAAACCTGTTATATGATGATGAGGTATAAATTTCTTCCTGAGCCTTTTACTATATTCCATTTTTCATCCTTTGCAATAATATTTTATTTTGGCACAAGTGTAAATGTGCTTTCGTTTTGTTTTCTTCTTATTAAGATTCTTTTTTTCCTTTTTTGATCTGGCATCCTTTATACAAAACACAACTTTTGTCCTATTAGAACAAAAGAGTGGATAGAGTGGTGGCCAAACCTCATGGTGGGACCCACTTGGGGGTGGGTGGAGAGTTGGGTTTGCTTTGGGGGTTGTTGTGGAGCACCTAAAGAAATGCCCACCATTCCCATGAATTACAAGCTTGCCATTGCCAAATAAACCTCACTCTCCCACCTATTTTAGGGGTATGCCATTGGGATTTATGCACTTTGGCCCCCAACATTTTTTTTGCAATTTAACCCATGTTCCCCCCTTAACCTTCCGACGTTACCCACACACCAACACTTCTCACTTCTTCTCGATTGCGGCGTGCACCACATCATGTGTGTTGGGGTTTTTTCCTGTGCACTCTGTTCACGGGTTATTTCTAGTATTTTAACAAAGCCTCTTGTTTTGTTTTATAATTGGCGGGGGAGGGGGGTGGTTCCTACTATTCTATCATGAGCTAACATGGTAAGCAGAAAGTAACCGAATGTTGCGTCATCACTGATGATTGTCTCACACCATGAATTAATTTGCTGAAGCTTATTCCTTCTCTCTTAGAATACATAGTGATGTGAATTCAATCTTTTAGAGTTAGAGTTAATTTTGATTGTGGTCTTTGAGTTATTTTATATTTTTAATTGGAGTCCATTTTTTTTTCTTTTAAGGAATTTTTAAGTTTTCTTTTGAAGGAAGACTCTTTTATTTTATTTTATTTAAAGGTTTGAGTCATGTTAATAGTCCGAGTATGAACATGGACTGGGGGGCAGGTTCCTACTATTCTATCATGAACTAACATGGTAAGCAGAAAGTAACCAAACGTTGCGTCATCACTGATGATTGTCTCACACCATGAATTAATTTGCTGAAGCTTATTCCTTCTCTATTAGAATACATAGTGATGGGAATCCAATCTTTTAGAGTTAGAGTTAATTTTGATTGTGGTCTTTGAGTTATTTTATTTTTTAATTGGAGTCCATTTTTATTTCTTTTAAGGAATTTTTAAGTTTTCTTTTGAAGGAAGACTCTTTTATTTTATTTTATTTAAAGGTTTGAGTCATGTTAATATTCTGAGTATGAATTTAGATAGAAGTTATTTCTTCTATAAATATGGGGTTTAATTGAACTTTTAGAATAAGAATGATTGAATAAAATTTGAGCTTTGTAAATTTGGTTTGTAATTTATTAAAATCCTTTGCATGATAGGTGCGAGAGTGGGTGAGGAATTGTCTGTGCATGAGATTCGAAGAAATCTTTGTCACGCCCTACTTCCCAAGAGGAAGGAACGACATGAGACAAGCCGTAGTGCATCTTGAACCAAAAGAGATAAACTACCATTTTTTCCTTTTGGTTCAATATACACAAATGCATGTCTTGCAAGTCATCAGAGAATGATACATATATGCATAGTATACCAATGGAATACATACTCAGATACATTTTATTGTTTAACATGATGTCTAGTACAATGAAAAAACACACTGCTTAGGCATTCCGTCTTAAAATTTTATTCATATACTACTACAATGAAAACAAACCTGATGACCTGGCTACTAGTACTCTAAATCTTGCTCCAAGGGTTATTGTACTTCAAAACCTGGGCTCTATGGTTACTCGGCTCATGTACCGAACGGTTAACAAAGCAATCGTTATAATAGGTTGTCGGTCCCCAAAATATAACATTTGAGATCTACACGCACCCCACGCGCACACACATCTGCTCGCCCTCACGCGCACGCACACACATAAAAGATACATTAGCAGAAGCAAATGCATATAAAGACAAGTGACGTTGTAATGCATGGCATGATAACAATGAGATATGCTAGAAATGGATACATGAGTATGCAGGAGGAAAACAAGGTTCGTAGTCTAGTGATGTGACTCACGTCTGATGGCACAATATACAATATACGAACTCAACGGGGCGCTCACTCGGGCCAAATATAATCAGATATAGTAACAGATACAGTCAGATACATTAGGGGGTGGCTCTAGTCACTCTCGCACCCTTAATAACATGAGTTAGCCCAACCCAGGTATCTAGTGTCATTCTATAAATTAGGTGCGATGATGTGGGTATCAAGGTATGGTGTCATGTTCAATTTCAGGTTCAGTAGCATATCATGTTCAATTCAATACCGTAGCATGTATGGTAACTTGTTTGAGGCAGTATTCAGTACAGTATCACATGTATATATAAAGTAACTGTCGTGTTAATAGCAATGATGGTCTAAAATGTATGTACTCTAACAACCATCTTAATTATCACATGTATATATAAAGTAAATGTCGTGTTAATATCAATGATGGTGTATAATGGATGTACTGTAACAACCATCTTAGTGTCAAGTGTGATCAGGCATAAAGTTTGATTTATGGGTTTTACATTGCGCATATAATCATATGTTAGGAGACGAAGTCTCTAAGATAGCCCAAAAGGCATCATCATGTATCGATCATTGTAATCACGTGTTAGGCCTTTGCTTTGTGGGACAGTAATCATAATCTTCATACCAAACCAAAAACCATATTATATCCATGTGATTATAACCAAACTGATCAATGTATCATATCGTCAATAACATAACTCTAGCATGACCCAAAACATGAATGCAAAGATTAAACTAGAGCGATAAAATTTTAAGTTATAATCATCTATGCATATTTTTTAATCTCACACTTAATTTAAAAATATTTAGTTTCAACTTGGTTTTCATGTAAACTTCCTCAGATCAATGTCATCATCGAAATCATTATATATAATTTTTCACCATCAATTCATGTGTGATAAAATCGGAATTAACCAATCGTGGGACATGACAAACGCTCATTAGACAGTGGATCAAACATGGGCAAAACCCCCTTAAAAGACATCGGCTAGGCCCAACAAACAAAGCCAACCAGCCAAACAACTTATACCGGGCCTAGATAGAGCCTAATGGCAACAAATAGGGCACAAAGCAACACAATGCCGAGCCCATCATTGTAAACAAATGCTCAAGCAACATATGCCCAAGCAACATAAGATAGAGCCCATCGGCAACAAGTAGAGCCTGCAACAATGCAGAGTAGAGCCCAACACCCACAAGTAAAGCTTGAAGCATGCGGGACAGAGCCAAGCGGTACAAACAGAGGCCAAGGCTATACAAGATAGCCGCAAGTGCAATAGGGAGGGGCAATGCCTTGAGTCAAGTAGAGCAAGGAAGTGCTCTAAGAGGCAGTGGACAACGACAGAATAGGGTAGAGCCCCATAACAGCGGTAAAGAGCCAAGACATCCACACAAGGACAAAGCAAGGCAAAGCAAGCCCAAGTACGTAGCAGCAAGGGGTAGAGATTCAGTTCACGGTGGCAAGGGGCAGATCCCCGTCAACTACGGTAAAGGGGGCAAAGCCCCATCATCAATATCAAAGGGCAGAGCCCCAGAATCACGACACAAAAGGCAAAGGCCCTATTAAACCCACAAGGGGCATATCCCCAAAATCATGGCCAAGGGCAGAGCCCCGTATCATGGCAAAAAGAGATGCAATCCCTTAAAATCATCACAACCCCATATTATTCACATACCAAACCAATCAAATATAAAGGAGAGTGGTCGAGGTTATTAAGATGTAGAAAGTATCAAAGGACTTGTCACGGGTGTCACGCCCCGCTTCCTGGTGCATGTCTGTTTCCATGCAAAGCAGGTCCTGCAGATACCAGTAAAAACAATATAGAGAGCAAGAAATAAATGGACTCATTTTATTCCATATTCTTCATAACGAGAATTACAAAGTCTGATGCATAGAATCAAAAATACAATCTCTTTGCTGAAAATGAAATACATGAAAAAGAAGACTACAATATGGCACTCATCACTCGACCTGATCTCAAAACTTTGCGTTCTGGACCGGAAACTCCGACTCTTCGTACTCAGGTGCCTTTGCATACTCCTGTTCCGTACCTGTCGGAAACAACAAAAGATTGCATTGCCAGCTCAGAGGTAGATTATAACGATCTCAGCACACGGTAAATCAAGACAATACGTATATATGATCATATACGAGAAAAGTAACTACAGTACTGAAACGTACCAACTATGCACAGTTTTAAACTATGAAATGAGGCAGTAAAGTAACTACTGCAGTGCAATGTAACATATATCAAATGTTTTCAATGTCATTAATTTCTAGACTGTTATGTTTAAATAACCAGTTCTAAGCTGTGACTTATAATGGAGAGCACAATATCTGAAGACCACCTTAGATCGCGTTAAGCTACCCCGGGCTGAGTCCAACGTCAAACGGTGACAGTGACTTAGGATTCAAAAACAGAAATCCTCTCAGATACGGGCCAAAATCGTGGCTTCAATCGCTCCGCACCCTCTTTATTATAAGTTTCCCCAAAACCCAGTGAGTTAATGTGCGAACTTTTTAATGACTGTGAGCATATGTCAAATGTGATGTACATGTAAAGTTCCATTTCCTAGGTGCATAATGGTTTCCAAGTTGTATGTCAACAATGTCAATGTAACGCCCCCGTCTTCGGGTGCCGTCCCACATATATAATTATATGCAGGTTCTGCAGGTGTCAGTGAAAACAAGGAGAACAAGCAGAAAGATAAAGACTCATTTTATTATTCCAATATCATGATTACAGAATTCAAATACAGGGGAACAAAACTACCACTCGCACTCACTCCCAATGGTGAAACAAAATACATGAAAGGAACACAAAACACATTCACACTCAGCCAGCTCAAGGCCCAGCATCCTGAATCGGAAACCCAGACTCTATGTGCTCAGACACCTTTGTATAACCCTGTGCGTCACCTGGTGAAACATCAGAAGTCGTACTACAGCTCAAAAGAGTAGACAATAGCTGACCAAGCGACAGAATAATAACGATGCACAAAAGGAGATATGATAGCAACAATTATAATGGTACAATATAAAGATGCAACATGTTATGATCATCTAATGTCCTCAAACTACTACGGGGTGGTACTCACTACGGTGAACAAATCCTAGGTTGTGACTTGTAATGGAGAGTGCTATGTGCAACCCGAAGACCTTCTTGGACTGCGTGGTGCTACCACGGGCCGAGTAGCAAGGACTCAGGACCCATAGATAGACGTCCTCCCAGATACGGGCCGAAAGATAGGCTCCAATCGCTCCCAAACTCCCTCAATCATTAGTTTCCCCAAAACCCCAGCGAGTCATGTCAAGTTAATTAATTAATAGGTTAGTGTCGTGATATATACTAAGTTCAATGTCATTTAAACTACGTAGACAAGGGGGTCCACTGCCAACAAGTCGAATCTACATACATGTAGCAACCAAACATGTCATGAGTCAATTCTCAATTTCCATTTAGTGTCATCGTGATTAACATCCCCTGTACTACGCAATTTAACATAACATCAAACTTTCTACATGCATAACAATTTCCCAAAAGGAATATTCCATGTCCACTATTAGTTTAAGCTAAACATGTGATAACTGGAAACAGAAGCACAATTAGACAATAGATGCAACAATATTTATTGAGAAGAAAGCTAAAATCTTTAATCATTAATATTTCTGAAAATTATACTCCGAGGGAACAAATTTAGGGTTTTCATCATGTAGTCGGGGTGGGGGGGGGACCCGAGCCTATGATTAAATCCACATGGTTTATAGTAAGGAACCAATAGCTAAAGACCAAGACATCGGGGTAATGGGGCCCAGATCCCAAGCAATCCACATCGAAACCCAAATCAGCAAGTAAGGGAACCAGCCGAACTCAAGTATCAAGCAGAAAAAGCCAGCCGAACCCAAACATCAAACAAAGAAGGCCACCGAACCCAACAACAACACAGGAACCCAACACAGCATGCAAGGGACCCGCCAAAAACCCAAGCCGAAATCCAAACCAGCAACCAAAGAAGCCACTGAACCCAATTACAGCCCCATGTCGAGACCCCAGGACCCCACATCTAGCAGATGAGGGAACCTACCCCACAAAATAGTCGTAGGGAAACAAACCCTAACCTATCTCCCAAATCATCCTCTCACGACTCATAAAAATCCATTTTTTCCGCACCAATACCAATGATTCAATTCAGATTTAAGCATGCTAAGAAAATCGAAATTAAACTGAAGAATAAGGGGGATAGAGTCTACCGTAGATTGCCGAAGAAGCAAAGAAAATCAAGAACCGAAAAATCCACACTAAGATCCAAGCAACATCCACAGAAAATAACCCAAATCCGAAGAAAACTCAGTCGAATCTCCAAAATCTTAGAGCATTCTTACCGATTTCACAAAAATGAAGAAGATAGGAGAAGCGAGACTTATAGGAGGTCGGAGGAACCCCAGAGAAGGACGCACGTCACCGCAGTAAGGGAAAGATGACTCCGCAGGGTCGTATGAGGAAGGGGGTGATGGCGTCATGCGAGAAGGACGAGAGAGACGAGCGATCGTGTCGCTCTATGAAAGGAGGGGCCTAGGCCTTTGTCGAACGAAGTGGGAGGTGATCGCCTCATCGTCGGAGCCCTAGCGGGCTCGATCGAGCGATCGATCGAGAGAAAGGGGCGGGTGAAATAAATGGAGCCCGTGCGGGCTTCTCGCAAGTGGGCTGGGCCCAACGAAGGGGGGGGGTGGATAAAACAAATGGCCAATTACAGTCAATGTCATGTATTGTTGTAGTTTTCAGGAATTGTCAATGTTTAATACCATTTTTAAATCACTAAGTTAGGGGTTCACGAGTAGTAAGGTTTCTGTTCATGTTTCAACAATAATGCCAGGAGTTAAACTCTAGTACCAAGTCACAGGTATTATTGTTTCATTGCTTATGCTATGTCTACGTAATTTAAAGTAATAATAAACATTCTGCATGCATAATCAAGAATAGTTTGTCAGTTGATTATTTACATGTGTAATGTCGAGTGGATCCTCATCCAAGGCATTGATACTAATAAACAGGTCATTAATATTTGATGTTGCTTCAAAAACGGAAAAATATGAAATTGAGAACCTTTGTAAACTTGAAAGTTTGAAAAACTGCATTTCATTTCAAGTTTATTGCAAAACTGCATTTCATTTCATTAGTTGAATGTAACTATCGGGTTGTGAGAGTGTCTATTACTGGGCTGTGGGACACTTGTCGGTATTTGGTAAGTGGGTTTTAGTGGATCTAATCTCAAGCAGGATTTGCTTGAGGGTTGCTGGAGTAGGATTCAGGGGGCCGTGATTTGACTCAGGAATCCGAACCAGAGTATATCATTGTGTTAGCATTGTCATTTATGTGATTGTTGTCCTATTCTGCATTGTTGGTTAATTATGGTTTTAAATTGGCGTAAATTCCTTTTTATTATTATAAAACACTATTCACCCCTAATGTTTCTCCCAATATTACAGGTCCTACACATAATTGTTTTCAGGTTGTATGTCAACAATGTCAATGTCATGTATCGTTAATAGTTTTCAGGAATTGTCCATGTTCAATACCATTTTAAATCACGAAGCTAGGGGTTAACGAGTTGTAAGTCAGGTTTCTGTTCATGTTTCAATAACAATTTATGTCAGGAGTCAAACTCTAGTACCAAGTCACGAGTATTACAGTTTCACTGCTTACCCCATGTCTACGCAATTTAAAGTAATATTAAACATTCTGCATGCATAATCAGGAATAGTTTATCAGTTGATTACTTACATGGGTAATGTCGAGCGGATCATCATTCAAGGCATTGATACTAATAAACAGGACATTAATATCTAGTGTTTCTTCAAAACGGAAAAATATGAAATGGAGAACCTTCGTAAACTTGAAAATTTAAAACTGAAAATTTTCAAAAACAAAGTTTAATTGGTCAAATTTTCATTGTGATCAGATTTGAGAGGTTTTTATTTTTCAATCTTGCAGAAATGAACAGTCCTTAATATAGGGAAGGCCGAAGAACCCTTAGGAGTAGTATAACGATGGCCAAACTCATTGAAGCAAACAGGTCAGCGGGCCAGCTTAGGGAAAACAGCAAAACACTGGGCAAAAATTAGTGAAACAGCAAAACAGTGGGCCTGCCCATTGCATGAAGCAGAACAATGAGCCGAGCCCACTGGTGGACTTGGATAGTGGGCTCAGCCCACGGGAAAGATCAAAGTTGTGGACCGAGCCTTCGGTAAGGAACCAACAGTGAGCCCACAGGGGAATCAGAATTTTGGTTGAGAACCGCCAGTGAACCGACATGCCAGCTTCCGAGCAAACCCCAAGCAGAGCGCATGTGAGGGTAGTGGCAAGGGTCGCCTCCGAGCCCCGTAATTTAGTCGTGGAACCTGAATCTCATGGGGAAAAACTACCTTTCTACTAAATACCCTAATCATCCCATCACTTTTGCCCAAGAAAATTAAACATCATCACTAGAGGAAAATCCTCAAATAACAACTTTTATGCTCAACAAGAAATTCTGGCCAATTCAGAAATAATTCTAAAACAAGATTGCATCTGTTTTCTTCGAAAAGAAGTTCATAAAAAATATCAACTAAATTTCGTGCAAAGTAAATAACCAAAATTCTTGGAGAAGGATAATCTGCCGTGAATCGAAGCCAAAAACCACCGAAATCCCCAAACAAGCACTATCACCTTGTTGATCCACGGCTGCGGTTTACTTGATCCATGAGGGAATTGAAGATTGAACAGAACAAACACCCAAACCTAGAGGAAAATTAGAAATCTAGAACATTCATGAAGAAATTTTTTTGAAAGCGTAAAGTTCTTTGAACCCATATGAAGTTATTATAGAGATAAGAGGAGAGAGCCGTTGGAGAGGATCGTGGGGGAGATCATGCCAAGTTGTGCGCGTAACCAACGGGGTTCGTGGGGGTGGCGGCTCGCATTCGAAAAGCTATGATTTTCTTTTGTTGTCGAAGGGAGAGGGAAAGAGGATCGTGCGATGAAACAAGGAAAGGGATTGATCGGTCCATATTTTACACCTTTTTTCTGCATGTTTGCATACCATTTTGATCACGCATATCGCGCATTTCTCGATTATTCGACGATATTGCGTTGCTTTTCACTATTTCTTGTTTTTGTCGGATTTCAGGAAATATGTAGCGATCGGGAGCAAAAATGAGCTTGAGGGATTTGCACGCGTGCCGGAGCATCGCTCATGGCCATATTGAGGAGCTAACGACGTTGGACGATGAGCAGGAGAAGAAGAAGATCGATAGACGCGAAGAGGAGACGAGGAAGAGAAAAGTGGCCTCCAAATACAGCCCACTCGGCCGAGTAACACAGTCCACTCGGCCGAGTAACACAGTCCACTCGGCCGAGTGAAGAAGCGTACTCGGCCAAGTACGACTGATATGAAAACGTCCTGTGCCACAATGTACTCGACCGAGTGGATAATTCCACTCGGCTGAGTAGAGACTCCACTCGCCCGAGTGAGTCAGAATTTCTCAAGAGAATCGAAGCCAACTCTTTGGAATTTTGGGGAGCACAACAGAAGACCCACTCGGCCGAGTTGAAAGTCCACTCGACCGAGTGATAAATCCCATTCGACCGAGTGACGCAGAGTGCCAGAGCGCCCAAACCCCCAACTTCTCTGTTTTTATTTGGATCTCACTCGGCCGAGTGGGATTTCCACTCGGCCGAGTAGCGTCGCTAGCCTGTGTCGAAAACTAGGGTTCTGGGCTGCACCAGGGGCAATTCTGTCAGGATTTTTTGGACGTTTTGGGCATGTATTTAAGCACAGTTTTCATCCTAGCTTAGGAGAGACCAGAAAATAGAATTTAGATTATTTTTAATTGTATTTTCAGCTCCGGGGTTTGAAGAACTCAGATCTGGTTTGTCTATTTCTTTTGAATATTGCATTTTTATGAATTGTTCTCTTCTAAATCTGAATTGCAATATGATTTCCATTATTGATTTTGTTATTACTATGATAAATTGTGAGTATTGTAGGGCATGAGGATGAACCCTATGGATCTAATTTCAGATTTGTGTTGAATGAATTTATATGTTGCTAGAATTGATTGGAGGTTAGGTAGTGATTTATTTATTACGGATAGCTAGGAATTTCTATCGATATGGAGTTTGCAAGAGATTGGATTCTAATCGATGGGAAGACCTAGATATTCGATTTAGGTTTATAATCGAGATTCACTAGACTTGGTTTGTAAGAGATTGGACCAAAGCTAGCATTTTTATTATAAATCTATACCCATATTCGTTTGCAAGAGATTGGACGAATACGAGCTATCACAATCTGGATCGTAACTCGAGTTTACACGAGGGTGGGCTCGAGGAGCGATTGAACGATGACGTCGATCCTAATGCTAGTGGCTTAGGTTAAGGTTTGCACGAGAGTGAGCCCCAATCTAGGTCGCTATAGACCGGCAATATCGCGAGAGCGTGAGCTTGGTTCTCTATTTAGTTACGACTAGTTCACCCGAGTTCAAGTCTTGTAACATTGAGATTCGCGATCCACAGAGATGAACGACGATCCGTAGTGGGGATTCCCTAGCCCTAGACACTTTTATAATATCGAATTTGAATTATTAATTGAACGACTGTGACAATAACATTCCAAAAATCACCCTTCCACCAATATCTTAGTGATTAAGATAGAGTACCGTCATTAGTCCCTCCTCGTGTTCGATACCCGCTCGCCACTACACCGTGCGCTTGCGGTAAAACTACAATTGTTTTCCGGGTGTATATCTGGAAGCGATCAAGTTTTTGGCGCCGTTACCGGGGAGGCGACGGTATTTTATTTTCTTTACCTAGCTATTTCCTTTTTTATTTATTATTTTCACTCTTTTATTCCTCTATTGTGCTAATAATTCTATCTAGATTCTCTCTTTTTGTGCATGTACACGAGATCAAAGGCTTCCCAAGGAGACATAATATTTGACACTGAGATCGAGCAGACGGCACTGAAGCTTTGAGCTGAGAGGAAATATACTATAGAGGAAAATCAAATGGCTACGCCAGAAACATCGGAAGAGCTAGCTCAACGTATGACTAGGCTGGTCTCCATCCGAGATAGGCTACGGCCCAAGACCACATCTACCACCTCTTCTATAGCTATGCCGGAGTTGGCAGCCGACATGAATTTTGAGTTAAAGATGGGACTCGTAGTGTTGATGCAACAAGACCCATTCCATGGGAACGCTCAAGAGAACCCAAACTACCATTTGCAAATGTTCTTGGTGAAGTGTGCCACTTTCCAGATGCCTGGTGTGCCGGTGGATGCTATTCGACTGCGTCTTTTCCCATTCACTCTTCGAGATAAGGCTTTATATTGACTGAGGACGCAAGCCGAGGGGATCTTCACCACTTGGGATGAGCTAGCGAGCGTATTTGTCAATACGTTTTATTCGCCATCCAATACTGTAAAGATACGAAGCACCTTGATGTCCTTCATGCAAGGCCTTCATGAGTCTTTATATGAGGCGTGAGAGCGTTTTAAGGACCTCCAACACCAATGCCCCTACCATAGCATTGAACCGTGTGAGCTAGTGCATAACTTCTACAATGGATTGCAACCGAGCACCAAACAAATAATTGATGCCACCGCCAATAAAGCCATTTTTGGCAAAGACACCGGATGACGCTACGGTCTTACTTGAAGAGATGGCCTCAAATAATCAGCAGTGGGCCGACGAAAGGGGACAATCTTCGTCATCTTTGAAGCCGTCAAGCATCTATGAAGCGAAATTGGTGGCGGAGCTTTCTACCAAATTTGATTCCTTCATAAAGCCCTAGAGAGGCTAGAAAAGTTGATGAGCGAGCCACATGGATCTTCCAACTCGTCTGCACCCGGAGGAAGCATGAGCGACTGGCAGGATCAAAGCCAGGTTATGTTCATTGGAGGGGAGCAAGGAGACGGAGTTATGGAACAAGCTCAATATGTTGCCAGCACTAGCAGTTATTGGGTGAACCCGGCCACTAGGGGTCACCCTGGATTCTCATACGCCAATGATGGAGCCTTGACTCCACCACAACGGCAACCACCGCCGCAACAACCACAAGTCCGGCCTTTGCAACAAACACAGTATCAACAAAGGCCACCCCAACAACAAAACTATCCACCAAGGCAACAGACGGGGCCCTATAAACCCCCGGGATATAATCAAGGATGGAGGGCACCCAACCTCCCACAAGCGCCACCAAGGTCGGAGCACGAAGTAAGGGTTGAAGAATTCATGGCCGAACAAAAGAAGACTAACGTGAAATTGTCGGCTCAACACGAATTCCTCAACACCGTCGTGACACAATTGGCGGAGCAACTCACATTGCTCAACAAGGCTAATCAACAATTACCGGCTCAACCGAAACAAAACACACGGAGCAACACCGGCCACATCAATGCGGTCGTGGCGGTAACTACAAGGAGGCGAGAAGGACACTACTCTCGCCATGATTTAAGCTAAGGAACCGAGGGAGGAAATTTCGGTTGAGAAGGAGACAGTCAATGAAGAGGAGAGCCCGAAGACGGCGATTAATGATGAAAAATCTGAAATGGTGGAGGCACGAGAGGAGCGAACATATATGCCACCGATACCATTTTCATAACGGTTGGCGAAAGCGAGAATTGAGAAGAGGCTCGTTAAATTTGTGGGTACTTGCGAGGAGTGTGTTTGAACATCCCGTTCTTAGATGCAATCGTCGAAATCCCGTCCTATGCAAAGTTCCTCAAGGATTTGATCGCTGGAAAGAAGCGAATGGAAAGGGTCATGCTAGCCGAGCAAGGAACGTGGTTCACCAACAAGGAGAAGATGCCGACCAAGTTGAAAGATCTCGGTAGTTTTTGAATCCCTTGCACGCTTGGAGGAGTCCCTCTACAAAAAGCCTTAGTAGATTTGGGAGCAAGCATGAGCCTCATGCCCCTCATGATGTTCAAGAAACTGAATATGGGGACTGACCTCAAGGCCACTGATATGAAGATCTAACTCACCGATGTGCGAATCACTAGGCCGGTGGGGATTGATGAAAACGTGCCACTGCAAGTACCAGGTGGGCTTTGCATTCCGTGCGACTTCGTGGTGATGGACATTAGAGAAGAGGGCGATGCATCGCTGATACTTGGGCGCCCGTTCATAGCCACCGTCGGAGTTATTGTAGATGTGAGGGAAGGAACCTTGTCCCTCAATGTTGGCAATATAGCAGGTGAGCTCCATATTCCGAAGACGATGAAGCATATGCCTTGGCCAGAGGAAGTGGACTACGTGGACCTCCTCGATAAGGTCATAGACGACGCCATGCCATTTGTCGTTGGAGCCACGCACGATGACGACCTTGAAGAGGTCCAAATTGCCAATGACGGCACAATGATTGGAGACCCACTGGATCCTCTTACGGATGAAGAGAAGAACGACGCTGATGTCGTTAGGATTAGAGAGCTATGCAAACTCTCTACGGTGAAGCGCATGAAAGAAGCGCCACCGGCAAATAAATCTTCACCGCCGGTCAAGATGAAGGACGCCAAGAGCCCAAGCTTGGGGGAGTCATCCCCCACTACTACCTTTGATGAGGCGCAGCCGAGGGAAGCTGACGAAAAGCAACAACTGAACCCAAGCGGCCTTTCCGGTAAGTTTGACATGCGCATCTCCCATGCGTCAAACATCGAGCACTAATCGCGAATCTTAAGGGGTCGAGCTCAAGACCTTAAACGAGCGCTTATCGGGAGGCAACCCGACGGTTCTATCTCAGTTTTTAGTTGAATCTTCCTTTCACTTTTTGTTTTTGATCTTTGTTAGTGTATAGAGTCAAGAGTCTAAGAAAAACCTGACAACGGGATCCAGTTTTCATTTTAGGAAAAGGACGATAGGAGACCATATGAACAGAGGACGACCATGGCGATGCGGAACACTCCCGGGACGCGCTCAAATGTCAAGGGGAGGAAGAAACTGACGGGAGAAAAGAAAACAGAAAGTGTCACAAAAACAGAGAGTCGGAGCTGAAAACAGCAGCCCACTCGACCGAGTGACGTTTTCACTCGGCCAAGTGAAGACCCTACTCGGCCGAGTAGGGTACTGCACAGGGAAGTCTCGAAAACCCCTCTCTGTAAATTATATGCCTCTCAGCCGAGTGACTTTGTCATTCGACCGAGTGAATTTGACACATTTAACACTTAAAATGCTCTGAGTGGCCTATCCACTCGGCCGAGTGATTATGTTTACTCGATCGAGTGATAGTTTCTACTCGGCCGAGTCGGAACTTAAATGAAAATTTTCGAAATATCTGAACAGCTGCCATTCGGCCGAGTGATCACCGTCTCTCGACTGAGTGACAAACCCTATTTAACCCCAACACACGGACAAAAATCCCAAAATCCCCAAATTTCTTTCGAAACGCCCGAGCTTCCCTCTCAATCGCCCGAGCCTCCTCCATCACTCGCCCGAGCCGCCGCCGCCGTCGCGTCCGAGTGGCGCGACCTCGCCATCGCCCGACCGCCCATCCGCCGCTGAACCCCTCGCCGCCGGCCGGCGCCCGGCAGCCCTCCGACGCCTAGTTCGCCTCTAATCTCCTTTTTCCCATTTTGTAAGCCCAAATCTGCCTCTAATGCAAAATTAAACCATATTTACTACTATATCTCTTGATCCACACCTCGATTTTTCGATATTCATTGCGAATCAATTGATTTTGTGTTTCAGGATAGCTTGGGAGAGATCAAGTGCCGATTTGGAACTTCAGGGGAGGCGCCTCTTTGCCCGAATTGCTAGCGTGGGGTCGTGTCGTGTTCTGGTATACTCTTTACATATTATTTACTAGCACGTCGCGATAGCTTGCACGCCTCACGGCATCACCATGCGCCCACGCACTAGGTCCCGGGCGCGGGAGCCCGCTGCCAAGCGGAAGAAGACCGGCGACCCCGGCTCTTCTTCCGCTAGAGCTGACTCCCCGCCTCCTAGCGACCCACCACCTACACTTCCGCCTTATACTGCACCCATTCCTCCCCCACCAACACAGCCTGCCGCGGCCGTCGACACGATGGGGATCACTTTCAGAGATGACGCACACCGCGCCCGATTTGAAAGAATCTCACATCGTTCGATAGTCCCTCTAGGTTCGCACATATAGCTGATCTTGAGCGCCTAGCGGTATTCCAGGGGCTACTCCAGTTGTACGACAACGTGGGGTGTCGCGATTTTCTTTCGGTGTCGGCGGACACCTACGTCCGTCCGATCCTCGAGGTCCTGAGTTCTATCTGTAGGACTCCCAGGGGTTGCACGTTTCGTCTGATGGATCGTTTCGTGAGTGCGAGATCACTCTCGATAAGCTCCGAGCCTTTTTCCATTGGCCCCGTCCCTGACCCCGAGCGCGCTTTTGGTCCTACGCACCACACACCCCCTTTTAATGCACATGCATTCTGAACCCTGATCACGGGATCACCACTTGCCTTTGACTCTAGCCGGGCTAAGGCCACCTCTATCGTCCACCCTTGCCTCCGTATTGCTCAGCGTCTTATGGCGACCACTTTTCTTGCGAGGTATGAGCCTGGGACGATGTCTATGCCTGAGCTCTATATGCTCTACGTGATGACGAGAGAGAGAGAGCCTTCGAGGGCGACACAGACGTCTTAGTCCCCGCCATTCAGATTGATATTGCCAGCTGTATCTCGACCGCATCATTTCCTCTGTCACCGCCAGGACGTCTATTTGTTGTGGCGGTCTGATCACCCTTCTGGCTCCTTTGTGCGGGGTTGAGCTCCCAGCTGGCTTGCTTCGACCTCCGGGCCCCACTTCCCTTTCCATAGATGTTATGGCCCGCATGAGGATGCTGCATCCTCGTGGTCAGCACCACTGGGTTTGGCTACACAGTCCATTTGCTGCAGATTATATGGTACTTCCGAGCCCTGCTCGGACCCATATTGTACCGGCAGGTGGGGAGTGGAGACCAGAGATAGACCTCCTCATCCCAGCTGCATATGTACTCGAGCCCGATGGCGCTCAGCAGGAGTCCCTCCTCGACTCTCTAGCCCCGGTGATCCATATCCCATGGCCTGCACCTGATTTGATTCTAGCTCCCGGCACTTCTGTCCACACTTCTGCCAGTGTCGGGAGCACCGTTGCTGTGTCTGCCACCACCACCATTCCTCCCTCCGTGCCGTCGAGTGTTGACCCCACTTCTTACGTGAGCTTTGAGAGCGCCCCCACTGCACTTGAGAGAGGCAAGCCTTCCCTAGTTTCGACGGCTGAGACCCTGTCCTCACTGGATTTCTCGACCCCTAAGAAGTCATTTTCTGTTGATTTCACGACCTCCCCAGTCGTCGACCCTTCTGTCTTTGCTGCCGCTATTTTTACCGAGAGTGTCGTGACGTTTGTCCTCCCATCTGTGTCTACGACCTCTCTGCTTGTCTCGTCCTCTGTCGCCGCTTCATCTTCTGCCGCTGCTCACACGCCTGAGAGCATTCATGCGTCTCAGCCTCCCACAGAGGCTGAGCGTCCTTTAGCGAGCACCGCCCCTCACCCACACCCACTAATAGCTCCGCTCGTCTACGGTGGCCGTTTGCGTCAGCCCCAACCTTCACCTGTGTGACCCTCTGCCCCCGCTCCTGACACCCTCGTTCAGCACCTCCGTGCTGTAGAGGGGGGCCGTCAGTGGACTCAGAGCAGATATTCGGGCTCTCGCCGCCACCGTTAGCTCTGTGCAGACACACATCACCCTTCTGCCTGGTATTCAGGTCACCCTGAACTAGATCTTTGCGCACCTGCCACAGCCTCCACCACCCGCACCCAGTCCCATCTCTCAGCAGCCACCACCACCGCCACCCTCTCCCCCACCACAGGGAGGTGCTGACGCCCCACCACCAGCTTAGGCACACACTTGATGCCTCTCATATTTTTTGCCGATGCTGATTGATATTGTTGCTGCTGATTTTGCACCCCCTCTCGCCCACATATTTTGATCACTTTTTGCTGGGCTATGTATATTTTCGTCTGGGGAGCGGTGGTATTTCTGGGCCTTTCTATTTTGCTCCCATGATCTGTGTGCTCATCACATCCATCATTTGTATTCTGCACTTATCATATGCATATCCATTACATTTTCTTTCATTTTTACTTTTTATCATGCATGCATCCGCACCCACCCACCCCGATTATGTATGTCCTTCTGCCACACTTAGCACATTGAGGACACTGTGCAGTTTAGCTTGGGGGAGTAGGTGTCTCACACATTTTTATTTTCTTCATTTTTATCTTTATTTTTCTACCTTTCCTTATTTTCCACTTATTTTCACCCACTTTTTCATATTTTTTTCTCATGCATCCCGTTTTCTTACTTTTTGCGTGCGTTGCATTTGTATAGTTAGTTCTTATTTTTCCTTTATCCTGATTTCTTTTATCCTTTTTGCTAGAAATGAATTCTCTATGATGACGATGACTTGGAGCTAGCTAGCTCTTATATTCGTATTCTCTTGCCATGCCATCGTTTTTATTTCAGATATCACATGCTATACATCGCCATGCATTTGAGAATAGGAATCTTCATCTCTATTATATGGTTGTGAATGTAATTCTAGCATTAGCTGAGTCTGAAAATTTATACCGTATACTTTTTATAGAAAACACACCAAGCATCACACATTGATTGCCTAAACTTGGAGTACTGCTTTGTTAACTGCTATCAATTCTATTTGCATGAAATTGTACACCCCACTTCCAGGTTGATTGAATGTATGTCTTTTTGATATAATTAGATTAGTTTACTTTCTGAAATCAAACTGAGTAGATTACATTACCTGCTGAAAGTTGTCGTGCACATACAAAAGAGTGAACTGAGCGTTACATATTTTTCTTTCTCCACATATCTTGAACATCATCTCTATACTTAAAATCATTGGTGAATCTCCCTTTAACGAATCTTATATTGGCATCTTCCCCATGCTAAAAAGTCCAAGCTCCATTACCCCGAAATCAAAAGTAAAATACATGCATACCTTTCCATCTCTTATTTGGGATTGTTATTGTGTATATTAAATCAAAAAAAGAGAGAAAAAGAGAAAAGAAAAAGAAAAAAAAAGAGTTCATTTGTATATGCACAATCCTTCCTTCTTTCCTTTTTTATTTTTCTTTTATTCCTTTGGAGGTTCAAAAGATATTAGATTTATATCTGTTTTGCTTGCGCAGACCGGGAGAACTTCGACGCCTCCCATTCAGTGGTGTTGACAAAAGCCTTCAAACTGGACTTCTTCTGCAAGCTTTGCCATGACAAATAAGCTGTAACAAAGCGGATAACACCGGGCCTAACTCGTCCCTAATTTTCATCCTCATCATATCAAGCACGATGGTGTGAGCATACATGTAGAATGTGGTGACCCTCGCATCTAAAATGACATTGCGGATATGCTTCAGCTTTCCAATATTCTGCAATAAGAGGTTCAATGTGTGTGCAGCACAAGAGTCCAGAAAATAAAGGGACGCCTCACAGTTAACAACTTTGCTGCATCACTATTGTTCGATGCATTTTCGGTCACAATTTGAACGAAATATTGTTCTATCAGCTTCTCAAGTGTTGCATTTATCAGATCATAAATATATTTATCATCATGAACATCAGTAAATGTGCTCTCAAAATCATAAAATACCGTTCCAGCATATGCTTGACTGAGAATGTTCATTATGCTTTCCCTCCTGTTAGTTCAACAATCTGTCAAACATGCTAATTCCATGCAGTCTACATTTCTCTAGAAAAACTTTCAACTTCTCCTTCTTAGAAGTAACTTCATGACGGAGATACTTATCAGCTAACTCAAAGGAAGTTGGATATTTCAGATTTGGGCCATATTTGCCACATCCTGCACCATCTGCCCAAAAGATGGGTGATCCACCGATGAAAATGGTAATCCTGCCTTAAATATACATTGTGCGATCCACTCGCACGCATTTTCTCTTTCCTCCTTCCAATGCTCATTAAGGGTGGATTGCACCCCATTTACCTTTCTCCTTCCCCATCTGCTCCATCTTCCTCGTTTCTTGAACCTGTTGCTGCACATGACTGTCCATCGATCATCTGAATCTTACAGGACCTTGATTGGCTTCATGAGAAGATGCCACTTTTGCATCATCTCCAATAACCACATCATCTGCAAGTGCTTGCAGCTTTGATTCCTTCGCCTTTTTCGATGACAGTATGTCGTCTAATGCATTAATGGCTATCAGCTTAACCTCCTCAGGAACTTTTGTGCAAGGAGCTACATTTCCTCTCCTTTCTGCAAGATGGTTCTTGAAACGGCTAATACCGTCGCTCAACATATCCTCGCAAAACTTGCATTGTACATTATTGGATGCCATCTTCTTCCCATGATCCTAGACTTTTGTTTCCGTGGCGGATGATGCCTTGCTAGATGCTCCAGAAAACATTGTTAAATTCTACCATCAAGAAGGTCAAACATTGGAAAATTATTAAATTAAAATTTAAGATACAAAAACTTAAAAAAAATTAAAATATAGCATAAAAAATTAAAATATATCATAAAAAAATTAAAATATATCATAAAAAAATGAAAACATATCATAAAAAATTAAAACATAGCATGCCTCATGATTTACAAATATTTGTACATATCATAATGTAGGAATCATGAGACCAAGGTTTGAGGTCGCGGTTTCGGTTTCTGCTTTGTTCTTTCGAAAATTTAGGTTTCGGTTTCGGTTTTGCCCATTTTGGTGGGTTTGAAGTTGAGTTTCATTTCGTTTTCCGAAAACCCAAATTACACATTTTCTAGTCATTACAATTATTTCACATTACATGTTACACATTTTCTAGTCAAATTACAAATTTTCTAGTCAATTACAAATGTAAATAAAGTTATTTCATTAACTATGCTGCCATTACTTTTATTTACATGTTTGTCATTACTTTTATTTAAGCTTATTTGCCAAAGGGATGTCAAACTTGTAAATAAAAGTAACGGCAAACTTGTAAATAAAAGGAATTGATAAGATATTTATAATCATTTATGTACATTCTACAGTTTTCTCAGAACAATGTCATTATTGAAATTGTTATGCCCAAAATTAAACTTTTTAAAATCCCGTTTAAAAATTGATTTGTTAATTGCATTGAGCCAGTGACAGGAGCCGACAGACATGGGGAGTCGGCAAGGTGACAGTACACATGAGCCGACAGACAGAGGCGCCGACAGAATGCAAGTGCACAAGAGCCGTCAGACAAAGCACAAGAGTTGACAGTGACAGCGCACAATTGTCGGCATAAGGAGAAGAATAATAATGAAGAGAATCAACTGCAGGAAAAAGACTGAACGAAAAAACCGAAGAACCCAAACCGTAACACCAAAAAACTTGAACAAGCTGGAAAATCTGTAGAATAAAGAACATAAATAAAAAAACTTACTTTTTCCTTTGATTTACATCCAATTTCATTAGGATTTCGACCGAAAACCCCAACCCTGCGAACGATCGAGAGAGACGAGTGCAAGGAATTCGACGAGCACATGTACCGATCGAGAGAGCCTTCGCTTCTGATATTTAATCAAATTGGTTCGATCCAAACACGTTTAAAAAATTTCGAAATGCGCATAACATACTAACTGACCATATCGGCCTGATAATTATCGGGCTGATATGCCAGATAAACGCCAATATCAGCATTTTTTCCAATTCGCAAATAATCGCATTATAATATCGGTGTGTGGTCGATGCCGATTTATCGGCTGGTCAGCTATATCGGCCGATGTTTAAAACATTAAGGATCGGTATCGCTCCTGCACCCTTTGAAACCATGAGTTTTCCATCCCAATATGTTTTATTCTAGATACAATGTCAATTAAGATAACATCTACAGTATCATATGATCAAGTACAGTAATCGAGAGCAATATCTAATACATGGTCATGAGCATGTAAACGGACACTGTGAGTATTATGGACGTATACAATAATCATAAGCAGTGTCACTGTAATACAATAGTGAACATGTATAGTGCAAATCATATAATAAGTATCATAACTGACTATACAATAAAATTAGCATAGCATTAATATTAAGGCATGAGTAAACATAATACATTAGCTTATTACTTAATTGGCAATTGATCTTTTTTTAAATAGTTAAGTTGATAACAGACTGTGGGAATATGGGATGCATATCATAGAAGAGACATAGTCTCATTGCCTACCCAAGATGAGTAAAAAATCATGTGACAATCATTCTAGTTGTGACTTAGGTGTATAATTATATTATACTAACCGAAGCTAATAGCCATCGTCAATATCTGGGTTATAAACTGAGTCATCAAGAAAAATCAACAAAATTAGTGAAGCAACTCTAGCATGACCCAAAAGACAACTACTAGGGATTAACTTGAAGGTAAATTTTACCGTTTAATCATATATTCATATCCCATGGTTTCAATTTAAACATAATTCAATATGCTTTCATGTTTTCTATCCACGTATGAGTTGTATTCTCAAATATAGAATCATTGTATCATCATTGGATTGGGTCAAATATCAATCTAAGTATACAACTCAATAATTCAATTTCTCCAACATGAAGCAATGTCCAAACCGAGGTGTCTGAGTCAAAGTAGACCCAAAACATAGGCAATCATAGAGCCAACAAACAATGAACATGGCCCTCGGTCAGAACCGAACCGAGACAAGCTAACATGGTCAAACAGAGATCCAAGCAGGAAATTCATGACCTAACAGAAGCCAAACAAACGTTTAAAGAGTCAACCAGTACCATGACACAATCTCAAGGCCAACAATGACTTGGACATAAGCAATATGATCAAACATAAGCTAAATCAAGGTATAAGACCAAATAGAAAAACCAAGCAGTGGTAGACAAGCCAAAAGTTGGTAGAACATCATCTTAAGGCCAATTAGAACAACCCAAATAGAAGCATCATACACAAAAATAAACCCACAACAGACAAGCCGAGTCCCGAACTAGGTGCTCAGAGGCACTACAGTCACAAAAGGGACAAACCGACCTCTAATCAAAGGTAACAAACTCTAAGGAACATAACCACCCCTAAACATCTAGAAAACGAACAAATATAACTAATCCACCAATAAAATCTTAGAAAAATCAAGCATGCAACTTGGGCCAAGTTTTCAAGGCCATAAAGAGATCAAGTAGACATACTTGACAGCGTAACACAATTAGAAGAAAAATGCAACTTCGTCATCAGAGGGTCGTGCTGCCTTGTCAAGGAGCAGCTGCGGTAGTCACTTCTCGCACCGAAAGAAACGAGTGAGAGGACTCTAGAGAGAGGAAGCTTTGATCGAAGCAGAGAGAGATCCGAGAGTTAGATTTAGGGATTCTAGGATTTAAATAGGGGGAATGGGGGGTTATAAGTAGGGGGGGAGAGAGAGAGAGAGAGAGATCATGGGGTGTGGATGTGAATGGGCTGATGATTATGCTGTCGTGGCTACGAATGGTGATCGTCGCGCGCAAGGGCTGACGTCTCAGCTGCTCATGGAAAAGAAAAGAAAAGGAGGAAAAGAATAAGGGGAGAGAGAAAGAGATATTTATAATAGGATAAGTGGTGCAAGTGTGTCGAGTTTCTAGTTAAAGGGTTACATGTTTTGATTGAAATGGGCTCAGAAAAATGTGATACAATAAAAAAAACCACCAAAAATCAAAACAATTTTATTGAAATAATATCTTAATTTTGAAATATTCTATTACATGAATAGGATTAGGGTTGTTGCAAAGATCAAAGAGGAAAATATGGAAATTAAAATAGAATTAGTGGTTTAAAAATCGGTGGTTAGGGTTTTAGAATGATAATGGATATTAAAGGTCCTCGCACTAGGCTAATTCTCAGCCTAATCTAACAAATCAGCATGCAAGAGATTCAATAGAAATGTTAAGTTCATCAAACAATTTAGGATTTTAGAAAACACTTAAATTTTCATTCAATCAATGCCACTCCCTAACCATGAAATACAATGGTTATTTAAAGCATCTTCCTACGTGCACTACACATGCCATAAAGAAAAACAAAACAAACTAAAATAAAACACATGCAAGAGACACGCCATAGCAAAATCAAGTAAGATCATTACACCAAGAATAAAATAAAATCTTAACGGAATCCGAATTGGATCCCCGTCATGACATATTAGGATAGGTAATGATATATCAGATTTACTCTTTTACTTTAAAATTCCAACCATTGGCCAGTGCCACTAAGAACTGATGCCATCAGTTTTCTTTCTTTGTTACGGGGAGATTATTGTTATTCTGCTGCATCAGATATATTTTCATATTTCTTTAATTTTTAAACTATGATTAGTAATGCGGTATGGTTAATTATCTGGATGCACGGTTTGTCTTGTGGTTGTTATTATTATTATTTATTATGTCTTGCTACAGCATTGCTGTGTTACTGCATTGTTACATTTGTGTCGGACCAAAAGTAATTGTTTTGTGAATATTTTTATGTGCTTAAAGATTTTACCTTCTTTGATGGAGTTGCATCATTCTTTCTTGTTCATAAGGTATCTTTTTAACCATAAAATTCATTAAAACAGGTCCTCTCAATGCTAAAGAAGAGACTGGGGCAAAAGGGTAGGAAAAGTCTTCTTACGGTGGATTACAGGTAATCAACTTCTCAGGACGGAAATAGGAAGGTATTGACCTTGGAAATTTGATTCATCGTGTGGTTGCTTTTAGATTTTGATTTGAAGCTGATACAAAGTATTGAATGTCGATAATTGGTTTGTGTGATGGTCTCTCCCCAGAGGAGAAAAATTAAGACTGAAGAATAAGAGAAGATTATTGCTATGTCTGGTTTTAATTTTTAGGAAGTTCAAAACAATATTTTTACAAGCGAACATAGATTGTTAGTAGTGCTACCATTTTTTTTTAAAATCAGATATTCCTACAGTATATTGAGACCATAAGCATCCTGTTTATAGCATTGCTATGCCTAAGATGTAGAACTGGATCGTATATGGGTCAAGAGATCTTCAATCTGGAATTCTCATTTTTATATTGATCTTAGTTAGAAATTAATCTACAGAAGATTCTATGTAGGGGAATCTGATTTCAGGTCTTATAAGATGCTTCCAAACAGTTATTTTTAAAGCAATATTAGTAAGATTTGACTAAATTTACACAGCATGTGCACACGATTGCAATTACCAGATGTCATGCAACACATCGACCCTAGGAATCATAAACATTGATAAAATACTTAGATGTCCATGAACATGTGATAGAATACGAACAATTTAGGGATTTGGGGAAGAAAATAACTCGGTTTCACACCAAGGGATCCAAGGCTTCGCACCAAGGAGATGACATTTCACAGGTTTTGAGGGAAAAATGCTTTCAAGCTTTCATTCATTCGTTGGTTTTTTTAATAACAAGTCTAGTTGCCTTTATATAGGCTTACAACCCAACGCTTCTTCTAACCCATCCAATGCTAGACTAAACTCAACCAAAATACTTAGACTCCTAAAAGACTCAAAATAATTAAGAGACTCGATAAAAAATATAATTAAAATTATAAATTTCGATCCCTATCATTCTCCTCTTGAGAACTTCACCTCCTGGTGAAGGTAGGCAGAAGTAGCACACATGTACAGAAATCAATAGTCCTCGGCAGTTGGAAAAGACGCGTCCACGAACTCTAAAGTGTATCATGGTGCAGATTGGTAGAAGCACGTCCTCTACCAATTTTTCCCAATTCACGAAAGATAGAAAGATATTCATCATCTGTCTGTTGGTTAGGAGAGGAGAATCTGGGATCACGAACTCAATGTGCTCAATCGGATCCAATGGTGCTTCCATAAATAGCTTTGGCGCACGCTCCACAGATGGCTCTAGATGAAGCTTAGGCTCAAGTTCCAGGACTGGATCAAGTTCTATCTCTAGCTCAGAATGTACTGGATCAAATTCTGGTTCAAGCTCAGACTGTAGTACTCGGTTCAGGCTCTGACTCTAACTGTGCCTCAATCTCTGAACCAGGATCATACTTCAGCTCTTGTTCCAATTCACGCTTTGCCTCAGGTGTTGAATCGATCTCTACTGTGGACTCGGCCTTGAGTTTACTCTGCTGCTCCCTTTCCAATTGTTCGCAAAGGTTGCGAAGCTCATGTATCAGCTCGATTGGATCATCCTTTACTTTCAGGCTTGAAACCTGTCAGGGCACTTATGGAATATACTGATACTTGGAAGAATATCGATCTTGAAGACGAAGTTTGAATACCGACCATTGTTGACCATGACATGGAAGTCGCCTATGCCAGGATCTTGCTTCTCCTTTGAAAGCGTGATATGCAAATGTATATTTCTGTTCTTCTGAAAACTCAGAACATAAGAAGAAATACTCTATACTGGATTCCCAGTCATGAAGTCCATACCTGTCTTCGAAGCCATAAAAGTACGGGACCCGATCATACATTGTGCGTGGAGAATAAGCCTTGTAGTAATTATCCTTGTAGTCATCACGGTTGTATCCCATAATTTAGAAAAAAATTGCTTATATGGAGGGTACCTATAAGTAGTCGGCTGAATCAGCCATCCACTGGTGTGAACGACATGGAATTCGGGCTTCAAACAGAGCCAAAATCATGAAAATAGTGGGATTGCACAGAAATTCCAGAATAATAGGCGGAAAATTTTCCCCAGTGGTACTGTAGCGTCCGGTAGCGTGGAACTGTAGCATGGCATGTACCGCGGCCCTGTAGCACAGCCCTGTAGCATCCTGTAGTGCGGTACTGTATCGTCCTGTAGCGATGTCCTGTAGCACTATGCAGAAATTACTGTAGCACTATGCAGAAATCACTGATGGCGATTGACTTGTTTTGGGTTTTTTTTGAAATGGGGAAGGTTGCGGATGAGGATTTGTTGTAGTTAGGGTTTGATGATATTTTTTTGGTTTTCTTGGAATGGGGGGTGGCGGCTGGATCTGAAAATTAGGGTTAGTGTTAGGGTTTAGGAATTTTTTGGGAAAAAAAGAGGAAAAAAATAATAGTGAAAAAGGGATTTTTTAAAAAAAGAAAAAATTGAAAGAAAAATTTGAAGAGAAGAAAAGAATCGTTCGGCTCTGATACCAATTTGATGTAGAACACGAACGATTTAGGGATTTGGGGAAGAAAATAACTCGGGTTTTCATTTTTTTCTTCTTTTAAAGATCCTGGCCCACTCACGGGCCCAACCCCCCTTTAATAAAAAACTCCTCACTGCTTCTCTCTCTTCCCCTCTTTCATTTTTCCTCAGCCCTCACCGTCTTTTTCCCAAAAGCCCAACCCGATGCCCCTTTTTCTCATCGCATGCGCGCGATGAAGCAGGGAACGCCGTCGCCGCCAAGGGTTTTCGAAAACCCTAACGACCTCGATTCCGCGCGCGGATTCTTCGGGATTTTCCCCCTCCGATAAGATCTCTCTCTTTTCTATTTATACGAACTCTCGGCTTGGGTTTGTGGGGCATGCGAAATTGATTTTTCCCCTCTTAAAGTTCTTTGATTTAAGCTTCCGATTAGGCGCCGATTTATTCTCTGGTTCTGGAATTCTTCGGCTTGGTTATTTTGCGCAATCGGTAAACCTATTTGCTTTAAACTTCAGTTACTTCTTTCCTGCTTTTGGATTTGTGAAAGAACTAGGGTTTCGGGATTTCGGATAATAGGAAATGATGATTCGTTAATGTAAAAAGGGGATTTTTATCCCCTATGATAGAAAAGGCATCATACAAGCATGGCACACCTTTGTCGCAGCTTCGTACACATTGATTCGGGACTATTGGGTACTAGGGTTGGCCGCTGGGGGTTTTCCTCCTTACCAGGGTGCTCGGTTGGTTATGGGTTTGCTGTTTTGGCTTCCCGTTAATACTTGCGGCTTGTGGCTTATTGTGTTTAGCCGCTGTTTGTTAATTACTCGCTGTTTTGGTGCAGTTCCCCCATGTTCGGCTTATTATATGCTGTATTTATTATACATGTGTAGTTCTGATAGTTCGGTATCAAATTTTGGCTGATTTGTGAAATTTTATATGAGCATGGTCCATCGTCCGATTTACGGAGATTGATGGAAAATTCCATTGGGCTGGTAAACCCTAGAAACCCATCGCGGATGCCTAAAAAATACGAATCTGATCCTATAGTTGAATTATTTCAATTCATAAACAATTTCGTTTTAGTTTCAATGTTTGAATAAATCGATTATATTTAGAACTGTTTTTAGGACATATTAAATATAGTTCATTTCACCGTAAAAAATTGATGTATGGAATTGTTTTGGTTAGCAAATAAACTTGTTATTAGAATTGTGCAAAATTCAGTATTTGTGAAATAATGTTACATTGGACTTGTTTATAGCGGCATATAGTTTTGGTGCACTTTTCTTCCTGCAAAGTTTATAAGGAATAGAATTAGTGAATAGTGGAGATAGACACTGAAATAGTTAGAACATGGGGTTTGGGAACTCTTAATTAAAGTTAGAAATGGTGGCGAAGACTACGCTCATTGACAGAACCGAATGACTAGATTGTGTCCTTGATGAATACTTGGACCAATAAATGTAGGGCACCGGTGAGCTCGCTGGTGAAACCCGAGGTTGTTCTTCAGCCCGCTCTTTCCCTTTACATTATGAGTATAATAAAAGATTGGTATGCATTGGTTAGAAAGGTTTAGTTTAATGTTTAGTGTTGGCTTGCTTAGGACTAGGGTTGCATGAAAGATTTAATTGTTGTTTAATGCAAATATTGTTTACTTTATTCTTTCAATGTTTTCTCAATAGAAACTGAACCAGTGTACGAGGAGGCTCCAGCTTTCGAGAAGTCAGAATTTCCAGTGGAGGGTGCCGATTTTTGAGTCAAGGATTAGTAAGGAGGGTTTTCTTCTATGGTTTAGTTGCTTTATTGTTGTTTAGAAATAAAGACTAGTAGATTATCTATTGTTATGCTTTGGTACCCTCTTGGGAGGATGAATAAAGTTAATTCTGTTATGAAATTATCTGTTGCTCTTTGTTGGCTTCACTGGAACCTTGCAGGGCCTGCACAATTAACGGAAAAGTAATGACACCCAGAAACGGGGCGTTACAAGTTGGTTGCCCATGCATGTCCCCGCAAGACACCTCGTGAAAAGTATAGAGCAAGCAGAAATTCTCATAGAAGGACAACTGAACTGACATCATTCTTTGGAATACATGATGTCTAAGGCATACCATCATCGACGTGGTACTGGGAGCAATCCAATCATTTCACATGCAGACTTGGTGGGAAATCATGGTGATGGGCATAGAGCTGGAACCATGAACCACGTCCCCAACAACGCCAATCACGTGGCTCATGAGAATGTTGATTATGGTAATGACTACAACTACGACGCAGAAGACCAACCTAATGATCAAGTCGACAACGGGAATGCTGACAACAACGTCGACCCCAACCTCAATGGTACTGCGAACAATGGAAATGTCGAGAATCATCACGTCGGCAATGGGAATAATGTGGATAACAATACTGAGCAACCTGTAGTGATGATCCAGATTACAGACCAGACTCTACAAGAAATGGTTAGAGCTTTGCAAAGGCAACCTGAGCAAATGCAGCCTGAGCACAGACGTGAAGGTGGAGTTCAGCAATTTAGATCACTGCGACCACCGGTTTTCAAAGGGATAGAGTGACCACTGGCAGCAGCAGAGTGGCTACGTCGCACATCTGCTATACTGAAAGCAGCACGGATCGCACCAGATTCATGGGTGGACATGGCAAAGCTACAGTTGGTTGAAGACGCTATGTCATGGTGTGATTCAGAGGAGGATCAATTGGTCCAGCCAATTTCATGGGACACATTCACGGAGAGGTTTAATGCTCTATATTTCTCTCCTGAAGCAAAGAGGACACTGCAGGCCCAATTTATGAACCTGAAGCAAGGCTCCATGAATGTGGAACAGTACAATGCTGAATTCTCCAGACTCAGCAAGTATGTATTACAAGTTATACAGTTAATCTATAGATGTATGTAATTTACTAATAAGTGGTCTTTTTACAGGTTTGCGAAGAATGTGGTGTCCGATCCTTGGGACAGAGCCCAGCGTTTCCAGGAAGGGCTGAATATGAAGATTCAGAAGCAACTAGTGGGGCACAAGCTGAAGACCCACACTGACGTACTCTCTGCAGCTCGAGATTATGAGTATATACAACAGAATGAAGATCTGGAACGACAAGCGAGTAATCCTCAGAGACGTCCCCCACCACCACCTAGTCGACAGGTGGCCCGACCAGCTCAGCAGACATCTACTAAGAGGCCAGCCCCACAACATCCACAGCAGCCACATCAGCGCAAACAGCAGACCGTCTGTCACTATTGCAATAAGCCAGGGCACGTCAAGTCAGAGTGCCGATATCTACTGAATCAGTGCCTGATTTGCGGAGCAGACGACCACGTTGCCAGAGACTGTCCCGAGAAGGGACAGAGACCAGCGGCTCCAGCACAGACATCTGCACCAGCTACAGCTCCAGCAGGGAATACTTAGCGTGGACCCCCACCTCAGCAACGGGGATTTCAGCATCCACGACCAGGGGCCCCACCTCCGAAGCGCCAAACATTCACCATGACAGCTGAGGAGGCCGAGGCTACAGGCCAGGTCATTACAGGTACAAATTTACCCCTATCTTTTAATTTGTTTTTTCGTATGATGCATGCTTAGATATAGTTTTCGCGACCGTAGGAGTTGTGTTGGTAGCTAGCAAACCCGCCATTGCTCTTTTTGATTCGGGAACTTCGCATTGTTTTATGGCAACGCGATTTGCCAACCAACACGCTATTCCCATTTCACCTCTCACCTCTGGCTGGGACGTCAAGATGGGAGGTGGCGTGTTGCGGACGACTAGTGGATATCCAGACTGTCCCGTAGTCATATGCAAGCGAGAACTCTATGCCGACTTTTTAGCCATCGATATACCAAGTTTTGATGCCATATTCGGGATGGATTGGCTAGGGACCTTTTATGCCACAATTGATTGTCGACGCAGGAGAGTGGTGTTTGAGATCCCAAACCACCCAAAATTTGAATTCGTCAGCGGGAGCCGATCAGAAGGACCAGTGAAGTACAGAGCCAGACTTTCAAATGCCGTGATGACTTCTATGGATGCTGCTACAGAGAGACCGGTGATAGTGCAGGAGTTCTCCGACGTATTTCCGGATAGCCTTACAGGCTTACCCCCAGATCGTGCCGTGGAGTTTTCAATCAAGCTGGTGCCAGGAGCTCAACCCTACTCCAGGAATCCTTATCGTCAAGCCCCATCAGAATTGGTTGAAGTTCGGACTCAGTTAGACGATCTTTTGTAGAAAGGTTGGATTCGGTCTAGCGCATCATCATGGAGTGCCCGATACTTTTGGTAAAGAAGGATGGGACCAGGAGGATGTGCGTGGACTATAGAGAATTGAATAAAGTGACGGTGAAGAACAAGTACCCTCTACCATGCATCGAAGACTTGTTTGACCAACTTGAGAGTTCGTGCATCTTTTCTAAGCTGGATCTGCAGAGTGGTTATCACCAGCTCAAAGTCAAGAAGGATGATATATACAAGACAGCGTTCAGCACCAGATATGGACAATACGAGTTCTTGGTAATGCCGTTTGGTGTGACCAATGCACCCTCGGTATTCATGAGTCTTATGAACCTAGTGCTGAACGAGTATTGGATAAGTTCGTGGTGGTTTACCTGGATGACATCCTGATATATTCGAAGAGCGAGCAGGAGCACACAGTACACTTGAGGATGGTCCTAGGGACCTTGAGGCGACACCAGTTGTATGCTAAGTACAGCAAGTGTGCTTTTGGGACGAAGAAAGTGAGATTTCTCGGTCATGTCGTATCAGGAGAAGGGATTGCAGTAGACCCAGAGAAGGTAGCTGCCGTTCTGAAGTGGCCAGCAGCTAAGACAGTGTCCGAGATTCGGAGTTTTCTGGGTTTGGCTGGTTATCACAGGAGGTTCATTCCGAACTTTTCGAAGATTGCAGAACCTATGACCCGACTGACGCGGAAAGATGTGGTCTATATTTCGTCTAAGACTTGTGACGAGGCATTCCGGGAGCTGAAGAAGAGATTGACTACCGTGCCAGTGCTCACTATTTCAGATAGATCAGGAGGATTTGAGGTTTACTGCGACGCATCCGGCAACGGTCTTGGATGTGTGCTACATCAGCATGGTCGTGTGATAGCATATGCATCAAGGCAGCTGAAGAAACATAAGCAGAACTATCTCACACATGACTTGGAGTTAGCAGCTGTTATTTTCGCATTGAAGATTTGGAGGCACTTTCTGCTCGGAGAGCACGTGAAGATTTTTACAGACCATAAGAGCTTGAAGTATATCTTCGACCAGAAGGACCTGAACTTGAGGCAGAGGCGATGGATCGAACTGATGGCAGATTACAACGTTGATATCCAGTACCATCCAGGAAAGGTCAATGTTGTACCGGACGCACTGAGTCGACTTCCAGCGGTGCTTACCCTTACGACTCAGTGGAGGCTTCAACAGGAGTTGCGGGAGTTGGAGATTGATGTGATTCTACTTGGACTGGCTTCGTCATTGATGGATCTTCACATACAGTCCACTTTGGTAGACAAGATCAAGGCTGCGCAAGCAGGAGATACTAAGCTTCAGAAGATCAGAGAGTTGGTGATGGCAGGGCAGCGACCAGAGTACATAATACATTCAGATGGATCCTTGAGATTTGGCACCAGGCTTTGCGTACCATTTGGAGATGTTCGAGAGGAGTTGTTGAAGGAAGCACACAGTTCGCCTTATTCTGTTCATCCGGGCGGTACGAAGATGTATCAGGATTTGAAGCAGCACTATTGGTGGCACGGAATGAAGAGGAGCGTTGCGCGGAGCATGGCCAAATGTTTAGTGTGTCAGTAGGTGAAGGCTGAGCACCAGAGAGTTACAGGATTATTGCAGCCAATGCCGATTCCCGAGTGGAAATGGCAGCATATCACGATGGATTTTGTGACTGGCTTGCCCCGAAGCAAGAAGCAGAACGATGCTATTTGGGTAATTGTGGATCGCTTGACGAAGTCTGCATACTTCATACCTTTCAGAGTTGGTCAGTCTACAGAGGTTCTTGCTAAGAGGTATATGGAAGAAGTTGTGAGGCTACACGGAGAACTGGTGAGCATAGTTTCAGACAGAGTTACCCGGTTCACATCACATTTTTGGAAGAGCCTTCAGAAGAATCTTGGTACTCATCTCAAGTTTAGCACTGCCTATCATCCTCAGATAGATGGACAGTCAGAGCGCACCTTTCAGATCCTTGAGGACATGTTGCGAGCATGCATGTTGGATTTCAAGGGGTCGTGGGAAGATCACATACACCTCGTGGAATTTGCATACAATAACAATCATCAGGCGAGTATTGGGATGGCACCATTTGCAGCATTATATGGAAGGAAGTGTCGGTCCCCCTTGAGCTGGGACGACATTGAAGATCGAGAATTGATGGGACCTGAAATGATAGTAGAGGCAGTTGATGTGGTACGGACGATCAGAGACAGACTGCAGTTGGCTCAGGACAGATATAAGCATTGGGCATATTCGAGACGAAGACATTTGGAGTTTCAGCCAGGAGACAAGGTATTCTTGAAGATTTCGCCGAATCGTGGTCTGATTCGTTTCGGCAGACGAGGAAAGCTTAGCCCACGCTTCATTGGACCGTTTGATGTCCTTGAGCGAGTAGGAGAAGTGGCTTACAAGATTGCACTGCCTCCATCCTTAGAAGGAGTGCATAATGTGTTCCACATTTCTCAGCTACGCAAATGTGTAGGAGATCCAGCGCACATGGTGGACCATTCGGAGATTTCAGTGCGTCCAGACCTGACGTACGAGCAGCAGCCAGTGGAGATCATCCATCGATAACAGAAGAATCTGAGGAACAAAACAATCAATTTGGTGAAGATATTATGGCATCGTAATGCACCAGGCGAGGCTACTTGGGAACGAGAAGATGAGATGATGGAGCGCTACCCCTATCTTTTTGAGTAAGTCTTGATTCTTTTAATTCCGAGGACGTAATTTATTGTTAGGGGGGAGGATGTAACGTTTCATTTTTTTTCTTCTTTTAAAGATCCTGGCCCACTCACGTGCCCAACCCCCTTTTAATAAAACCCCCCACTGCTTCGCTCTCTTCCCCTCTTTCATTTTTCCTCAGCCCTCATCGTCTTTTTCCCAAAAGCCCAACCCGATGCCCCTTTTTCTCAGCGCATGCGCGCGATGAAGCAGGGAACGCCGCTGCCGCCAAGGGTTTTCGAAAACCCTAACGACCTCGATTCCTCGCGCGGATTCTTCGGGATTTTCCCCCTCCGATAAGATCTCTCTCTTCTATTTATACGAACTCTCGGCTAAGGGTTGTGGGGAATGCGAAATTGATTTTTCCCCTCTTAAAGTTCTTTGATTTAAGCTTCCGATTAGGCGCCGATTTATTCTCTGGTTCTGGAATTCTTCGGCTTGGTTTTTCTGCGCAATCGGTAAACCTATTTGCTTTAAACTTCAGGTACTTCTTTCCTGCTTTTGGATTTGTGAAAGAACTATGGTTTCAGGATTTTCGGATAATAGGAAATGATGATTCGTTAATATAAAAAGGGGATTTTTATCCCCTATGATAGAAAAGGCATCATACGAGCATGGCGACACCTTTGTCGCAGCTTCATACACATTGATTCGGGACTATTGGGTACTAGGGTTGGCCGCCGGGGTTTTTCCTCCTTACCAGGGTGCTCGGTTGGTTATGGGTTTGCTGTTTTGGCTTCCCGTTAATACTTGCGGCTTGTGGCTTATGGTGTTTAGCCGTTGTTTGTTAATTACTCGCTGTTTTGGTGCAGTTCACCCCCAGTTCGGCTTATTATATGCTGTATTTATTATACATGTGTAGTTCTGATAGTTCGGTATCAAATTTTGGCTGATTTGTGAAATTTTATATGAGCATGGTCCATCGTCCTATTTACGGAGATTGATGGAAAATTCCATTGGGCTGGTAAACCCTAGAAACCCATCGCGGATGCCTAAAAAATACGAATCTGATCTTATAGTTGAATTATTTCAATTCATAAACAATTTCGTTTTAGTTTCAATGTTTGAATAAATCGATTATATTTAGAACTGTTTTTAGGACATATTAAATATAGTTTCTTTCATCGTAAAAAATTGATGTATGGAATTGTTTTGGTTAGCAAATAAACTTGTTGTTAGAACTGTGCAAAATTCAGTATTTGTGAAATAATGTTACATTGGACTTGTTTATAGCGGCATATAGTTTTGGTTCACTTTTCTTCCTGCAAAGTTTATAAGGAATGGAATTAGTGAATAGTGGAGATAGACACTGAAATTGTTAGAACAACATGGGGTTTGGGAACTCTTAATTAAAGTTAGAAAGGGTGGCGAAGACTACGCTCATTGACAGAACCGAATGACTAGATTGTGTCCTTGATGAATACTTGGACCAATAAATGTAGGGCATCGGTGAGCTCGCCGGTGAAACCCGAGGTTGTTCTTCAGCCCGCTCTTTCCCTTTACATTATGAGTATAATAAAAGATTGGTACGCATTGGTGAGAAAGGTTTAGTTTAATGTTTAGTGTTGGCTTGCTTAGGACTAGGGTTGCATGAAAGATTTAATTGTTGTTTAATGCAAATATTGTTTACTTTATTCTTTCAATGTTTTCTCAATAGAAACTGAACCAGTGTACGAGGAGGCTCCAGCTTTCGAGGAGTCAGAATTTCCAGTGGAGGGTGCCCATTTTTGAGTCAAGGATTAGTAAGGAGAGTTTTCTTCTATGGTTTAGTTGCTTTATTGTTGTTTAGAAATAAAGACTAGTAGATTATCTATTGTTATGCTTTGGTACCCTCTTGGGAGGATGAATAAAGTTAATTCTGTTATGATATCTGTTGCTCTATGTTGGCTTCACTGGAACCTTGCAGGGCCTGCACAATTAACGGAAAAGTAATGACACCCGGAAACGGGACGTTACAGTTTCACACCAAGGGATCCAAGGCTTCGCACCAATGGGATGACCTTTCACATGTTTTGAGGGAAAAATGCTTTCAATCTTTCATTCATTCGTTGGTTTTTTTAAATAACAAGTCTAGTTGCCTTTATATAGGCTTACAACACAACACTTCTTCTAACCCATCCAATGTGAGACTAAACTCATCCAAAATACTTAGACTCCTAAAAGACTCAAAATAACTAAGAGACTCGATAAAAAATACAATTAAAATTATAAATTCCGATCCCTATCACATGGCAAATAAACGAATTTCCAGTAATAATTACAGATTGAACTTCAAATTTCAATCTATGACAGAAATGAGACTTGCGTATGTAGTTATCAAGGAAGACTAGAGGTGCAAGCCAACCCACAGATCTACTGAGAAGTAGGTGTGTGTAATGCTTTCTATTGCCATCTTGATGACATATGACATATTTATATCACGGACATCTAATATTTGCCATATTCTGGTAACCATATTGTATTGTATTTTGCAATCTGTATCCATACAGTGCTAGCCTTCAAACCCCTCTGATTTGGATACTGAGTTGAGCTATGGGAAGGTGTATCCTCATTTGATAAATGTTGTGATGGGACGCGGGTTTTTTGGTGGATTGGAGAATTTAGGGATGTACTAGATCCGGGGATTGACGCACTAAATGATACTCAAAGCGTTAAGATTCGGGCCTCACATCACACTCATGAAGTCTAGGCACGTCACATCAAAGAGAAACATAGATATTTCAACTATTCAACCATATCATCGTTCATTCCCAAATTTCTTTACGGATTAAAGAAGAAGGCATAAAACCTTTTTCATGAGGAAGCCTAATTTAAAGATTACGAAAACTAATTTTATACTAATTAGAATTCTAAAAGGACTTGCATTTTATAGATAGAGCTACAAAATAAAATAAAACAAAATCTAAAATCCCAATAAAAGAAAGTATTACAAATTCCTAACCAACTAAAATTAAAACTAGTCCAATAAAATAGCAAAACATTGCCAAGTATAGCTAAGTCATATCTGTAGAGATTCTCATCAAAGTGCCTCTGCAATACACGATTTATAATGCTCACTCATAGGTTATTCTGCAGCAAATGATTCAAATCTCCCCTGATCGAAGAAAACTCACCCTTGAGTTTTGAAATGAAGCAGGATGAAGAAACTTATCCTTGAGAGTTCCTATTAGAGGGAATAACCCAAAATCAGTCAAGTTGACAACATACATTGCAAAACCTAGCGACAAGGCGGTGAAAAATATAAAATAATAAAGTTGATCTTCTGTAGCATTGAAATGTGTCTTAGGAATCAACTCAAGTTGTATCTTGGACTCAAGCTTTGGATTTGGATTTGATATTGGGTCGGACTATGGCTCGAATTTGAGCTCCACCTCATTTGACTTAAACTCTGGTTCCATTTGGGGTTCTACCTGCAGCTTTGACTCGAACTCCAGATTATAATTTGACGCTAGCTTCAATCGAGGCTTTGGTTTTGGCTAACTATGGTGTCTTCTTCTTATACAACTCAAGTGTAGTCTTCAGGTCTTGGAAACGTTGATTGGTCAGGTCTGCTTGTGGCTCTCTTGTTCTAGCTTAGGCGTTGGATGTGGTGATTGTTGAAATATCAGTAGATTGGTGAAAGTTTAAGGGGACACTGATATCAAAGATCAATTGTCATCAGTAATCGTTAACAATAATTCTTGTAATCCTTTGTCATCAAGATAAAGCTTTACCATTTAACTTACATAAGGCATACAAATAGTTCTTCTCATTCGTGAAGTCGAAATACGAAAAGAATGAAACTCCCAATCATCATATCCTTATCGATATCAAATCCTTGAAAGATTGGGATATCTCTGAACCAAATACGCCTAATTTCTAATTGGTAACAAATGTAAGGCTTTTGGTTATCACTTAAAGTTGCTCATAAGGAAGTTTGTGGAAAATTTGCAAAAATTATCTCAAAATATCTTTAAAAAGCAACTAGCTAAATCTATGGCTTAGTTAGGGCTGATGAGCAGTGTCTGCTTGGGTCTGAGCCGATGAACAATGTCAACTTGAGTTAGCTCGAGTGAAGCTTGAATGAATCAGGTGGGCTTAGCTAAGCTGATGATGTATTCTGCTTCAAGTTAAGATGTCGTCTCATATTTGGCTTGAATCCAGCATGACTTAGCCCGAATTTCTTATGACCCGTCTGAATCGAAGTTCACACGGTTGCACTTAGCTAATGGTTTTGACTACGTAAGTAGTGATGATGACGGTATCGCTTGGGGAACCCAATTGTGGTTAGGAACAAATTATGATATGGCGATGTTGGCAATGCTGGGAGAGGGCTACATTGATGTTGGTGTTGCTTGAGGGGATAAGTGGTGACGGTGATAGCTCTAGGCAAAGTAAAAGGCAATGATAGGATGTGTCCAAGATAAAGAAAGAGCTACTGGTGATGATCTGGATGGTGGTGGTGATACATCTGGGCACAGAAAATCTATGGATCTGAGGCGAATATTGAAAGCTTCGTTGGTGATTGGGTGATAGTAACAACATAACATTAGTAATGAAAGGAGAAGAAGGCAATAACATTGTTAGATTTCGTTGGCAGTTTCAATGGCATTGGTTTACGTTAGTGATAGTGCATGACTTTGGTGACGATGGTGGCATGATTAGGGGTGATAAATGGATCGGGCTAGTAACAGGTCGGGTCGGGTCAGAGACTAGTCGGGTTAGGTCTGACCTGATTCATTTTAAGGTATACCCGAACCCGACTCAGATCAAATCCGAGCCGGGAACATAAAATTTGTAACTGAACCGGCAGGTTGTCGGGTTAGCCGAACCCGACCCGCATGAATCAAAATTTTTCCTTTGAAAAAATGTGTGAAGTAAATGGCCGACCACAAGAATCGATCCGTCCGCTGATCACCTTGATGCATGAAGAAGTGCATACCAATTGAGCTAAATGGCACACTTTCAAATTATTATGTAAATTAAGAATTAAGAATTGAAATTAACAAAAAAATACAATGATGGGAATCAAACCTAAACCACTTGATGCAAGTCTAAACAATTGAAAGTCCTCACCAAAACTCCCAATGTGTCTTTTATTCCCATATTTTTAAATAAATATTAATACAAATATAAAGTGAAACGGGTAGAATCCAGGTGGATCCGGGTTGATAGGTTAAACCCGCACCCAACTGGATGTGTATCCGGATCAACCACGTCAACCCGGATTCTATCCGACCCATTTATGTCCATACCCATACCCGATTAATGAGGCCAGGTTCAAGCTGGATCGAGTTCATTTTGCCACCCTTATGCATGATGTTGGCTAAGCTTGACAAAGGTAGCGATAGCAGTAGGAGTCGAGATGACCTGAATTGATCATGGTGTTTTAAGGATGTTGAGGTAGATTAGATCAGCTGTCGATGAGAAGGGAGGTTAACTACATGTTGGTGGCTTGATTTAGGGAGATGTTACTGTGTGCCTAATTTTAAGATATTATGGATTAAAGATTAAGGAAAATTTCACCCTTTTCATCTTTTTTTCTTTTAAACTAAATTTAAAAGATGAAAGAATAGTATATGGATTGTTTGCTCTGATACCAGTTGATAGGGATGCAGAAGCAGCTAGGGTTTATGATGGGAACTTTGGTGGATTTTTGAGTTTATGAAAGAATTATATCTAGAGTGTTAGGATCGTGTGTGTTCGAGAATAGCCTCACCATGTATAAATTAGAAAAAGATTATGATAATAGATGAGCCTTTACCCATCGACTTAACCTCTTGGGTTAAGTATGATTCCAATTAAGATTATGTTCTCACCAATTTGATTCCTAACGGCATCCAATCAAGTCGTAACAAGTGGTGTCAATGTCCATTTGTGGCTTAAGGTGGAGTTGGAGTCGATGTACGTCCTGATAACGTCGATTTGGAGCTACATGTGTTAAAAGGCTTGAGCCGTTTGTGTTAATAGCTCTTGTGTGCTGTCCAATTTAAGGGATTATTAGTGAAACCTAACTCTTTATACCAGACCATGTTGGCTTTCTTATGCTTCGTAATTGAGTGTGTTGGCTCATGTAATTCCCATGGATGAAGATCACATGAAGAGAAAATTTTGTTTAGGTCATTTGTGTTTGAGAATAGTTGCATTAGATAAATTAGAGAAAGGTATAGACATAAATTAATAGCTAGACCTTTCCCATTAGCCTAAGCTTTTGGGTTAGATATGGTTCCAATTAAGTATCATTGCATATGGGTTGATAAACTACAAGATAAATCGAAACATAAATACTCGGGCCTCATACTCTGACCGATCACTGATCGACTTTAGGCACCTCACATGAAAAGAGATTTCAGTTAGGAATTAGGGTTCTTCCTAAATCAACTAATCAACCAAAGCATCATTTATTCACTAGTCTCTTCACTGATCACAAAAGAAGGTATAAAGCCTTATTTATTAGAGCACCTAGCTTAATGCCTTAGAAAACTAATTTCATATTAATTATAATTCTAAAGAAAAAGACTTGTCTTTTATAGGTTAGACTACAGCATACAATAAAAGAAAAATATAGAACCCCAAGAAACACAAAATTCCAAAATAACTAAAACGAAAACTGGTCCAAGAAAATTTCAAAATGCGAAAATATTGCTAAGCCATCCACGTAAGATTCTCATCAAATTGCATGTGAAATAAACACGATTTATAGAACTCAATCATGGACTATCCTGTGTCAGGTTGCAAACGACACATGCTCTTTTGGCTTTCTCACATGGACGGTAAACAATATGGATTTATCCTATCCTCTGAGTTGAGAGTTAATGATGGAGAAGAAAATGGCAGAACACTTTGGCGGATTGTGTTATTGGAAGCCATTATCTTCCCATTGCATTCCTGATTTTGTTTAGCATTTGTGGAAAAAGGTTACTTTCCGATTATCTATTGTTATCTTCTTGTGCGACCCCACCCCCCACCCCCCACCCCCCCCCCCCCCCCCACCCCCCGCAAAAAAAAAATTGTGGGGATTGACTTGAAAGGATCCTGGAGATGGTTCAATGTTTATATGATGTTAGCAAAAAAAACATCTGCCGTATAACTTAGAATGCCAGTTTGTGGGAAGGGAAACCTACCTCAAGGTTCTATTTTTAAGTTTTTGGAACTGGGAATCAACTTGTTCTTTGTATTTCAAGAATTATTTTATTGCTGTACTGGTGTCTGACATGATAACATGATATCTATTTTTTTTCGTAAGTTCTAACCCTTGGGCAAAACGAAGGCATAATCTTTCTTCTTGATACTAAGTTGGATACCTTCATATGATCATGAGTTTAAAAAAATCCAACTATGCCGATGCTGTATTTGACAAGATAATATAGCCTTTTATGATAAGTTAATGTTTCAGAGGTACTAATAGTTTAAAACATTTTGATTCTAAGCACAGGAGATATTCCAGAGTAAGAAGGTGGACGGTTGGGTTGGAAGCAGGTGGAGAGCAAATTGCTGTAATTAGAGCTTCCGGAAACATTACTCGTGCACGTAGCCCATTAAGCCTGCCTCGCTCGGGCATTATTGCTGATCAACTGATTGAGAAGATCCGCAGCATTAGAGGTTAATTACGCTACAAATTTAATATACTGCTATTTGGTTGGTCATATGTACTTCAATTTATTTTGCAAGATAGAAGCTTTATAATTGTGACTAATCAACATGCTTATTCTGCATAATGATAATAGATTATGGTAATATGTTATTCATTAATCTCTAAGTCATATGAGCAAATATATTCTCCACTTATGTATATATTTAACAAGTAATTTATCAATCCAATTACTGGAATGAGTGCCCACACGGGCCCCACCACCACCAACCCAAACAAAAAAACCGAGATAATCATCAATCTCATTATAAATTACTTAATTCCAGTTACAGTTTACATCAAACCTTCATATTAATTGATCTATAGTTACACAGCTTATACTTTCTTTTCACTCAACGACCTATCCTAAAGCTGGTTATCGGAATGGAGTTAGTTACACTAGAATTCTTTTATTTACCTTCTAGTTTTTATTTCCTTGACCTCTGTATAGCACAGAACTAGAAATATCTACCTTCAAGGATTAGAAGAAGTCATAGTAGTTGGTAAAGTTCTACTGGTTTGGAAACAAGCTAACTTTGGATGTTCCTCCTCTAAGGGAGAATATGAACCTGAGCTGCGAGTGTTCTTAGACTTTCACATGTGCATATCAAGGAAATATAAAACTAGAGTCAGTGACCTTCTCTCTCTCTCTCTCTCTCTCTCTCTCTCTCTCTCCCCCCCCCCCCCCCCCCCCAACCCCCACTTTTTCTTTATAGTAGCAAATAAGTAAAGATCCATGAAAGAGGCCAGGGTAAGAATTAAAGTATATGGTAACTAGCTTGCTTTGGAAGCTTCTTTCTTAAGGAAAGCAAGAAATATTAGTGGCTAGAAAAGTTCTGAAATTATTCATCTTGTACTGGAGACAGCCTTTTTGTTCTAAGTCGCTCCTATGTTTAATTGTTTACAGTTGATTACCTACTGTGTTTCTCCAAGACAATTTTTCTTTTTCTTTTTAAACAGATTGTTGTTGACTGTTAATACATGTCATCCGTACATTAATTTTTAATGAAACTATCTGCTTTTATTGTAGGAAGTTTTAGATATAAATCCCTCTAATCGTGGCTAATTATAAAAGAGTGTACTAAATATGGTATTTGCGATTTGGTCCACTTATTCATGTAACTTACTAGAAAAGAATCTTTCTAAATAATTTTCATCTAAAATTTAATCCAATTCTGATTAAATACTAACCAGACCCGTTAACACACTAATTAACCTATTAAATATTTGGTTTTAGGTTTCAAATATCAGGTTATTGAGTTTTACACTGAGTTTTACATGAGGTTATCATGTTTTTGGGCTGAGGGGAGTGGAAGAGACGGGTTGCGAAGAAATGATGGAAGAAAGGGGAGGACGCGGTGGCTAGAGGAATGGAGCGGCACATAGGGTTAGCTGTTGCCCCATCATTTACTTCCTCCGCCTCCCTTATCCAGACCGCCATGCTGTGTCCCCTCTTCCTCTCGTCATTCGTCAAAACGCACGGCTGCCCCCTCCATCTCATCATATCCTCTTCATCCGCAATCGCTAAAACACAACGTCAACTGTCAGCCTCCTTCTCTTACTCAACCCTTTTATTTCCTCATCCCCATCCAAACTCACCTACCGCCCCCCTCTTCCATCTCATCATCATCATCTCATTTTCTTCTTCCTACTCAATCGCCAAAACCCAATGTTGTCCCGTTGCCTCATCATCCTACTCATCCATTCCTCCTCCCCTTCCTCCTTATCTGAACTCCCCATCGCCTCCTTCGCATTCTCCACCTCCTCTTCACCCTCCACCAAAACCATTGCGTAAGGAGGTGTGAAAAAAATTAAAAAAAGAGAAATTAAAGAGGTTGAATGAACGTGGATTAAAAAGAAATATTCCGTTAAATTAAACAGAATATACGTTAATTTAAACAAAAGCAAACAGAGACTATTTTTTAGCAAGTTAATTAAATTAGGGGAGCAAATTACAATTACTATGAATTAGAGGGTTGTTTTTTCAAAATAGACATGAATAATGGGACTTATATGTAAAACACCTTTATTGTAATATAGAACTATAGCCATAAACACTGTTCAGTTATTATCATCATCATTCCCTACACCCTTTAGACCATAATTTCATGGGATCCGCAAAATTTAGGCAAAAATTTAGTCTAAAGGCACATAGTTGCAATTGGTTTGATGTAGGTTCGCATGAGTTCATGCCTCTAATTCCTTGCCTAGGGAGGCGTAGCCAATGGAGGACTCCAATGAAACATGATTGGCACGTAAGAGAACATAACCTTGTTGGTCACACAGTGTAGGGCCCCCCACTCTCTAAGTGACTACTAGAATATTTTGCATACTTCTAGGTAGGCATTCTGTGCACAAATTTTTTGAGGGAACTAGCAAAATTTCTATTTGGGTTATTTTAAAGGTTTCATTGACCATGTTTGTTGAGATCGTAAGGTTAGTAACATTAGCCAATTATTCAAATGAATTTTCAGATGTATCGCATACTTGTTACTTAAAATTTGATATATTTCCAACCTAACTTCATCCACTTTAGTGCACATGCCCACTTTGCTCCTAATCTTTCTGTAAGGTTTTTCTTTTCCCACTTTAGATGGATTTAAGGAAAGGAACTTGTTAGAATATTAAAATGTAGTCATCAACCCTAATTGTAACTTAGGAGTTCTGATGTAGTTACATTGATAGAAACCCGGGTTTAAATCTCATTGTACATAATTAAAATGGGCATTACAATAAAAATACGTCTGCATAAATAAAATCACAGGGTTAGGCCCATAAAAAAGTGCTTAACATAAAAATATAACCATCAACCCCTCACCGTAAATTCGGAAATTTGGAACAATGACATGTACTTTAATAAAATCTCTTTTATTAGGATGGTATACGCTATAAATCTTATAAAAGTTGTTGCCTTGACAACTATGATCCTAATCCATGGATTATAGACGTGCTATTTAGTTTTAAAAATGACGTAAAGAAGATAACCCCCATAGACTTCCATGAAGAGAGGGTTGCATATACACAACCTTAATCCAATGTTGCAGAGAGGCTGGTTTCGACTCGGACACATGGCCTCTGGGTCAAAATTGTGTGACCTTAAACTTCTTTCTAACATTCGCTAAGAACAAGCTTTTAGCAAACTGTTGACCCAAAACTTGTAGCATCAAACTGCTGTATTTTTGTTATCCACCTATTTGTACATTGTTCACCGGGAAAAAATGAATTGCTTGTTAGTGCACTACATGACAAAACTCAATTAGCCATAATCGGAGTATTGCTCCATTTGGCTCGCTGGTTAGGGCAGACATCAACTTCCATCTGGATGTTTTTCTTGAGAATATCTAGCAAGGTAAGTAATGATTAGTTGAAGATGTTTTGTTGGAGGATGCTTGATTCCTTGAAAAACAGGCATAAATTTCATGTTTGAAAGGAAGCCTAAGCAAATTGGCATGAGCAAGGTTAGAGAACTAGGTTTCGGGTTCGGTCCATTCGAAAGTTTTTAGTTTTGGTAAGTTTCATTAGTTTGATTTTGATTTTGTTTTAGTTTTGTATTTATCTATATTTTTATGTATATATTTTGAATTTATATGAATTCATATAAATTTGTATGAATTTATTTCAAAATTATCTGAATTTACATGAATTTAGTTTGGATATATATGAATTTATTTCGAATTTATATGAATTTATATAAATTTATTTCGGATTCATACGTAGTGAAACCCAAACCCAAACTCATTACTAGCTTAAAACCAAACAACCCTAACTTAAAACCCGAACCCGAACCCGAACTTAAAACCTGAACCTTAACTATAACCACAACTCTAAGTACCCCCCCCCCCCCCCCCCGCCCCCGATGCTTTGATCCGTCGCTTTTTGCTATTTCTCTGCCCCCCTTTCTCTGATCTTACCGTTTCGTCGAAGAAGAAGAATAAGAAGAAGAAGACGACAATGATATATGTAACCGTTCTCTCTTGCTTTTTTTGCGAGTTCGTTTAAATTAGATTGATGATTTTTTATTGTTCTAATAATCTTTTTGACGAATTTCTTGAGAGATTTTTTGCTTGAATCCTTGTCAATTTATTGTTTTTTTTGGCTAATTTTGAATTTTTCCTGATTTTTATGGGTTCTTCAGCTGAAACCGAATGAAACCAAGAAAAATTGGCGGTTTTGGTTCCTTCCACCTTAGAAACTGAGTTCAAACAACCGAAACCAGTAGCTCAATCCTTTGGTAGGAGTATTCATGCTTAAACAGTTGAAAATTCTACCTGAGATGAACAACACCCTCACAATAGTTTGATAAGGATTAGGAACACGCGCGCACGCGAACACACAAAATTAGTCAATGGTCGCACAGTTTATAATTGCAGTAAAATTTATTTTACAGCCATATAATTTATTAATAAAAAATTACACTTTTTCCTAGAACTAGTCCATAACATGACCTATAAATTATATAAAATATGTCTTGGAGAGTCGGAGACTATTTTACTTTCTACGGTATCTAAACTTTTCTAGGAAGTGGCATTGGTCTGTAAAAGCCATCTCCTGCCTCTCTTCAAGACTGTAGCACTAGGTCCATGTACTTGCCAAGTTGGGCTTCAGCATCCAACATGATGATCAGTTCTCAAAATTTTTTGCCTGGTTAATTATGTCATCACCCTTCATTTCCATCACATAACATCCCACTAAATTATTTTGACAGGCTTCCATTCCACATATCATGCATCCTGCTGCAATTGCTAAATATGATAAACTTACTTGACAATCACACTTACAGTTTTAGCTAATTTAACTTTAGTACCTAGTTACACCTGTGTTTCATTATTTATTGCAGTGTATATCTGGTAAAAATTCATCAGAGCAGTATCTTGAATGCTAATAATATCTAGCAGGCCGTGAGAGGTGTATCAAACTCGCTATGTGAGGTTGTCCAGGGTCTAGACCATCTAACCCTTTCCCTAGGAAATTGGCTAATTGACCATTTTTCTCTCCACAAAAAAAGTTAAACCTTTACACCTGCTAGTAAAAGTTCTTCAGTTCATTATTTTAATTTTTGCTGCAAAATATTTTAACAAGTGCATGCGATTAGTTTATCCTGTCAATCATCTGAAATTTTTCTAAGTATCTTACATGTAGTAGATCACATTCAGTGGTGTGAATCTCCAACTGGCAAGGTGAATCATGTTATTTGGAGTGTGAGAATTTCTATCTTGAATTCTTTGGGAAGCAGACAACTGGCTCTTTATGTGTGTGGGCATATGCGATCTTTAGGCTAATCCATGTCTTATTATAACAGTATTACTACAAACTTGCTTCCCAACTTATTTACCTGGATTCCATTAATTTAAAGCGTCTTTCTTATATTACTCTTTTGTCTATTACTTTTACAGCCTTCTCCACCAAAATCTATATTACATTTGACAACTGTTTTTGAATTCTACAGCTGACTAGGACAAGCTGACTAGGACAAACAGGTTGATAGAAAGACGGTTTGGATTTAATCTTAAGAAATGCATGGTTGAGATGAGATTTTGTGGAAAATATTAGAGGGAAAAACATTTCTGGGAAATGAAAGTTTATGGGGAAATGAAACTTTTTGGGGAATGAACGTTTCTGGGGAATAACAGAGTGCACGCAATTAATGCATTTGGGAAAAAAAACTTTAACTTGTAATTAATACTGCAGATCGAATGATCTCTCCCTCAACGCGGGGCCCACCATCTCTTCAACGCATGTGGCAACAAGATGCGAATAATTTCCCGCGTCGAAGACGCCCACTAAATTTTTTTCCGCGTCGAATTTGTTGTTCCGCGCAGAAGGGGCCCGCGCCGAAGACGCCCGTGTCGTTAAATTTTTTTACGCTAATTTGTTGTTCTGTGTAATTTGGATGTGGAAATAATTTTTTGGAGAACAAATATTTCGCGGGGCAAAATCTTACAGGTTATGACTAGTCCTAGCTTAATCAACCAATTTTGATTATAGGAGTCTTTCGTCCCATCCTTTTGTATCGCTAAAGGAGGGTTCCTAATTTTATGTCATTGTTACTCTTGAATGGTAATGCAAAGGAATGCAAGAAGCTGGCAGCAAGGTGCATATCTCAAAGCTAATCAGTAGGGTGCTTGACATGACACTGAATTATTATTATCTGTAAGTTGATGTTTCATTCTTGTGCCGAAAGCAGAGTGATTCATCTGACAGAGTGATTCATCTGACACATGAAGCTGCCAACTTTACATGCCATTCCAAATCTTTTTAGTGCAAAATGTCATCGTTTTCTATCTCATTTTACATTATATTTGGAAAACAGTAACTTCTGAAAACAAACTTGCATAATGGTCTGGATTGTTGTTTTCTTCCTTTGGTCTTTGTAAGAGAATTTCTGATCTTTTTTGACGCTTTAAAGTTGAAATTTTTCTTATTTCAGAGTCAGGAAGGTATAAAGCTGTTAAAGCCGTTATCTTACGAATTGATAGCCCAGGGGGTGATGCCCTTGCATCGGATTTGTAAGTTTCTACGGAAAAAAATTGATCTCTGCGTATTTTTAGTGCTTTCGTATAACTAGAAGGATTTTTTCATTGACCTTCCATGTCAAATTTTTAATTCGATTCTGTACTAAGATTTTGTTATCAGCTATAAGTTGGACATCTTTTTCAGTGATATTTATGCTAACGCATTGTAATCTGTTCACTCTTTCCCTCCATCCCACTACCCATTGCAAACATTGAGGTACATAGTTTTGGTCATTAGTTTCTGAGTAATCAGTAATAGATATCGAACTTTGTTTATCATTAGTTGTGTGGTCATGCCATATATTATGGTAGCATGACAGCCTAATGTTGGTATTTTTATGATGCATGTTAAGGGTTGGAAAACTTAATTTGTGTGCAGCTTTTGATGAGCTAAGAACGTTGCTCAATGTCTGCCAGGTGATGTTATGATGTTAGCGTATATTCTATTTTGCTTCACTAAAGGTACACAAATCTATTGGGGATGAGGCATCAAGAATGCCTCAAACATGAATAATGATATGGGTTAAGGGAAGTTTCTGAAGTAGTACATGAAATATGCAGGGAGGATGAAAAAAGATTCTGAAATGAAGTGGCTTGTTATGCGGCAGTAAAGCAACATAATGATCCATAATAATCCACTGCATTATGAGATTAAGAACCGATATTTCTTTTTCTGAAGCATTGCCATTGATTGTGGCTCCAACTCGAGTTCATGATTCGACTTGGACTAGGGCTTTAATGTGTGCTCTACCTGTGCCTCAGACTTGTTCTTTAGAGCCAAAACTAGCTCTATATGGGACTTTGATCTTGGCTCTGACTCTACTTTGGGTTTTGCAGGTTCTAACTTGGAATTAGATTCTGGCTCAACTTCTTGGTTAGGATTGTGATTTGGTGTTAGCTGGGATGCCAATTGATGAAGATGTGCATGCACAATCAAGATGATGCCAAGGCAGAGCATAGGGCTGCTATAGAGTCTGGTGAAGACTTTATGTTGGGGAAGATGAACGGTGATTGGTCATTTTTTCTTTTTTTCCGGAACTAAAATAATTTTTTTTTGCATTTAAAAAATTCTAAACTAATCAAAAGGTTTTTTTCCGGTTGAAACTAAATGAAATCTAAAACCCAAGTATCATAATCTAAATATAGAAGAAACCGATGATGGAACAACATGAATTTAAGATCTGATTCCAATTGATAGGGAACAAAAGCGTTAGGGTTTGTGGTGGGAAAATATTGGGAATTTGGAAAATTCAGATTAAAGATTTTGATAAAGAGATTGAAATTCGGGTCTCGCATCCAGGTGGATCACTGACCCACTCGCACATCGCATGCATAGAGATGTGATCTTTAAGTTTTTTGCAAGCCAACTAAAGTTACAAACTTAAATTTCAATTCACTCATCAATAATCAATTTTTATAACGAGAGATATAAAAGGCCTTCTTATGGGAAAACAAAACTTGACCCTTAAGAAAACTATTCCTATTCTAACAAGAATTCTAAAACAAGTAAAATTTGTCTTTTATAAATAAAGCTGCAAAAAGAAAAATCTGTTTAGGGGAACCAAACATGCAGATTCAATTTTGCATAGGTAAATCAAATCTAAATTATTTAAAATTTTATTTGAAGTTAGTTTAAATATATTAGATCGTATACAATGGAACATATTTTTCATTTGGGTTGTCTAATTTTCAATTTAAACGTGTTGGATCCGTATGTTTGGTCTCTAATAGATCATAGTCAACATATACATGCATATATGTATATGTACATGTATATATACATACCTATGTGTATGTATGTGTTCATGTGTTTATACATACCTATGTGTATGTATATGTTCATGTTTGTATACAAATATATATGAGTATATTTGTATATATATCCTGTTGATTCACATTATCGTTCACAAACCTAAGCACTTTGATCAAAGGGGTTGCACATTTCAAACAATATTCGACTTACTTTCATAAATTGTTCTTACAAGAATGGTGTATTCTACATCCATGACATCTCCTTTTCTAAAATAAGAACTTTTTATCACTCCCATGATGCAAACATAGCTTGTAGTGTAACACTTTGTTCATAAACACTCATTAAAGTGATGTAGTAGCAAATCTTGTAACCACGTGTCTTATTAACTCCTCTCCCTCCTTGAAGGTTTTTATGATATTGAGAACCCAACTAGGTCGATTGATATATGCGGTGATCATTTGGACTTCTCAATCATGTACTTTTGATCCGGAAAAACTTTGATGTTTTTAACAGTGTGATGCAATGGGTGATGTAAAGACTCGAAAAAGCTGATTCCTCTTCTCTTCCAATATTGCCCTGATGAAAACATAAGAAGATGCACTGTCGATCATCACTTGGTTCACATTATTATTTAAAATCTTCTCTACAAAGTCAAGCAACTTAAATAAAATTTTCAGACTCTTTGATATTGTAATGACCTCAAAATCAGTGAGAAAATTATTCCCAAATTTTTTCTTTCTTTCCATCTTCTTTTCTTTTCTTCTTATGTTTTCTATGTTCTTTGGCCCAACAAGCCCGCTTAACTCCCCCTTCTCGCTTGTCTTCTCTCTCTTTTTCTGTTCCCATCTAAAAGCCCACAACACCAAGCCCACTTACCCAACAGCCAGCACCAGTACATTTTCACCTCACGTGTCGTGTAACGCCCCGTTTCCGGGTACCATTACATTTTTCATTAATTGTGTAGGTCATGCAAAGTTACAGTGAAACTAAAATAGAGCTGATAAAAAATTTCATAAAAGGAATTACTTTATTCATCCTTCAAGAGGTTACAAAAGCATAACTAAAAAAAACTAATAGTCTTTCATTCTAAACAATAAAGAGGGCAAACTAAACAAAATGTAAACACTCTCCTTACTAATCTGGTCTCAGAAATCGGCATGCTCCACTGGAAATTCCGACTCATCAAAAGATAGAGCCTCCTCGTACTCTGGTTCAGTTCATGTTGAGAAAATATATAAGGGTGATGAAGTAGACAATATTTACAATAAACCACAATTATAACTTTCATGTAACCTTAGTCCTAAACAAGCCAATAACACTTAACACTAGACTGTATTTATCTATACAGAACATTTCATTATTATGTATACTCATAATGTAAATGGAAACATCGGGTTAAAGAATCCCCTCGGGATTCACAGGTGAGCTCACATGTGTCCTAAATTTTGTTGGTCCAAGATATCATTAAAGGAGCCAGTCAAGTCATTACAATTCCGTCAATGAGCGTAGTCTCCGCCACCCTTTCTAACTTTAATTATGAGTTCCCAAAAACTACATGTCGTGCTACTTATTTCAGTGCCTATTTCAATTAGCCTCTAGTTCTGTTCTATCTAAGTTATGTAAAATGAATAGTGCATCAAACTGTAATGTCGATAGCAATTATTTCAATGTGTCAATATTCCACAATTAATACATTTTCTTGCACCATTCTAATTACAAAACTTATCTTCTAACATAACAATGCTATCAACCAATTTTATGTTATAGAAACTCTATTCTTAACACAACAAAACATTTTCTAAAGCATTCAAATCTTTCGAACCATACAAACCGAAACTAAAGCATTTTTAAATGAATTAAAACATTGATATGATCAGATTCATGATACGTAGGCATCCAAAAATATGTCGTCAGGGTCTACCATACCCGAGGGGAATCTCCTTAGAATCTGAAAAATAGGAACATGAACTAATCTCAATTAAAACCCCACCAATCAGTCATATGTGCTACTGAACATTCCGATCTGTAAGCGAACACACAAAAAACATAAGCATATAATGACTGAATATGAAAAACTACATAGAAACGTGGCCAATGAACAAAACAGCCACGAGATACGAACATCCACAAGCTGCAAGAACACAGAACAACTGCAGGAAATCTAAACAACAAACCACAAACCAGCCGAACGCAACCAATAAAGAGGGAGAAACCTCGGCTGTCGACCCTAAAGCCAAACCATAGAACAAATGTACGGGGCTGCGGCAAAGTTGTTGCCTTGCCCTAGAGATGCCATATTTATCAAGAGGATATAATCCACTTCGTATAAAAAACGAATCATCATTTCCTTATCAAAACCCTAATGTCCGTAACAAATCGAAGGCACGAAGAGAAATAATTGAAGTTTAAAGTAAAGATGGTATACCGTGCACTGTAGAAGCCAAGATCGATGAAATCCGAAAGACATAAAACCACAGAAATCCTTTCCAATTGCTCAGAAAATTTCAGAGAAGAAAGAACAATTTCGCATGAAGAAAACCCGTTTAAATAGAAAAGGGTAACACGTAATTAGTTAAGAGAGATCTTATCGCAGTCGAAATCCTGAAAAAATTTGCGGCGTCGTTGGAGATCAGGAGCTAGAGTTTTCGAATCGAATCGTCGTCGTCGAGTCGCTGCTTCATTCGATCGCCGCGCCCGTGAGAATGGTAAAAGGGACGGGTCGGGTTCATCGCGTAAGTGGGTGAGGGCTGAGAGAACTAGTGAGAGGGTTAAATTAAAAGGAGTTGGGTCGGGAAAAAGGCCCATGTTGTGGGCTTAAGTTGGGTTTTAAAAAAATGAGACGCAACATCCTCCCCGCTTATAATAAATTCCGTCATCGGAATTGAAAGAATTAAGACTCTTCAAATTGGTAGTGGTAACGCTCCTTCATCTCTTCTTCTCGTTCCCAAGTGGACTCGCCTGTCGAATTACTGTGCCATAATACCTTCATCAAATTGACAGTCTTGTTCCTCAGATTTTTCTGCTGTCGATCAATAATATCCACTGGCTGCTGCTCGTAAGTCAAGTCTGGGCGCACTGAAATCTCTGAATGGTCACCATGTGCGTTGGATCTCTCACATATTTGCGTAGCTGAGATATGTGGAACGCAGTATGCACTCCTTCTAAGGATGGAGGCAGTGCAATCTTGTATGCTACTTATCCCACCCGTTCAAGCACATCAAAAGGTCCAATATAGCATGTGCTAAGCTTTTCTCGTTTGCCAAAAACGAATGAGTCCCCGATTCGACGAAATCTTCAGAAAAACTTTATCTCCTGACTGAAACTCTAGGTGTCTTCGTTTTGAATCTGCCCAGTGCTTATATCTGTCTTGTACCAACTGCAGTTTCTCTTTGATCATCCGTACCACATCGACTGCATTCACTATCATCTCAGGTCCCATCAATTCCTAACATCGTTCCAGCTCTAGGGGACCAACACTTTTTTCTCTGTAACGCCGCAAACGGCGCAATTACAATGCTCGTCTGATAACTATTATTGTATGCGAATTCCACGAGGTACAGGTGATCTTCCCACGACCCCTTGAAATCCAACATGTATGCTCGCAACATGTCTTCTAGGATCTGGATGGCACGCTCCGACTGTCCATCTATCTTGGGATGATAAGCAGTGCTAAACTTGAGATGAGTGCCAAGTTTTTTCTGTAAGCTCTTCCAGAAATGCGATGTAAATCGGGTATCTCTGTCTGAAACTATGCTCACCGGTACTCTATGTATTCTCACAACCTCTTCCATGTATATCTTCGCAAGAACCTCAGTTGACTGGCCCATTATGAAAGGGATGAAGTGTGTAGACTTCGTCAATTGATTCATAATTACCCAAATGACGTCGTTCTGTTTCTTGCTCTGGAGTAAGCCAGTAACAAAATCCATCGTAATATGCTGCCATTTCCACTCAGGAATATGCAATGATTATAATAATCCTGCAACTAGGTGCTCAGCATTCACCTGCTGCACGCTAAACACTTGGCCACGCTCCGCACAATACTCATCTTCATTCCATGCCGTCAATAGTGTTGCTTCAGATCCTGATACATCTTAGTACCACCCGGATGGATGGAATATGGTGAACTATGAGTTTCCTTCTATAGCTCCTCTCTAACATCTTCAGAAGGTACACAAAACCTGTTGCCAAATCTCAAAGATCTGTCTGCATGTATCCATGTATCGTGAACTCTGGTTGTCCAACCATCACCAACTCCCTGATCCTCTGCAGCTTTGTATCTTCTGCCTGCACAGACTTGATCCTATCTACCAATGTGGACTGTATCTTAAGATCCATCATTGTAGAAGTCAGCCTTGGAAGTATCACATCAATCTCCATCTCCCGTAACACCTGTTGCAGTCTCCATTGAGTCATAAGGGTAAGCACCTGAAATGACCCATATTTTGTGGGATTTTTCTGATAATTTTATGCATTTGATTTTTTTCCAAAATATCGTTGTTGCTTATTAACTTTTTCCTTTTGTTTCTTTTCCAAAACAAATCCAAGACCCATCCATTTGTTTTTTAAATGAAGACTAAACTAATTTTCTCCTGACATTCATCCCGAGCCCACTTCCTCTATTCTTTCCCCTCTCTTAATTGCTTTCTTTCTTCTTGAAAGGGTCAAGAAACTGAGCCCAGCCTCATTTTCCCTTCATTATTTCCCCTAACTAATTAGGCAAAATACCCTTCGCACCAACCCATTCCCAATTAAAGCCCAGTTCTCCTCTTAAAATATCTACCCACATTAAAAAGAAAACCAAATAGGCTTTTGATTCCCAGGCATTAACATTTGGGTCTTGCCTTTTCTCTCTTTGTGAATCGAAGCAACAAGAGCCCACAACCCATACCCTTTTCCTCAAAACTCATTCACTTCAATTATTTCTCAATTATCATTATTCAGCCCAAAGGCCCACTTCAACATTCCCTATCAATGCACGCCAGAGCCTAGGGCTCGTTGGTTCGCGGGTCTTCTCCTCAAGCGAAAGAAGCCAGTCGCTACCTCCCCTCTTCGAAACAAAGCGCCGCGTTTTCGTTTTCGGAACCCTAGCCGCCCTTTCAAAATACAACCCGATCGGGATTCTCCGTAGATCTCGGGATTTAGATTGATTCGAAGCTTTTTACGCGTTTTCCCCTCTATTTATTTTCGAATATATTTCTAGGGTTTTTGGATACGGAATCGTCTCCTTCCTCTAAACTTCTGAATTTCGACTTGGGATTTTCAGAGCTTTTTCGTGGTTGGATTTTAGGGCTTTCGGGCCCTTTCGTTTTCTTCCCCGTCGAGGTAGATTGCATCTTTTCCATGCTAACAGTTTATTGATTTTGATTACGTCTTGAAATTGATTTCTGAGATTGATCTATGGTTTCTGTTTATTAAATGATTGCTGAGTTTGTTAGACTTCGGTTCACCTAGGAGGAGGATGATCCACTTGCAGTTTTATGGGGGTTTTTCCCAAATGAGATTTCTCAGCACACTTTGTAGGTTCTCACGGCCACACATAGCCCTTCTTTCTGCTACACTTTCGGTTGATTTCATGTTCTTTGTTCTGATTGAGAGTTGGCCGCTAGGGGTTGTCTCGGGCTCCTCTTATTGCCGGAGTTGACCGTCGTCGATCCATTCATGGGTTTTCGCCGCTTTGCGAGACCTCTCTAGGGCCGGTTGTATTTTGCTGTGTGAATTGGGTTTCGGCCAATGCTTCTATGGCCTGATTGGCTTACCTCTGCACTATTTTCAATTTGGGCTTTCGGCATTGGGTTCTGTTGCGACTGTTGACTTCCCCTCCTTGTGTAATCGTGCTTGAGCCCCTGTTTTATTTATAATGATCTTTCTACTGATCTGTTCATCACGATTTGCTTTCCATACTATGCTAAATGACAAAACTACCCCCTAGGCTGGTAAACTATCAATCAATTGCATGCTGAAAGATGTGGATCCAACCATAATTTGTTCTATTTATTGTTTTCCTTTTAATTAAAGTCTTTTGTTTATGATTATAAATAATCGATTCAAGTTTCCCTTTCAGCTTTGATTAATTTGTTATGCAAATATTTTTCTTTAGAGCATGAACACTTACGAGAACTCGAGCAATACTTGACATTGACAATTCATGACATCAACCCAACAATTAGAATGACTTTACACTTAACTCACCGTCTAAGGGGTGTGAATGTGATTATGGATAATGTATTCGGTTTACCACTCTCCTGATGGAAGTGTGGCATATTACAAAAGAATCGGTTTTCCTCCTTTTATGGAACAAGGGGTCAAACACAATTTTCCTTTTTCGTTTGAAATGAGGGGTTACAATACTCAATTGTCCATTAGTCACACTAATAGTGGGGTTACAGAACCTTTTAAAGAACATCACTTCTTTGGACATGCGTCACGACCTAGAATGGTAGTTTAACTTTAACCAACCCCTTAAAGACATTCATAACTTGTAGTATTGCTACTTCAGTAGATCATTTCTCTTGTTCAGAGATATTGTAACTGTTTTCGTTTGGTATAAACTGTTAAGCCTGGTTTAGATGTAATCTACTTTCTAATTTTGTTGTATATTTTCTCCTCAGGTTTAGTAAGAGATTTTACAGCTGTTGTTTGTGCACCAAGTTTATTAGACTTATCGTACAGGTATGACTTTAAATTTGGTATTATCTTCTGCTAAGTCCTATTCTGTTTTCACTGGTACTCAACAGGATCTGTATAATAATTGTAATTCGTGATGACACCCGGAAACGGGTCGTTACAGCACCGCTGGAAGTCGACTCAGCACGTCAGGTATGACATTGGCCTTCCCTGGGTGGTATTAAGATCAATGTTGTAGTCTGTCATCACCTCGATCCATTGCCTCTGTCGCATGTTTAAGTTCCTTCTGGTCGAAGATGTACTTCAAGCTTTTATGGTCTGTGAATATCTTCAAACGCTTTCCGAGTAAGAAATGCTTCCAAATCTTCAGTGCGAAAATGACGGCCGCTAACTCCAAGTCATGGGTGGGGTAGTTGTGCTCATGATTCTTCAGTTGCCTCGATGCATAAGCTACCACACTTCTATGCTGATGCAGTACACATCCGAGACCCTTGCCGGATGCGTCACAGAAAACATCAAATCCTTCCGTTCGGTCTGGAACAATAAGCACTGGCGCCGTAGTCAACCTCTTCTTCAGCTCTTGGAATGCCTCGTCACAAGACTTGGACCAAACGTACACATCTTTCCGTGTCAATCGGGTCATGGGTTCTGCAATCTTCGAAAAGTCCTGAATAAAGCTCCTATAGTAACCGGCCAAACCCAGAAAACTCCAGATCTCAGACACTGTCTTAGGAGCTGGCCACTTCTGAATCGAAGGTACCTTCTCTGGATCCACAGAAATCACTTCTCCTGATACCACATAGCCTAGAAATCCCACCTTGTTCATCCAGATTTCACACTTGCTACATACAGCTGATGTCGTCGCATGTCTCTAGTACCATCCTCAAGTGTGATGTATGCTTCTGGTCGCTCTTCGAGTATATCATGATGTTGTCAAGGTAAATCACCACGAACTTATCTATGTACTCGTACAACACTTGATTCATAAGATTCATGAACACCGCTGGTGCATTGGTCACACCAAACGGCATTACCAAGAATTTGTACTGTCCGTATTTGGTGATGAACGCTGTATTGTGAATGTCTTACCGCTTGACCCTCAACTGATGATATCCGCTTCTCAAGTCCAATTTCGAAAAGATGCATGATCTCCCAAGCTGGTCAAACAAATCGTTGATGCGTTGTAAATGGTACTTATTCTTCATTGTCACTTTGTTCAATTCCGTATAGTCCACGCACATCCTCCTGGATCCATCTTTCTTTTTCACCAACGATATCGGAACACTCCATGATGATGTGCTGGGTCGAATCCATCACTTCTTCAAAAGATCGTCCAACTGGATTCGAACCTTGTCCGGATCCGATGGTGCCATTCGATAAGGAGTTCTAGAGTAAGGTTGGGCTCCTGGCACTCGTTCAATCGCAAACTCCACAGTGCGATCAGGAGGCAATCCCATAAGATCATCTGGAAACACATCTAGAAATTTCCGCACAACCTTCGGCTTCTCTGGTGTAGCATACATAGAAGTAAGCACTGTATCTGTAAATCTGGCTCTGTACTCCACTGGTCCTTCAGATCGGCTTTCGCTGACGAACTGAAATTTCGGGTGGTTTGAAATCTCGAACACCATGCGTCGGCAATCAATTGTGGCGTGGAAGGTCCCTAACCAGTCCATCCCGAATACGGTGTCGAAACGTGGCAATTAATAAGAGGTTGGCGTAGAGCTATCATCCGCAAATAACTATGGGGCAGTTTGGATATTTGCTAATCGTCTGCAACACACCGCTGCCCGTCAAGACATCCCATCCAGACATCCCATCTAGAAGTGGGGCGAAATGGAAATATCGTGTTGGTTAACAAATCGTGATGCCATAAAACAGTGTGAAGCCTGGAATAAAAAAGCGCAAGGACGGGTTTGCTAGCTACCAACACAATACCTATGGTCGCGAAAACTATGTCTAAGTGTACATCTAACTATAAAACAAATTGAAAGGTAATGGTAAATTCGTACATGTAATGACCTGGCATGTAGCCTCAGCCTCTTCTGTTGTCATGGTGAATGTCTGGCGCTTAGGCGGTGGACCATGTTGCACATGCTGAAATCCTTTCGGCTGCGGTGGGGGGTCCACGATGAGTATTCCTCGCTATAGCTGTAGCTGGTGCAGCTGTCTGTGCTGGAGCTGCTGGTCTCTGTCCCTTCTGGGAGGTAGTCCCTGGCAACGTGGTCATTTGCTTCGCAAATCAAGCAGTGGTTCAGAAGATATCGGCACTCAGACTTGACGTACCCTGGTTTGTTGCAATAATGGCAGACAGTCCGTTGTCTGCGCTGCTGTGGTTGTGGTAGGGCTGGCCTCTTAGAAGATGTCTGCCGAGCTGGTCGGGCCGCCTGTCGGTTAGGTGGTGGAAGTGCTCGTCTCTGAGGGACACTCGTTTGTCGTTCTAGCCCTTCCTTCTGTTGCACGTTTTCATAATCTTGAGCTGCAGAAAGTACTTCGGTGTGACTCTTCAGCTTCAGCCCCACTAGTTGTTTTTGAATTTTGATGTTCAGGCCTTTGAAACACTGAGCTCTATCTCATGGTTCGGACACCACATTCTTCACGAACCTGCAAAAACAACTTGTTAGTAAATTACATATAAATGTATCAAGTTTGCAAGTTGAATATACACCTATTGAGTCTGAAATATTCAGCGTTATACTGTTCCACATTCATGGAGCGTAATTTCAGATTCAAGAATTGGGCCTGCAATGACCTTCGCATCTGGAGAAAAATATACAGCATTAAATTTCTTTTTGAAGGTGCTCCATGAGATTGGTTATTCCAGACGGTCCTCTTCTGAATCCCACCATGCTCTAGCGCCTGACTCAACGGATGCTTTGCCATGTCCACCCACGAATCTGGCAGGATCCGTGCCGCTTTGAGCATGTCAGTAGTGCAGCGCAACCATTCTTCTGCTGCAAGAAAGTCATCTGTTCCTTTGAAAATTGATGGTCGCAGTGACCGGAATTGCTATACTCCACACATGTGCTCGGGCTCCCTTCGCAACGCTCTGATCATTTCTCGTAAGGTCTGTTCTGATATCTGGATCGTTGTTGCAGGCTTCTCATCATCGTTATCATCGTCGTCGTTGATGTCATTTCCATTGTCGACATTGTGATTGTTCACATTGCCATTGTCAACATTCTCATGAATGATGTGATTGTCGCTGTTGTTGGGGACGTTGTTCATAGTCCCAGATCCACTCCCATCACCTTGGACTCCTGTCAAATTCGCATTAGTGATGATTGGGTTGCTCCCAATAGTGCGTCCGCGACGATTATATGCTTTCGACATTTTGTATTCTATAGAAGAATGTTAGTCCAATTGTTCATTTATGATTATTTACTGTTGCTCTATACTGTTCATGAGGTGTTTTGCGGGGACCTGCATGTACTACCACTTGTAACGCCCCATTTCAGAGTACCATTACATTTTTCATTAATTGTGCAAGTCCGTCCTGCAAAGTTCCAGTGAAACCAACATAGAGCGTACAGAGAATTTCATAGAAGGAATTACTTTATTCATCCTTCAAGAGGGTACAAAAGCATAACTAAAAGTCTTTCATTCTAAACAGTAAAGGAAGCAAACTAAACAAAATGTAAACTCTCCTTACTAATCTGGTCTCAGAAATCGGCACGCTCCACTGGAAATTCTGACTCCTCAAAAGATGGAGCCTCCTCGTACTCTGGTTCAGTTCCTGTTGAGAAAACATTTAAGGGTGATGAAGTAGACAATTTTTACAATAAATCACAGTTATAACTTTCATGCAACCTTTGTCCTAAACAAGCCATTAACACTTAACACTAGGCTGTATCTATCTACCTAAAACATTTCATTATTATGTATACTCATAATGTAAATGGAAAGAGCGGGTTAAAGAACCCCCTCGGGATTCACAGGCGAGCTCACATGTGCCCTAAATTTTGTTGGTCCAAGATATTATTAAATGAGTCAGTCAAGTCATTACAATTCCGTCAATGAGCGTAGTCTCCACCACCCTTTCTAACTTTAATTATGAGTTCCCAAAAACCACATGTCATTCTACCTATTCCAGTGTCTATTTCAATTAGCCTCTAGTTTTGTTCTATCTAAGTTACGTAAAATGAATAATGCATCAAACTATAATGTCGATAGCAATTATTCCAATGTATCAATATTCCACAATTACTACATTTACTTGCACCATTCTAATTACAAAACTTATCTTCTAACATAACAATGCTATCAACTAATTTTTATTTTATAGAAACTCTATTCTTAACCCAACAAAACATTTTCTAAAGCATTCAAATCTTTCGAACCATATAAACTAAAACTAAATCATTTTTAAATGAATTAAAACATTGAAAGGGTCAGATTCGTGTTACTTAGGCATCCAAAAATATGTCGTTAGGATCTACCATTCGGTCCATACCCGAGAGGAATCTCCTTAGAATCTGAAAATAGGAACATGAACTAATCTCAATTAAAATCCCACCAATCAGTCTTATGTGTTACTGAACATTCTGATCTGTAAGCGAACACACAAAACACATAAGCATATAAAAACATAAGCATATAATGACTGAATAGGGGAAAACTACACAGAACCGTGGCCAATGAACAAAACAGCCACAGGATACGAACAGCCACAAGCTGCAAGAACACAAAACATCTGCAGGAAATCAAAACAGCAAACCACAAACCACACACCGCAAACCACAAACCAGCCGAACAACCACTGAAGATGGAGAAACCTCGGCTGCAAACCCTAAAGCCTAACTCTAGAACAAATGTACGGGGCTGCGACAAAGTTGTCACCTTGCCCTAGAGATGCTCTATTTATCAAGAGGAGAAAATCCCGTTCATATAAAAAACGAATCATCATTTCCTTATTAAAACCCTAATGTCCGTAACAAATCGAAGGCACGAAGAGAAATAATTGAAGTTTAAAGTAAAGATGGTCTATCGTGCACCGTAGAAGCCAAGATCAAAGAAATCCGAAAGACAGAAAACCACAGATATCCGTTCCAATTATAAAATACCACAGAAAATTTCAGAGAAGATAGAACAATTTCGCATGAAGAAAACCCTAGAACTTGATGTGTTTAAATAGAAAAGGGGAACATGTAATTAGATAAGAGAGATCTTATCGGAGTCGAAATCCCAAAAAAATCTGCGATGGCGTTGGAGATCAGGAGCTAGGGTTTTCGAATCGAATCGTCTCATCGAGTAGCTTCTTCTTTCGATCGCCGTGCGCGTGAGAAAGGCAAAAGGGACGGGTCGGGTTCATCGCGTGCGTGGGTGAGGGCTGAGAGAACTAGTGAGAGGGTTAAATTAAAAGGAGTTGGGCCGTGGAAAAGGCACATGTTGTGGGCTTAAGTTAGGTTTTAAAAAAACGAGACGTTACATGTCACATGCCTCACCCCAATCGAAAGAAAAATCTGTCTCTCGCCCCTCGTTCTCCTGACCTAGATCCGATCGGTGTGGCGGAAATTTCGTCGCTCCACACTGCATCGTCGCCCCAGGATAACTACCGTGGATTCTCCTGTCACCTCTCCTCCCTACGACGCACTTATGAGCTTCGAACCCCCTTTTCGCCTCTTCGAAAGGGCCCATTACTTCGAATCAGTGAGTTGCACCGGTCGCAACTACCTGCCGTTAAATCCATGGTCCCCCTCTGATAGGGATCTACATCCCTAGTTCTAGCCAATCTCTAGTTATTTAATTGAGATTTGATTTTTATAATTGATTATGGCTTGAATTTTTGTATTAAAGTTGGAATAGATTTTTGTTTTTTGATTAGGATTTGGTTTTGTATTTTTATTTAATTTTCTTTTTTGGTAAGTTTGAATAGGGTTAGGAAAAGTTAGTAAGCCTATATAAAGGCTCCCGGACTTGTTTTATTATCAATCAATGAATGAAAATTAAATGAGAAATTTTTGCAAAACCTGTAAAATGTCTCCTTTTCTTGGTGAGAAGCCTCGGAAACCATTGTGAGAAGCCAATAACCTTAATCTATTAATTTCTTTCCCAATTCCTCCGCCAAATCCCTAAATTCCACCACATCATACATCAATTTGGTATGAGAGCCGAACGATTCTTTCCATTCGCTTCAAAAATTTCTTCCAATTTTTCCAAAAACATTTCTTCCAATTTCTTTCAAAAAATTTCCCAATTCCTAACTCTACTTCTAGCCGCCATGCTCTTTCTCCAATCAAATCACCTAACCATCTCTCTCCCTACGTCCTCTCTCCCCTTCCATGCGAAGCCCGCACGACGTTGTTCCCCCTCTCTCACTTCAAGCTGTCAAAAAAGAGAAGAAAGGAAGAGAATCACTTACATGTAGCTGTCAACACCACCTTCGAACACCAAGACCGGCGGCGCCCCCAACACCAGACCCGATGACAACCGGCCTGACATCCATTCTGCCCCAGACAACCCCGACGACAATCATCACCACTCGGATCTAAAGGCCTCGTTGAATCAATCACGCCACTCAGATCTGAAGACCCCCGGCATCCTCAAGCAACAACCGGCATCGTCGAACTCCCCAGCAACCGACGGTGCCTCAGTTGTCGTCCCTAAACCATCACGTCGAAGCCATCAAAGTTTCGAAGACCATGTCACCATAATCGGCGCCGGCCCGACGACGAACCTCTGAGGAGCTTCGTCGCTCCCTGACGAAGCCAATTAATAAGCGATGTGGTGAACAACTGCTAAATTCGTTGGAATATGCTATCGGCACCGACAGAGCCGACAACGTTACAGTGTCGGCTCGGTCGAGCCGACCCTGAGCTCCAGCCGAGCCGGCTGAGTCGAGTTGTCGGTTGAGTCGAGTTGTCGACTCAGTCGGGCATTGTTCATCAGCTCGGGCAAGTCGACCTCGAGCCGGCTCGAGCTGCCTCTGAGCCTGCTTAGCCGAGCTCGTTGACCGTCAACAGTGAGCCGTCTCATTTTTTGGATTTTCTGAGTTATTTTTGGAGGAATTTTTACGTAACTTCCATATTTTGATGATTTCAATCCCATTTGAAATCTAAATTCAGAACGGTTCGCGCAGTGGATAGCTAATTTAGCCAACTACGCATATGTTCCATACAAGGAAATTTGGTTTAAATTATGAGATATTACAGTAATTACTATGATGACTATTCTCTCATAACATCTGCTAATCTTGAGGCATTTAGACGAGAACCAACCTTTTATGACTTCAATGATAGACATGTGTATGATAATTGGGAGTGCCGCCTAGAATATTTCTTCTCCCATTTTAATTTTATTCAAATGAAGCAAAATATAAATATGCATATATCAAGGTAGGTGGAGAAGTGCGATCTTGGTGTTTGGATCTTGTAGTTCCTTGTCATCAATGGTTTATGTTTAGATTTGCTCTTCAATATCGGTGTTCTTCCAAGCATCAATATCTTTCATAGGAACCCCACTAGACCTTAAGTTCAAAGATTGAGAATAATACACCACTATGGGCGAGAGATCTCCTTAGAAAGTTTGATACCTTAAAGGCCAAAGTTGATGACGGTATGTCTGAGTCGCGTTAGCTTATAGACCGAGTAGATCGCCTAGAAAACACTATGCAGAGAGAGTCAGGTGACGGTTCACACATGATAGAGATTGATCCAATACACATGGCAGAGTGTAAGCTTGAACAAAAGCTGAAGCCAGATCCCGACCAAGAGACTGAGGCAAAGATTACACCTGAGCCTTGAAGTGGAGCCTGAGCCTGAGCCTCAACCAGAGTTTGATTCAATGCTGCATGCTGAGCCAGATTGACCTTGATCCAGCACTGCATTCTGAGCCAGAGTCTTATCCAGAGCCATCAGTTGAGTCTGCACCAGAGCTGCCAAAAGAAGCACCTATAATTTTGATTGAGAACATCGAGTTTGTTATCCCAGATCCTCCTCTCCTAACGAACAAACATGTGCTGAATGCTTTTCTGTTGGGACAATTTATCGGAAGATGTTTGTTTGTCCAACTGTATCTTGTTGTACTTCAAAGTTCATGGACGCATCTTCTCCTATTGCAGAGTACTATTGATTTATGCCCAGCTATGCTACTTTTGTCCTCCTTCACTAGGTGGTGGTTAAGTTCTCACGACAGAGTGATAGGGGTCCAAATCCCTCGTTCGAACCAATCCCGAGTTCAAGCCCAGAAGGAATTTAATTTGGATTTGATTTTTATAATTGATTAGGGCTTGAATTTTTGTATTAGAGTTGGATTAGATTTTTGTTTTCTGATTAGGATTTGGTTTTGTATTTTTATTTTATTTTCCTTTTTGGTGAGTTTGAATAGGGTTAGGAAAAGTTTGCAAGTCTATATAAATGCCACTAGATGTAACGCCTCGGTTTCTGAGAGTCATTACTTTTTCAGGAATCTGCAGGTCCTGCTGGTTACCAGTGAAGTCAATGTTGACTGAATAGAAATATACTGAAAACATATCTCAATGAAAGGACCCAGAATAGCTCAGGGGAAAGAAATAACTATGAACTCAATATAAGACATGCGAAACACCTGAGAGATAGGATTGGGTTAGACATTTGATTATATCTATATCCAAACTTTCAGTTTATGTAAAAAATAAGAAAAAGTACAAGCATGCAAAGATGATCTATAAGGCAAAGTATACCAAGTGTATGGAAGTGTCAGGTCGTGAATAAAGTAAATATTTAAAAAGATATAAATGTTGACATTTAAACAATGCCGCAAACATGATATATTGATAAATAAAAGGTAAGGAAAATAACTCACTATCATGCATCCATAACATCAATCATTAATATGTTTTATACAAGCAAGACAACAAGGAAACTTTAGCAATAAGCCTAGCATGCGACAATCCTTCCTACAAGAACTAATGTACAATACAGTGAGATGACCTATACTAGTGATGTGACCCATATTTGGAGAGCACGATGTGCAACGTAAAGTCTACCTTGGACTGCAAGATGCGACATTGGGCCGAGTCCAAAAGAAGGAAGCCTGAAAGTGACTCAGGATCCATTAAATAAGAGAACATGGAACGGAAATCCTCCCAGATATGGGCCATAAGCATGGGTTCAATCGCTCCTGCACACTCTCTAATATGAGTTACCTCAAAATTCGTGAATCAAGTGTAGTTTCATGTTACTGTAACTGTTGTATTATTTTCATGCCATGTGTTTATTTGTATTACGACTAATATTGTGTCTGACATTGTTTCAGGTACTGTCATGAGGAGTGGATTCTAGATGTGGATCTCATGGGTTCAAGAGGTGACCCCGGTGTACGGTGACAGTTTGTTCCGTGTAGCACTTAATTTCCAACATGGTCGTGCACGTTATCAAGAGCTTGCAATGAATGTTTGGTGTTCAATGACCAGACACAATATCTAGACTGTACAATATTCAATAAACAATATCGATGGTATGTGTAACATTATTAGCATGTATCTCAGTGTATAATTTTCTATTTTTGTGAACATGCAACGGCTATGCGATACTTTCATATTCAGTGTTCCAATGTTCCAGTATAGTTATCACAGTTATAGCATAGCATAAGGATACTATGTTGCATAACACTCAATATCTGAAAATTGATTTAAAACTAATACTAAAATATTTTACCAAAAGAAAATAAATTATAAACCGAGAGCTTAGGTATAGAAATAATCTACATTCATCGAAGAGGCCAAGAAGTCCAGAAATCATATAGATCCAGAAGAGATCTCAACACAAGAAAGAGACATTTAGAACGAAAAAGAGATTACATTGGGAAAAATTTGTGGCGACCTCAGAAATATTCTATTAAAAATACGGTTCATTACACTTGACTTGTTTTATTTTCAATCAATCAATGAAGAAATTAAATGAGATTTTTTCAAAACCTGTGAAAGGTTCCCATCATTCCCCTCGTTGGTGAGAAGCTCGAAAACCCTTGGTGTGAAGCCAAGAACCCTAATCTATCATTTTCTTCTCCAAATCCTCCACTCAATCCCTAAATTCTACCACGTCCTGCATCACCCTCTCCCCTCTCATATCTCCACAAAGGGTGCTATTTAATCCTAATCCCATCCTTTGGAGTTTATGCAAAAAATGTTTTCTTTCTTCAAAATTTTTCGATTTGATTTTTCGTCGGAGTTTTGATTTGGGATTTGAGTCTCGGGGATTCTCTTCTAAGTTTTTGTCCCTCCCTTCGTCGAAACAGCCACGGTCGCTCAACGGCGTGGTGTGAGGCTCTGACTAGCTCCGACGATCCGCGGTTTTAGTAAATCACTTTAATTCAAGATTTTGGCTTTAAAATTTGTGTTTCTCTCTCCTTGTGATGATGCTCACTGAGCTTGGTTTTTGGGGGTTTTGGGGCTTGGCGACGACCCTCGTCGACGCCTCCATCACTTCCCCGTGGTTGTGCCTATGGGATTGCCTGATGTTATTTTCTAGTGGGCTTTTTTCGCCCTTTGTCGTGGTTTTTGCTTGTGCTTTTGCCCATTGGACTTTGTCATGTGCCTTTGGCCCTTGGGTTTGAATTGGGCCTTGACCCGAGATCCTTAGGCCGGTGGGATGTTGGTTGGATGGGCTTTTGCCCCTTTGCTTAGGTGATGTTGGTTGTGCTTGGTGATGGGCTTTGCTGTTGGGTTCTGTCGTTGGCTTTGGTGTTGGTTGCTTGGCTTGGTTGTTTGGCCATATAGATGTTGGTGTTGGTTACTTGGCTTGGTGTTGGTCATGGGTGTTGGTGTTGGTCGTTTGGCTTTGCGTTAGGTGTTCTTGTTGGACATAGTGTTGGGTACTTATGTTTGGCTTTGTGTTGGCCATTGATGAGGGTTTTTGGTGATGGCCTTGTGTTGGACTTAGGCTTTGCACTTTAGTATTGGAATTGGGCTCTGTCCTTTTTACTTATTGGACCCAATGGTTTTTGCCCAATTTGAGGCCATGAGCCATGTTGGTTATGATTACGGGCTTTTGCCTTATTGATGGTTAGACATCGGATTTATGGTTGGCTTAATTTTATTCTTATGTTATACTGAAATAATCCTTATGATAATGTTGGCTGCTGACATGAAAAGCGTGAACATATAGATTAATCCCTTACACGATTGAATGATGAGACTTCTCTGAGATCAATACTGTTGCCCATCGTCTCATTTTTATACTATTATCACCTGATGCATGCATGATTAACTAGAAATCTCATGACATCAAAATAGAGTGATATGATTGGATGTGTTATGATGAAGCTTGATCTTGAAACAAACTATTCACATGCATGACATGTTCGACTTATTGATTATTAGTTTCACACTTTCACTTTACATGTGGCATTGTATTGGGCATGTTGGCATAATGACTCCTCAAACGTTAGTATCGTGAACATGAATAAACATACATCACATAACACACCAATCATGTTAACTAGTTTTGATGTGACCTCTGGACTTGTTTAGAGACCTAATCTCATGATTGCATGCTTGATTAAACAAATAATGGCCCTTAGAAATATCTATTGAATAACATCACTTGACACTCAGAGTTGTACACCTCAAACAACACCCTGCACTTCTGACTCACTGGGTTTTGAGGTAACTTATATTAAAGAGAGTACGGGAGCGACTGGAGTCGTGCTTCTAATTACATGACCGTATCAGGTGTCCCGACCTAGTCTCATCATACATCCGATATGACCCTACTAGTATTGTCGGACATAATTTTGAGTTCCTGCTGTTTCTATTTTGGACTCAGAGCCCATCATGTTCCTATTTTTGGGCTTGGCCTGGGTGAGCATCCCTTTGGTATAAGTGGACTATTGTTACTTGCTGTACTCTCTAATATGAGTCACGACATCGGATTGGTATAACTGTCAGAATGTTGGTAGCATAACTCTAAACTGAACATTGTATTACATGCTTATCTTATTAACTTATTTACAGTTCTTGCTTTAATTTCAGTCATGCTCATGTACACTGTTTTAAATTTTAAATTCTAAAATTATTATGATTTACATTTAATTGCGAGCTACTCGTTTGTTGCACCGTTAGGGGCTGAACATGTCTACGAGGAGACTCTAGTCTTTGAGGAGTTTGAGTTTACTACGCAGGACGCAGACTTTTGATTGTGAGATTGTGAGCATATCGCTTATGTATTTTCTTTATGTATTTTGAGAGTATGTAGCTGTATGTGTACTGTATCAGACTTTATAATTCACATGTATTAATGAAATTTCTACATGAGTATTTAGGCACATCTCTACTTGTGACCTATATTGTTTTCACTGATAATCATCATGACTTGCATTGCATGTGGAAAATGGTCATGTTTCCCGGGAAGTGGTGCATGATAGATATATCTAATGTGTCAATCCATTCTAGGAACATGGTGCCACTAAGACTATTAAGAAGAAAGTTGGTGGAATATTGCCAAGAAAGTTGATTGACTTCTCTATAAAGAATTCAAGAAGCTTAAATATTTTTTCACACTTGGATATATCCAAAGTGTCAATCAGTCATAGGAACATGATCCTACTTGTATTATTATAATAAAGTTGGTGAAGAACCTTGATTTGCCATCGGTCCATCCATTAGACATAAAAGGTAACTTGTTGCCAACTGATATTAGTCCAGCGGCATGTCCCCGCCTCCCCTCAGGGGCCACCAAGGTTCAACCCTGGGTGGATGTGGGCCTCGCGCGCGCTTAGCCTTAAATTTTGATGGATCAAAAAAAAGGTAACCTGTCGTTTTTCATTCATTTCTATACTTCTTCATATTAATCTTTTCAATCCTTTTAAATTCCTTTTTCAAGAATGCGACCCTTATTTCATAATAAAAGGAGGCTTTAATTTTTCACATAATCTGAAACAGACTCAAACATCTTCATGAACAAAAATCTCTTCACCAAGGAGAGTATATGTCCGTACCAAAAATAAGCAATATCCTTGCACACCATATCTATGTACTTCACGACTTCATTAAGAGTTTTTTTTTGCCTTATTTACCACCCCTCAGTGTTGGCGCTCCTTTTATTACAAAGGAATCCATCGATCTTTTATTCATGTTCACGCCCACTGCCGCTAGTGATATCAACTTTTTGTTGAAGCACTATCTTCTTCTTCTTCCATATCCCTGGGAACAATATGCGAACATCATTCGAGCATTGTGGACTGAAGTGGTATCCTTGTGTATGCCGGCCATAAAATTGTCAACATTGTCACGTCGAACCATTGTTCCTTCCCACAATATTTGCACCTTAAAAATAAATCGTTTCCTTTAAATTTAACACAATGGTCTCATGCCAGATCAGCTTTCCGAGAGCTCTTTTTACTCATTCACCTTGCAATTTCCAAAGTTTCAATCTAATAATTGAAACAAGTGAACAAAATAATAATTTAGCAATTGGTTGATCCTCAAGCTTCAAGTTTTTAATAGTTAATTTAACAATAACCTTTAAACAATTAACTAATCTAATCAGTCGTTTGATTAAAACAAACTCACCATCTAATCATTAGTGATTTAGAATCTCTCGTTGCCCTTGCCTTTTTCTCTCTTGTCCACACTTCTCCATCTTGTAAATTAAAAGATTGTCTTACTTTTAGACGGTCTCTTACTTTAAGTGATGTAGGGGAGAAGGGGAGAACGAGAGAAAACGTGAAGGGAAGAGAGAGCTAGGAAATTTTGAGTGCACAACTAGCGGTAACGTCAGTAAAACGACCATGGGATATCAATTACAGCAGCGACAATGATGAGGAGCTTCACATGATGGCAACGACAAGCTTCAGCATGACCTCGTGCATCCTCAGTGACAACTAAGCTTGAAGATAAGATCAGGAGCGATAGTGGCAGCGGTAGAAAGAGGAGATCAAGGGTGATTTTGGGCAGGTTAGAAACCCGTAAATCAAAGCCAAGTTAAACTGGTTTGAAACGGGCAGCTGAATCATTGTCGAGCTGATAAAATTGTGTACTGGTATGACTCGTAGTTTATGATACAATGACAATTTCATCTGATAATTAATTATCTTTAATAATAGGTTAAGAGTCTGCCGTGTGTTGCTTATATTGTATTGTATCGTACGATGAATATCTCTTATTGTTCGATGTTGACAATTTTGCTAGTGGCCTGGTGGGGGTTTTTTTAACTTATTACAAGATATAATTGGAGTAAAGACTTGAAAAAAGATATAATTTACTTCAAGGGATTGCTCTATTACAGAATAATTAGTGTTTGATGATGAGTGATGGATTGTCAAGTTAAAAATGTAAAGAGATAACACCATCTCCTCTTCCCAAGGGACGCATTGGTTCCCCAACAGACACAACGGTTGGCATCCCAAGGAATGCAACCGTTCATTACCCAAGAGACACCCATTGATATCCCAAGAGTCATACCTGTTGGCATTCCAACAGTCACTATGTAATCTATATAAACCCATTGAGGCTAATGAAAATATTGTCGGTTTCTCTTATCTCTCTCCGATCGTATATCTCTTTCTTCTATATTTCTTCATGGTATCAGAGCATCCTCCCTAACCGGTCGTCCCCTTCGTCGGTATCCAATGGAACCGATCTCTCCCAACCTTAAGTTTCTCATCTCCAAATTTCCAAATCTCATTACCACTCGCCTTGACTCCACCAACTACATTCTCTGAAAGTCTCAAGTCACCGGCGTTCTCAATGCTCATGGCTTCCTTGGGTATGTCGACGGAACTCTATCCTCACCTTCTCCTACTATACCAGATCCTCGCTCCACCACCACTGAACATCTTCCTCCTATCCCAAATCCAAAGTTTCAAGAGTGGTTGATCACTGATCAGCACATCTGTATTTGTCTTCAAGCAACCCTTACCACATTCGCCCTTGGTATTATTCTCGGTGTAACGTCCTCTCGTATTCTCTGGACGAAATTGGAGCAACGTTACGCCATTCTTTCCGAAGGTCACATTGAACTTCTCCAAGACAAACTCAACAACCTCACCATGGAAAACGAATCCATGACAGCCTATTTGGACCGTGCAAAGAACATTTACGATCAACTACAAACGGCTGGTCCCGATATTGTCACCACCCGACAAGTTCTCCGACAGACGCTTCACGGTCTTCCCTCTACTTATAATTCCTTCCGTGTTATGGCTCGCAATCACGGGATACCATACACGGTGGAAGAACTTTGAAGTAGCCTTATTGCTGAAGAAGCTAATATGCTGTTGCAACGTCACGCACCATCTTCCGAGACGTTACCAACCTCCGGGACAACTCTCGTTCCGGATAACACTTCTGCTCTCTTCACCAACTACAGCCATCGGGACAACCGCTCAAGACAATATCGCTCCTACTCGGGACATGTCCCGAGTAATCGTGGCGGTCGTGGACGTGGGGCATCTCATTTGAGTCAATCTCGCCCTCCATTACTCCCTACTCCAGGCAGATCCCCAGCACAAACCGGGAGATCTAGGCGTCGTATTCCTACCGATCCGACTGGTTGCCCTATTCCATGCCAAGTATGTGGGAAACCAAATCATCACACACTTGATTGCTTCTGGATTCATGAGCATGTCCACAAACCAGAAGCGCATGTCTCTCAAAGCACTCCCTCTGCGGAGACAAACTGGTTTCTTGACACTGGGGCCACTGACCACATCACTTCTACTGCGGGACATCTTGAGTCCTCGACTCCTTACACTGGTAATAAAAGGATCACTGTTGGTACTGGGGTTTCTGCTCCTATTGCCAACATTGGCTCCTCTTCTATCCCCTCGCTTCGGTCTCCTTTACTTCTTCCTGACATTCTCCATGCTCCTGAGTTTTCCAAAAACCTACTCTCAGTTTACAAATTCACCAAAGATAACAACTGTTTCATTAAATTCTTCTCTACTGGTTTTATTGTTCAGGACATAGACACCGGTCAAATTCTTCTCCACGGACCGAGTAGAAATGGGCTCTATCCACTTCATTCGGAACCAGTCTCCTTCTTTGCATCTTCTTCCTCGGGTGATCTTTGGCACAACAGACTTGGCCATCCAGCTTCTCCTGTTGTCTCAAAGATCGCCTCCGGTCTATCTGTCAAGCTGTCTCCCCTGAAGTCTTGTTCTCATTGCTCTATGAGCAAGAGTCATAAACTCCCATTCCCTCTGTCTGAATCAAGATCCAAAACTCCCCTTGTTTTAATTCATTCTGATGTATGGGGCCCTGCTCCTATTCAATCGATAAAGGGATATAGATTCTATGTTATTTTCATTGATGATTTCTCTCGATATACTTGGCTCTATCCTCTTTATCACAAATCCGATGTGTTTGCTGCTTTTCAGTCTTTTCAAATCATGGTTGAACGACAGTTCAACACCAAAATCAAAATTTTTCGTTCTGACGGCGGGGGCGAGTTTGTCAACAACCAGTTTTCTTCCCTATTTCATCGCCTTGGTGTCATACACCAAACATCTGCACCATACACTTCGGAACAAAATGGTGTCGCAGAACGAAAACACCGACATATAATCGAAACAACACTTGCTTTACTTCTAACTGCTTCCATGCCCAAACAACATTGGCCAGATGCAGCAATGACGGCCGTATATCTGATCAACCGTCTACCATCCTCTACTCAGCAGAACAAGTCTCCTCTTGAGATTTTACATCATCGGCTCCCAGATTATAAGTGGATGCACACATTTGGTTGTCTTTGTTTTCCCTGCCTTCGACCTTATGCGGGTGACAAACTTGAGCCACGATCTCAACCATGCGTCTTCCTTGGTTATCCGGACAATATGAAGGCCTACAAATGCATGGAGCTAAAAACCAGACGCATCTACCTCACCCGGCATGTTCAATTTGAAGAATAGAATTTTCCCTACTTCCAACCAGGCATGAGTCCTCCCGGGACCTCCTCTCCCCAGACGAGTCCTCCTGAGCCCTCTCCTCTCGGACCATCATGTCCCGAGACTTCTCCGAGACATCCCTGTCCCGATGCCTTCCCCGACACTCCTTTCTCTCCCGCATCCGCTTCCCAAATAGCTACCCCTACTCCCAATACACCCCATCTCACTCCTCTTGTTCCCAGGCAACCTCTCCCACATCTCATAGCCCATCAAACACCGACAACCCATCCTGCAGCCTACCTCCCCGATACACCTCCTCCCACTCCACCTCCAGCGAGTTCTCATCCGCCTGCCCCTCTTCCCACTCATCCCATGACTACCCGCTCTATAGTTGGCACTTTCCGCCCTCGCCGACCTCTTAATCTCCATGCTGCTATCACATCTGAGGAACCTCTCTCCTTCAAAGAAGCTTCCAAACATCCCCACTGGATCGCTGCCATGCAATCTGAATTCGATGCCCTCACCCGTCAACAGACTTGGGATCTGGTTGTCCCCCCCTCTACATCCAACATCATCGGCTGCAAGTGGGTATACAAAATCAAGCGGGACGCCATGGGGTCTATTGCTCGCTACAAGGCCCGGTTAGTTGCCAAGGGCTTCCACCAAAAGGAAGGCCTTGACTATGCTCAAACATTCAGTCCTGTGGCCAAACATGGCTCCATCCGCCTTCTGATTGCACTCGCTCTTCACTTTGATTGGCCCGTCAAACAGCTCGATGTCTCCAATGCCTTCCTACATGGCAATATTGAAGAGGACCTCTACATGGAGCAGCCGGCGGGCTTTATTGATCCTTCCTTCTCTCACCACGTCTGCAAACTCCGGAAGGCCTTGTATGGCCTCAAACAGGCACCGAGACAGTGGTACTCCCGTTTTTCAACCTTCATTCGTCTCCATGGCTTCATTCCCAGCATCGCCGACTCCTCCCTCTTCATTCGGCACTACAGTGGTCAGACTACAGTGATATTGCTTTATGTGGATGATATTCTCATCACTGGATCCTCTTCCTCGTATATCCCTCAATTCATCACATTATTATCTCAAGAATTCTCCCTTAAAGACCTTGGCGACCTCTCCTACTTCTTGGGTCTGGAAATACAACGACACCGTCATGGTAGCTTCGTCCACCAAACTAAGTATACTAAAGACCTCCTTCAACGAGCGGGACTTGCCAATTGCAAACCTGCCCGAACTCCTGTCTCGGCTAAGCTGTCCCATGTTCACCCGGATCCTCCTCTCTCAGATGGTTCTTACTACTGCAGCATTGTTGGCGCCCTTCAGTATCTCACACTGACCCGTCCAGATATTGCGTTTGCCGTCAATCGGGTCTGTCAGTTTCTTCACAGTCCATGCGAATCTCATCTCACTGCTGCCAAATGTATTCTGCGGTATCTCCAATCTACTCCGACTCATGGCATCCTCCTTTGCCCCAGTCCGCTGTCACTTGTTGCTTTTTCTGATGCTGACTGGGCTGGTGATCCCACTGATCGACGTTCTATCAGTGGTTTCTGCGTTTTCCTTGGCCGAAACCCACTCACTTGGAGCGCTAAGAAGCAGTCCTCCATCTCTCATAGCTCCACAGAGTCTGAATATCGCTCGTTGTCCTTGACTGCTAAGGACATCATTTGGCTCCAACTTCTCCTGACAGATCTGAAGATTCCTCTCCAGGATACCCCTCTTCTCTGGTGTGACAACAAGTTGGCTCTTTCGTTATCATCCAATCCGGTCTTTCACTCTCGAACGAAGCACTTCGCTATCGACTACCACTTCATTCGTGAGCAAGTCACCTCCAACAATATTCGTGTTCGACACATATCCACCGATGATAATCCTGCTGACATCTTCACAAAGAGCATCCCGACTCCGCGGTTCGAACTTCTCCGGGACAAACTGTTCGTCATCTCTGCCGCTCAGTTTGCGGGGGCGTGTAAAGAGATAACACCATCTCCTCTTCCCAAGGGACGCATTGGTTCCCCAACAGACACAACGGTTGGCATCCCAAGGAATGCAACCGTTCATTACCCAAGAGACACCCATTGATATCCCAAGAGTCATACCTGTTGGCATTCCAACAGTCACTATGTAATCTATATAAACCCATTGAGGCTAATGAAAATATTGTCGGTTTCTCTTATCTCTCTCTCCGATCGTATATCTCCTTCTTCTATATTTCTTCAAAAAAGGCATATTCTCTCTTCTCTATCTCTCTAGCAATCTCGTAATCTCAATCTCTCTATATATTTATCATCATTATACATTCATAAATTGTCTCATATCAATAGCTTCTCTCCACCAAGAAGCTATAGGGTTGATGCACTCAAATGTTCCATTTTATTAATATTCTATGTTTGATATCGACCATGTTTCTCATGATATGAATTGCAAGAAAAAAGATGTGATTGGCAGATAAAAATATTTGCCTGAATGAACTGATAGGTTGTGCATTTTCATTTTCTTTGTTCCGTTCTTGTGGTCATGTTTAACATAAATTATTTTGAGATTTGATGTATAAAGAGTGTAACATGTGTTGTTTTGAAGAGTAGTTACATATAACTAGTGATGTTGATGAACTATTGAAGTGTTGCTTTGATATTTGATGCTTTGGCATGAACTTCTGTGCAAAAATTCATTAAATCGAAGGTAACCTTAGGTGAACCATTGGGTTAAACACAAACAGTCGTTCCACTCTATTCTCTGAATTTTTCATGTGTTTGTGTGTGCATGTATGATAGTGTTGATGGTGGGATCAACTGATGGAAGAAATAATTTTTGGTTGAGAGGAATCATAATAATGAATGCATGGTGGTCATTAACATGGATTGCCTTACACAGACGAGGCATCAAAACCGTTGCTAGATTTGAGACTTGAGGAGCTATTGATTGTATGGTAATTGGCTGTTTGATCTATGCCCAAAAGACGCAAACCATCTAAACTGCTGCTGTTAACATGTGTGGTATATTTGTAACAAACAAGTCTTGTCAAACTAGATTTTAACTTAATTAATTTTGATCATTGAACTGGAAAAGGAGTACATGGGTATGGTTTGAGCATTGAAAGAAATATCATTTTGTTTTTCGGATTTGAAAGGGGAGCTTACTTCAGGGGAACCTCTAACATTTGGCAGTGTCCGCCACATGAAGGAAGATATAGCTGATATAGATACTTTGGAATCTTTGTATTACCAATACTTTGAAACCATAACATGCCATCTACGTTTCATCCCCCCCCCCCCCACCCAAAAAAAACGCGCGCACACACACACACAACACACAAGATGCAGATGATGAGGCAGGGTACGTCTGGCCTGCACACTACGTCTAACAGGAGTTGTATCGTCTGATTCCGTTAATGGAACTGTTGCAAAATTTGGTCCAAGTCATTGTTGACCTGGCTTCTGACATTAAATACAAGCATTATGATGATTTTTCAAGATATAAAGTGCCTTGTGTCGAGGTAGACTTTATTGACACATATTCTCATTAAATGCTGTGCTAATAACATCCTTAGAGAGGAGAAATTTAAATGGGTAGAAGTCTGTCCTGGTTCTTGTTGGACTATATGCCTAATTAGATTATAACATCGAGCTGCTGACTGTATCTTTTTCAAATTTTAATGATTTTACCTTTCGAGCAACATCATGTGGTCATACATAGACAACTTGACATTAGTTTTTCAATAGGGTAAGTCCAATTTTCGTTTCTATGTGGAAGTCTGCTTTGACTACAAGTGAGAAAGTGGTGTTAAAAGATCCTATGTAGTACCAGCGATTGGTTTATCAAGTGGTAGAGTTTACTTTTTTGCTTGCCTGAAGAATATGTCATCAACCACAAGCATATCTTTTGTTGCCTTTATTTGTTGTACGTCAGAGACGATCGGTATGATTTTCTTGTTTTTCAATTAACCGTTGTTGATGTCTAAAATTCTTTATGTTTCATATATTATGTTTCTAATACAAATATCTAACTTCATTTCCCCCATAGGATGTGGAGGGAAATCCGGCTTCTTGCTGCATCAAAACCTGTGATTGCATCCATGTCTGATGTTGCTGCAAGTGGCGGATATTACATGGCCATGGCAGCACAAACTATCGTAGCTGAGAAGCTTACTTTAACTGGTTCAATTGGAGTTGTTACAGGTGAACCTAGTGATTAAATTTCGATACTAAAATTTCAAAAGAGTCCTACACCTGGTGGAACTTCTGATGATACCTATTAGATTATGATGACTTGAAATATTTTGCGCCTAACAAAGAAGAACCAAGTAGCCACATCCCATGTATGTGGGGTGGGCTTCATTGTTATACAGTAAGACTACCAATTAATAGGTAACTGTAGTGAAGTTGTTTACTGATCTTACATATGCTAGTCGAGGGTTGCATTAAATTTTTGGTCATTTTAGTAACAGATCTAACCGATATGAATATGGATATGGATCAAATCTTCACACAATCTGATTGCATTGCTACAATGAATCCCAATAGTTTCCTATGGTTACCTAGTCTTTGGTGGACAGTAAAAGAAAGGCAACTTGATCTGTATAGTGTGAAGTCCATCAGGACAAAATGGCAAAAGAAAATGATACGTCAACAGTACTTAGAAGAACTAAAGAAATGATTGTTAATTTGCTACAAAGGAGAAAATGATTGTTGAGTTTCAATATACCTGACATTTTATTCTTGCCTAAGGAGCTACTTGCTAACGGCTTTCATGGTCATTACACAAAGCAAATTGCAAATGAAGTTCAACGCTTCCGTAAAATCTAAACATTTTTTATGTATATGTTCATTTGTTAAGATGTACATCTGGTACGTTAAACTTGTAGGGAAGTTCAATCTTGGCAAGCTATATGAAAGGATCGGCTTCAACAAGGAGATAATATCGAGAGGGAAATATGCTGAGCTTTTTGCTGCTGAACAACGACCATTTACGTGAGTATATATTTCTTTTCCATGAGCAAGATTTGTATAGCTCCTACAGAAATTAGTACCACATATGTACTTCTGTATGAATGCCCCCACTAGTATATGATAGGATGCACGTAAACCCAAATTTTAAGGAGCAAGGCCTGACTCAAACGTGATTTCGTATCATTTTGCCTCGTAAGGTTCATTAATCTTTTTCAGGTATTGGGCTTAGATGGAAACGATTAATACGAGCAAGTCCTAATTGGTAGTGCTCTACTCTGATTTTGACTAATTAAAAAAATCTGGCCAAATCAGGTGTTGTTTGACTTTGCCACTACTCTAGTGGACTGTTTATGTACATTCTACATGGCAAAAAGTTAAATCCTAAATTCAAACAGATTTCTGTTTGATGTGTTGACCTAATCATCCTGTTAACCTTCCAAGATTAATATTTTACCTTTATAAGGCACTGTGTTTTGGACTAGGTCGCTTCGCAAATGGTAGTCCTGGTCATTTTTTAGTGGAAGAGGGCAACATGGGTGCTTAGTTTGGGCATCTTGATCCTCCTATTTGATGTAGATAGAATTATTGGTATCAGCCCGTCATACTCATCAAGTTTACATGGTGGTCCCTGCTTTACCTATTCTTAACTACAAAGCAAATAGGAAAGAACCTCAGTGTCTTTTATCTCGAGACTGAGAGAGACACATATTACAGTTTCTACATTTAACGTTTGGTCATTAAAAAGTAAAAGTAAACATCTAGATTCTGTTAACATATGTCAAGAGATGTAGAAGCACATAATATTTTATGTTTGCAACATTAGACCGTGTAAAAATAGAAGTTCACTAGATCCTGTTAAGAGCGAGTGGGCATTGCGACAAAAGACTATTAGACTATTAAGAAAGTACCCATCCAATGAGTGAACGGCTCTAATTTTTAAGCTGATAGTCACATAGTGCTACATTGCAAAGAGCAAAAGATCCTTAGTGGGATTAGCTGGGAGTCAAGAAAAAAAGAGTTGGAAAATAGACTTGTAAAATCAAATAACTAACAAGAAAAATGTAGCATGCAATTGCACTATATGCCCCCTCACATAAGATCATCAGTGTGTTGAATTTTACTGTGTTGAATTTCACGCCCCGATTAAGGTGTCATTTATGTCCTAGTAATATCAGATCAGCCTCATTATGTCAATTTTAATGTTGGTATCTTAAAGCTGATATGCAACTTTTATCATTGGTATGTTTAAGGACTGTTATTTCCTTAAGAAAGATTATAAGACATTTTTGATAACTTATGTTGACAATGTGGTCTATAGTTTTTCTTATAAAGAACGTCTCTATATTGTCCTGAAGATATTTAAAATAATAAATCTCAAGTCATTCAATTCTATTATAGTTTGCACGCTATGGAGAATTGAACTTTTTCTTTATGTAACTGTTTGTTTATTCAGTTATCACAGAACTGTAATCTTTTGTATTAGAGTTCTGTATCCATGTTTTATTTGTTTCCTTTTTCTTAACAGCCATCTATTATGTGAAGCTGCCATAGTTTCATTTGACTACTTCATCCTAATAAAACCCTGCAGGGTGTACTACGGTTTCTTATCATGCTTGTTAATTGTCAATTGTTATGCTTGTTGCTCATCAAACTGATGAGACCACATCCTAAAGGCAGATTTGCAATTTTGATCTATCGGGGGGCGTTTTTGTAATTTTTGGTTTTCTAGGGTGGGTTTTTCGTAATTTTCAGTTTTAGGGTTCTTTTTGTAATTTTCTTATTTTCAGTTTAGTATTTATATGAGTCTTAGTGGAATTAAAGGGTCGTTAAATATTGAGTGAAAACTTGTTTGAGGTGGAGACTATCCCTCTTTGATTGGAGAGCGTGGCTCATCTCGAATATGTGGATTGGGAGAGCGAGTTCCTCTCGAAAGAACTTAAACCCTTATCTTGTATCCCCTTTATTTCAGTTTATCATCAATAAAGTTACAATCGTTTCCTCTAATCCTTCTTCCTAACCATAAAAATCTGTCCTTTCCATTAAAGATCCAATCTTTTCCATTAAAACCATCCTTTTATCTTTCAAAACCTGAAAAATCCTATCAAGTGTCTCTTTCAAATTGGTAATCGACTTCATTAGATCTGAAACTTCAACAACGAGTCTTTCCTCCAAAAGTTCCGTCTTTTTCTTTACTTTTGCCGTTGCCATGGATCGAACTCACCCTGGTACCACTTGATAAGATCCGCTAGGGTTTTGATGTAGAAAGTTGGGATTTTTGGGGAAATGTAGAATGGAAAAATAGGATTTTTAGGGTTTTATAGAAGAGATATGGGAAAAGGTAGGATTTTTATTAATAATAGGCTGAAAATAAAAGAAAATACAAAAGATAGTTGAGTTCTTTCGAGAGAAACTCTCTCTCCCTTGGCCACGTTCGAGAGGTGGACCGCTCTCCCAAGCTCCATTCGAGAGGGTGCCGTGCTCTCCAACGAAAAGAGGGATATTCTCTACCTCAAATAAGTTTTCACGCAATATTCGACCTCTCTCTAATTCCCATAAGCCTCATATAAATACTAAATTGAAAATAAGAACATTACAAAAACAACCCTAAAACTGAAATTACAAAACCCCCTAGAAAGTCAAAAATTACATAACACCCTTGATGGGCCAAAATTGCAAATCTGCCATTTGGATGCGGTCACATCATTACTCCGACATTATAAACCACATTGTCTTCAAGATGGTACATGAAGTGTGTGTCATCCGCTCCAAGTGGGTTGCATGTCTCTTCTTGGGCCAAAAGGATTGGATTAGTTTCGTCTGCCCTCAACGATGCCCGATACCACTTCACGGTGATCATGCGGCCCGACTGAAGGTTATATGTGCCCAAAATATGAAAAACCATGGGCCATGGGGCCTCGTAAAAGTGTCGACGGGTTGTGGCGGGCCCCGAAAAGTGTCGTCGACACATGACGGGCCCAAAAGGGCGCGGGCCCTGCATGGCTAGGGCACAGCCTTGCAGGGGGCCCTACGAGCCCTGCAGGGCTGCGGACTGAGGTTCGTCGTGCCTGTCATGCCCCTCTCGTCCCCCACTGCTTTCTCCGAGTCTTCGACGAATCCCTCGCAATGCTCCTTCCCTTTCGCCAAAGTAGTCACCTTTTGTTCCAGATCTGAATTTCTAATCAAACTTGTGTTCTTCGCCACCGTTAGATCTGAAATTTGCTGTGTTAGGGTTTGTAAGATAGCCCATAGCCTTGTTTCCATTGCCTCCGTCGATTTCCGTCCTTCCTCGATCGATGTCTTAACCTCTGATTTGAAAGAGGTCAAACCCTCTTTCAAATTGATAATCGACTTCCTCAGACTCGAGACTTCAACATTGAATCTTTCCTCCAAAAGTTTCATCTTTTTCTTTGCTTCCGCCGCCGCCATGGATCAAACTCGCTCTAATACCAATTGATAGGATTTTTCTACGTTTTGTTGGATAAACAAATGATTTTTTTTGGAAAAAGATTGGATTTTTAGGGCAAAGATAGGATTTCTAGGGTTAGAAGTGATGATTTAGGGAAAGATAGTAACTTTAGTGATGATAAACTTAAATAAAGGGGATACAAGAGAAGTGTTTGAGTTCTTTCAAGAGGAACTCTCTCCCAAGCCATTGATTCGAGCGGGGGCCGTGCTCTCCAACGAAAAGAGGGATAATCTTTACCTCAAACAAATTTTCACTCAATATTCGACCCCCCTCTAATTTCACTATGCCTCATCAATACTAAACTGAAAATAAGAAAATTACAAAAATAACACTAAAACTGAAAATTACAAAAACTAAAAATTACGAAAACACCCTTGATAGACCAAAATTGCAAATCTATCCTTAGAATGTGGTCTCATCATTACTCCGTCACTGAAAACCACTTTGACCTCAAGGTGGTGCATGAAGTGCGTGGGTCATCCGCACCAAGTGTTGAATCTTGAGAAAAGAAACTATTAGTGGTAGATCGATGCTCGTCTCGAATAGAGCTTGGGAGAATGGTACACCTTTCGAACGTGGCCAAGGGAGAGCGAGTTCCTTTTGAAAGAACTCAACTATATTTTGTATTTTCTTTTATTTTCAGTCTATTATTAATAAAAAAATCATACATTCCCATTTCTCTTCTATAAACCCTCATCGTTCAATTAAAAATCACACCTTTCCCCCAAACGCCCTAACTTTCTACTTCAAATCAAAACCCTAGCTGATCCTATCAAGCCGTCTTCCAACTTGGTAATCGACTTCCTCATATCCGTGACTTCAACATTGAGTCTTTCCTCCAAAAGTGCCGTCTTTTTCTTCGCTTATGTCGTCGACATGGATAAAACTTGCTTTGATACCACTTGATAGGATCCGCTAGAATTTGGATGTAGAAAGTTAGTGTTTTTGGGGAATGTGGGATTATTAATAAAAAGAAGGAATTTAAAGGGTTCTAAAGAAGAGAAATGGGAAAAGGGTAGAGTTTTTATTAATAACAGGCAGAAAATAAAAGAAAATACAAAAGATAGTTGAGTTCTTTTGAGTGGAACTTGCTCTTCCTTGGCCACACTCGAGAGGGAGCTGCGCTCTTCAACGAAAAGAGGGATAATCTCTGCCTCAGACAAGTTTCACTCAATATTCGGCGCCCTTAATTCTCATAAGCCCCAAATAAATACTAAACTGAAAATAAGAAAATTACAAAAAGAACCCTAAAACCGAAAATTACGAAAAATCCCTTAGTAATCCAACGAATTACAAAAACGTCCCTGATGGGCCAAAATTGCTAATCTGCCCTTAGGATGCGGTCTCATCACTAACCAATCGAGTCACTGGGCTGCAGAACCATGATATTTTTTTGGAAAATTTTCACATAAAAATTGAAATGATATAAAATATTCAAATGGAAATGTTATACTTCAATGAGAGAAGATTGGTTGCTTCGGATGACAATGGATCCTTCGGTTGCCACTAACAACATTGTTACATGAAGAACGGGGCACTCTGAAGCATGGACATTAGACACTGATACTACATGATGCGGACACATGGACGGACACATGGACACGACAAATTCTTAAAGGATATGGGGAAACTGTGATATAACTATGTAATGCGTGCATATGTATCCATATATAATACGCATTAAAAATATAGTGATTAAGATGTGTTCTATAAAAAGTTATAAATAATGTAAATTTCGATGCCAAAACTCCACAGCTTCTAATCACGTAACACAATCAAACTAGAAATAATAAAAAATAAAATGTAATCGGTACTTAATTAATTCAAGTGATGTGTAAGCTGTATTAACATTGTACACGCTTAGGAAGATCACACACACATGAGGCTCTAAAGTGTGTCACATTCTTTGAGGTTTTATTTACAATACCACTTGGTTCTGACACACAACTTTTTAGGTTTATAAGATAGTGGACAATGCTTCGGGATATCCGATAGTTGAGCAAGTGTCGTGCAATTGCCGGAACCAGGCACATGTTCGACATAGACATGGCACCAATTTGAAGTATATGTGCTTCACATCACAAATGGGCATAGTTGCTAATTGCATGTGTGTCCCCAAGTGTTTCCCAAAAACATTCCAAATATCTGAGATGTTGACTTGGTTGTAATTTGGGGAGCTCCTTGCAAAAATGTGAATTTCTGTATGTGTAATGAGTAATCGACCACAACCAAAGGAATTCGGTCAGACTTCAAACAAATAATGTCATGCCCTGCTCCCCGAGTGACGCAACAGTTTACCTGCAAAGCATGTACTGTTGTTTACCAATGAAAAACAATATAGCCAATAATAGACATGTAACAATATACTCGTATAAAATTTCTCCTTGAAATTCGAGAACAAAATCTGAATATAATATGGAAGTTACAATGTCTCCAGATACATAAATAAATTACATACAATGAAATCCACTCGAGACCTATCACATAGAAATTTGCATCATGCACGCCAAACTCAATATGCTCCTCGTAGACTGGAGTCTCCTTGTACTCTTGGTCAGCACCTAACGGTGCAACAAAATATGAAACCGTTAGATTAGAGTAAATATACGATAATTCTAAATTTCAAAATTAAAACACTGAATATGAGTAAGACTGAAATAAAGCAGGAATATGTATACATAAAATGACAGTATAATAAACTAAAGACATGAATGTAAATCAGATCATAGTTTGAGTCTATGTTACCAATGTTCTAGTTCAAGTGAATGTAATAGCTATATTAATCCTAGGCAGTGACTCATATTTGGAAAGCACGATATACAACCACGAGTCCATCTAGTACCTATTTAGGTAGTAAGGGGAAAAGCCTACAGCCAAATACCAGGCCAATGGTAGAAAGGCCCACACATGCAAAGAAGAAAAAGCAAAGTCTCGTATCAACTTTCAGGATAAAGAGCAAAGGGCAAAAGTTGTACCAAATTAACCAAGAGAACCAAGGGCAAAGGCGCACAGGAGACCAACCGCAAGGAACAAATCCTACACCAACCAACACCAAGGAGGAAAGTCCTACGAAAAACCGCAGCAAGGGGCATAGCCCCAGGGCCAACCAGAGACGGATAAAGAGCCCATGGCAAAAACAGAGCGAGGGCGAAGCCCCATAGGAACAGAGCAGTGGGCGTGAGCCCCAAAGAACATGGCAGTGGCAGAGCCTTCTTCCAAGAGAAAAATAAGGGAGTCAATCCCTCAACACAAGAACCCAAACCAAGAATCACACGCTTAGATTTTATCATGACATACAAAAGGGATGAACTTCAAATAATTTTAATAATAAATCAAGAATCAAAACCAAATAATAGAATTAAGGTAAATATACCGTTTACCGATGAAATCAAACCGGAAATCTGTCGAAAAGGGGACCGTGCCACGCCGTCGTGTCGTATGTGCGGTTGTGACTGCTCGTCTAAGTAAAAATGCAAGAGCTTGAGGAGATCGAAGCCCCAAAATCGAAGATCCAAGACCTAAAACAAGAAAACCGAAAATCTTTGAAAATTTGGAGAGGAAAAGATGGATTTTTCGCATGAAATCCTTGAAGAAGAGACGATGGATTACATAGAACCATAGTGTGGTCATGGGAGAAGCTGATCACGCGTGGGGGGGGGGGGTCGTCGATTGCAATGAAGTCAACGAATTTTCTATCGATTGGAGTTAATGAGGGAGAGAACGGGGAATTTTCAAGAGAGGAGTGAGGGAGAGGGAAAGAGAGAGTCAGAGATATTTTGAGGGGGTCGGGCTGAGATGTTTGAGGGGGAAGAAAATAAAGAAGGGGCATGGCTGAGGGGGTTTAAGGGAAGAAAAATAAAAGAGGAAAATGGGCTGGGGAATTATAAAGAGGCTTGGTTATGGGCTTGGGTCAAGGAAAGAAAAAGAAAGAAAAAAAGAATAAGAAAGAAGAGAGGAGGAGATGGGTTGGCCTGTTGGGCCGAGAAAAGAAAAAGAAGAGAAAGGAAGAAAGGGAATGGGCTTGTGTTGATGGGCCGAAGAAAAGAAAAGAAAGAAAGAAGAAAGGGTGAGAAGATTGGCTGAGACGAATGGAAAAAAGGAAGAAATAGAATAAAATCGAAAAAGGGAAAAGGGAAAGAATAAGAAAATATTTAAATTAGACATATGCACGAAATTAATGGTAAATTGCAGAAAAATCCCAAAAATTTATAAATGTATCATAGAGAAAATATATGCCATTACATCTTACTCTTACAAATATTTCACCCTCGACATTTCTCAAAACAAGATGTGGAAAATAAAATGCAATAAAAACTAAATCTCAGATGACAAATATCATCATCTAAGAGGTCAGGACATCCATCTTTGTTGATATCATGATGTAAGCTTGGTGCTTCTGAGACCTCTGCTGGTAAGCCTCCTACTGAGGCGGTAGAGATTGACCATGTTGACTGGTGCTGGATAGCGGTTGTCTAATCAACCCGTCTAAGACCATCCCTAATGGACTGCTCAGACACATTGTAGATTAAGCATAACTTGTTCCAGCGACGACAATCCCTTCTTATATATCCTAATCGTTTCCAGTAGTCGCATACCACGGGTTGCTAGGTAGGAGTCCCTGACATCTTGAAGTGTGGTATGTTTCATCTGAAAGGCAGGCTTCCTTTGATCGATGGGACAAGGGTTTGCTTGTGGTTTAGGGCTGGTTTTTTTTGGAGTGACAGCCGAAAGTCACTCTAGCTTAGCTTCCCTCGCAGCATGATCATATCGAAGAGCCGCTCCAAGAACTGCAACATGGGTGGTCAGTTTCATCCCAATCAGTTCTCTCCAAATCTCAATGTTCAGACCTCGTTTAAAGCGTATGGCCTGAGTCAGAGGAATTGCCACCATCTCTGGGGCAAACATGTAATAACAACTTACACAACAACAATTTGCAATACATAAGTCGGTGTCAAAATCACGAGGCAGAAAAATGAGCCTAGCTCAGATGGCATCTCTCCCCCTCCCTCCGGGTTGGCGCGGGATCGAGGCGCGCGCAATGCATTTAATTTCCGACGTATCAAAAAAAATCACGAGGCAGAAAACTTACCTAATGAATATGTAGAACTCAGTGTCATATTGCTCCACCCTCATGAAACATTGCTTCAAGTTTGTGAACTTTGCATGCAGCTCCATTTCTTCCTCTGATGAAAAGAAATTTGTCTTGAAGAGCCCCTTGAAACTATCCCACGTGATCGGTCGCTGTAGACAGCTCTCCTTCGAATTCCACCAGACTCTGGCTCCTTCTGTCAGTTACGACTTCACCGAGTCCATCCACGAGTCTTCCGAACTTTTGACATTTCTCAAATTATCAGCAGTGCTACTCAACCATTCCTCTACTTACAGAGGTTCCTCCAATTCTTTCAAAGATTTCACGTAACTAATGAACACATCCTTCAGCTCGAGGTTCCTTCAGTAGAATCTGTCTTATGATGTCGGCTTATTGCTGGAAAAGTCCTTACATGAAACCATTCGATATCTAGTGCACTATCGATTCTGGCCCGGTGTTGGGCCCAGATCCACACGTTCCATCCTGGTTTCCAGCTGGGGTGTTTCCATTGGTCATAGTCAATGAGTTTCCCACGGCACGTCCGAGGAGAATGGTGTCATGTTTAATCCTGTATCCAAAGCATAACATTAGTTTTTTATTCGAGTATATCTTATGACAAATCATACTCAATCTATATACTCAATCTGTACTGTTTACGAGATAGTTAGCGTCGACCTGCATATGCCGTCAAGAAAACATGTGTGCCTCGCTTCCTAAGAGACGCGACAATTCTACATGCAAAGCAAGTCCTAAAGTTCACCAGAGAAAACAATATAGCCAATCGCAGAAATATACCAACACACTGATATAAAATTTCTCCGTAGAATACAAGGAAAAAAATCTGAATACAATATGAAAGTCATAATGTCTCTAGTTACATATATAAAATACATATAATGAAATCCACTCAAGACCTATCACTCAGAAATCTGCGTCATGTGCGGCAAACTTAGTATCCTCATATACTGGAGTCTCGTAAACTGTGTCATGTGCGGCAAACTTAGTATCCTCATAATGTCTCTAGTTACATATATAAAATACATATAATGAAATCCACTCAAGACCTATCACTCAGAAATCTGCGTCATGTGCGGCAAACTTAGTAATCCTCATATACTGGAGTCTCGTACTCTGGGTCAGCACCTAACGGTGCAACAAAACATGAAACTGCTATATTAGAGTAAATTTACGATAATTCTAAAATTCACAATTAAAACAGTATATATGTGTATGATTGAAATAAAACAGGAACTTGTGTACATAAAATGACAATATAATAAACTAAAGACATAAATATAAATCAGTTGCACTTTGGGTCTATGTTACCAATATTTTGGTTCAAGTGAATGTAATAGGTATACCAATACTAGACCGTGACTCATGTTGGAGAGTACGATATACAACCAAGAGTTCACCTTGTAACACAGAGACACTTACCCAGGCTAGGTCCAAACAGATACAGGACTGGGACTCAGGATAATCCAAAGATACTAGTATGTGTCTAAACAGACTTATGAATGGATCCGGTCAGCATAACAAATACAGTGATGGGATCCTACCAATATGGTCAAAACATGGCTTCAGTTGCTTCTGCACTCTCTAGTATGAGTTACTCCAAAACCCCAGTAAGTCTGAAATGTCAAGTGTAGTATTAGTTTAAGATATATAGTTTCAGTGCCAAAGTGAATGTTGTTTAAGGGTGGTAACTAATGTCATGTTTTCAAAGTTTTCATGCCATAAAATTGTGGTAGTAATTGTCTAATCATGTAACCATAGTTTTAGGTTTCGGCCGAAACCGACCGGTTTCGGCCGTTTCGGATCGGTTTCGGAGGGGACCGGTCCGAAACCACACGTCAGTTCTCGGTTTCGGCCGTTTCGGCCGTATCGGCCGGGGTTTCGTCGGTATCGGCCGGGGTTTCGGCCGTATCGGTCGGGGTTTCGGCCGTATCGGCCGGGGTTTCGGCCGTATTGGCCAATACCGGCCGAAACTTGTCCGATACCGACTGAAACTTAAAAAAATGAAAACAAGAAGAAAGAGGAGGAGGAAACATCACCAAAATCCAAAAAAGAAGAAGAAACGAAGAGATGGACGTACCTCATGGCCACTAAAGGCTTTCCATTTAATTACAAGCTTGACATTCAGCCACTAAAGGTTTTCCATTTATTTACAAAGTTATCATTTTCAGCCACCAAACCCTTCCATTTATTCAAAAGCTTGCCATTCTCATTTATTTTCAATCCTGTTGATCAAAAAAATGTAATATATTTAGCATAATACTTTTAACAAAATGTGTAACTAGTAAAAAAGTATTTGTGCTAATATTTGATAATATTTGATAGTATTTAATAGAGTTTTAAGTATCTAAAATTACTGATACCGATGAAACGAAACCACCGTCCGAAACCACCGAAACGGACGATACCGATACCGAAACCTAAATTTTGGAAAGAGCGATACCGATACCGAAACCGAGACCTAAAACCTTGCATGTAACAGTTGTGAACTTTTAATTTTTTATTGTGAGTGATTACTCTAGCATGCATCATATGAATATACAAATGAGACAGTTTCTCAAAAAGTCCAAGAGGTCACATCATGATTAGTTTACATGGTTGGGATGCTATGCAATTCCAATTCCATTTAAGTCCATGAATCCAAGAGTTTTAAAGGCCATAACGTTTAACATATCAACAAAGCCCATTACCAGTAATGTGTCACATATGGAATTATAAAAATTCCCAAGTCCATTTATCCAACAACATGTCATGCATAGTGTTATTTGGGATGGAAAGAGAATACTTTCTTTATATTTTCATTGAAACGTAAGGTACATTTATATACAACATTAAGGATCTACATTAGGAAACTAGCTAATTGACAACTAATACGCACACTTTAGGAAACTAGCTAATTGACAACTAATATAGAGCTAACACTCCCCCTCAAGTTGGAGCATAGATCTTAATCATGACCAACTTGTTGCAACGATAATCAACCCAAACCCTATTTAAAGCTTTGTGAGGATGTCCCCTAGTTGTTCTTCAGTCTTCACATATCCGGTAGAAATCAAGCCTTGTTGAATTTTCTAACGAATAAAATGACAATCAATTTCAATGTGCTTAGTTCGCTCATGAAACACAAGATTCGATGCAATATGAAGAGCAGCTTGGTTATCACACCACAGTTTTGCTGGTACTGAAGTTTTAACTCCTACTTCAGTCAAGAGTTGATATATCCACACTATCTCACACTCAGACTACCATGGCCATATATTCTGACTCTGCACTGGATCGTGATACAACGTTTTGCTTCTTACTCTTCCATGAGACCAAATTTCCTCCAACAAAGATACAATAACCTGCAGTGGATCTTCTATCCATTTTGAAACCTGCCCAATCTGCATTTGAAAAGCATTCAATATGAGCGTGCTCATGATTTGCATACATGATACCCCGTCCTGGTGCTCCTTTCAAATAACACAAAATTTTCTCTAACGCTGCCCAATTATGAACTGTTAGGGATTGCATAAACTGGCTGATAACACTAACCAAGTATGCAATATATGGACGAGTCAATGTAAGGTAATTCAACTTTCCAACTAATCTTTGATTTCTCTCATGATCTTCAAATAGTCCCCATCGCCTGTGAGGTGCTTGTTCGGAGTCATTGGAGCACTACAAGGCTTTGCTCCCAATTTTCCTGTCTCAGCTTATAGGTCAAGGACATATTTTCTATGAGATAGAAATATACTTTTTCTACTCCTTGTAACTTCAACACCCAAGAAATACTTTAGCATCCCAAGTCCTTCGTGTGAAACTAAGTATGAATGAAAGACTTAAGAGATGAGATTCCAGTAGTATCACTCCCAGTGATAACAATGTCATCCACATACACAACTAACAGAATGATATCAGCTCCTGATTTCTTGTAGAACATAGAATGGTCGGACTTTCTTTTCTTCATACCAAACTTTTTAATAGCCTGACTAAATTTTCTAAACCAAGAACGGGGACTTTGTATCAAACCATACAAAGATTTTCGAAGACGACAAACGTGCCCTGACTCCCCCTGAGCAACAAAACCAGAAGGTAAACCAGGAGGTTGCTCCATATACACATCCTCCTGAAGATCACCATGGAGAAAAGCATTCTTGATATCAAGTTGATGTAAAGGCCAATTATGAGTAGCGGCCATTGAAATAAACAATCGAACAGATATCAATTTTGCAACAGAAGAAAAAGTGTCAGAATAGTCTACTCCATAGGTCTGAGCATAGCCTTTAGCGACAAGACGGGCTTTCAATCTGGCAATTGACCCATCTGGATTGACCTTAACTGCGAATACCCATTTGCATCCTATATCTCGTTTCCCTGAAGGTAAATCGACCAAGTTCCAAGTGTCATTGTCATCTAAAGCATTCATCTCCTCTATCATTGCATCATGCCAACCATGATGAGATATGGCCGCATGGACAGTTTTAGGAATAGAGATAAGTCAAGAGAAGCAATAAAAGAACAAGAGGATGATGACATGCCGTTATAAGAAACAAAAGAAGAAATATGATACGTATGTTTACCTTTGCGTAACGCAATAGGAAGATCATCGCTCGGGACTGGATCTGATGACGAAGGAGTTGGTGCAGGACATGAATCAAGAGGTGGACGCTTAGAGTAGACTTGAGTAATATGATGCTTGCCAGTATCTGGTTTGGAGACAGGTGCGAAGGTTGTGATAGAATAGACCAACAAATAGAATAGACCAACAAATCATCATCATCCCCTTGATGAGTCTGAATGGGTGATAATGGAAAATGAGTGTCTTCCATGAAGGTAACATTAATGGAGACAAGATATTTGTTAAGATTGGGACAATAACACCTATAACCTTTCTGAAAACGAGAATAACCCAGGAAGACACACTTCAAAGACTTGGGATCTAACTTAGTGATATGCGTACGAACATCTCGAACAAAACAAATAGTACCAAATATCCTTGGATCAACAGGAAACGACTTATTGGGAAAAAGGATTTTGTAAGGGATCTCACCATGAAGAACAGAGGATGGCATGCGGTTAATGAGAAAACATGCTGTAGAAACTGCATCGGCCCAAAAAAGTTTAGGAACATTCATTTGAAATTGAAGGACTCGTGCAGTTTCAAGAAGATGTCTGTTATTACGTTTTGCCATACCGTTTTGGGATTAGTATCAACACAAGAGGTTTCATGAAGCATGCCATGCTGACTCATTTAAGATTGAATTAAAGTGGACGTATATTCTTTGGCATTATCACTTTGCAAAGTTTGGATAGAAACATTAATTGAGTTTTAATCTCAGCACAAAATGCACAAAACTGAGAAAATTACTCAGACGACTTTTCATGAAAAATAACCAAGTTACACGAGAATAATCATCCACAAAAGTAACAAAATACCTAAATCCAGGTTTAGACAAAATAGGACAAGGACCCCAAACATCAGCGTGAACTAATTTAAAAGGAACACTAGCACGTTTATTGACTCTAGGACTTGAACTAAGACGGTGATGTTTTGCAAACCGACATGACTTACAATTTAAAGAAGACACATTACTGTATTGTGGACAGTTTCTTGAGCAAAAGGAGAGATGGATGACCCAACCAACAATGAGCCTCGAAAGGAGAAGTGACACTAGAGCAAGCAATAGAATTTGGGAGCGATGCGTCAAGCATGTAGAGGCCGCCAGACTCATGTCCTTTACCAATAATCTGCTTCGTCATAAGATCCTGAAATAAACAATGTTCATGGAAAAATGAGATACAACAGTTAAGATTACGAGTGAGTTGACTGACAGAGAGCAAATTAAAAGATAAATTAGGTAAATGTAAGACAGATGATAGAAGAAGCAATGGGGGTAGGATTGATAGTGCCAGACCCACGAACATAAGATGGAGACCCATCAGCTAAAGTAACGATAAGAGTGGAAGTATTAGACGGAAAAGTAAAGAAGAGACTAGAATTACATGTCATATGATCTGTGGCACAAGAATCAATGACCTATTTGGAGGATGAAAAAAGAAGGCACGTGTTGGATTTACCTGAATCAGCAATAGCAGTGACAAAAGAAGAAGACTTGAGTGATTCCTGATACTGTAAGAACTTGACAAATTCATCGTCAGAGATGAGAACTGATTTATTCTCAGCCGCAAATCCTCGAAACACACAAAAATGGTGAAAAAATGAATAGATAACACACAAAATCCAAACTTTGTCCCAAAGGAAGTCAAATGAGAGAAAGTGGATTGAAACAAACAAGACAACCAAAGTCAGGTAGCTGGCAGATCGGCGGCTGAGCAGTGTGCCAAAAAAACTTTAAAGCACTCAAATCCTAATTTCAAATTTCTAATGGCTTTGATACCATGTTATTTGAGATGGCAAGAGAATACTTTTTTCATATTTTCATTGAAAAGTAAGGTACACTTATATACAACAGTAAGGAACTACTTCAGGAAACTAGCTAATTGACAACTAATACACAAAATTTAGGAAACTAGCTAATTGACCACTAATATAGAGCTAACACATAGGAATAATAACAAATTACTCCAAGATAACATCCCAACATAGCCCAAAACCCAACCATGTATTCTAATTGATGTCAAACTTATTTTCTAATCATCTGCATGCATAAAAATAATTCTACAATAATTTAAGAGACAGTGTTAATTTGTGATCTCAGAGGAAAACTCATCATTGGTCACTTTAAGGGGGTCGAATCCAAATATTTCATGCATTTCAATCTAGCCCGCGTAAAACATCAAAAAAGAACCAGTTTTAGATTTCTAAATATAATTATGTTTAAAGTCTGTTTAAAGTCTAGAAAGTGAAATTCAAAAATGCAATGAACAGGAACCAAAGCCTGCAAACCAAGGTTTTAGGTCTCGGTTTCGGTCTCGGTATCGCTCTTCCCAAAATTTAGGTTTCGGTATCGGTATCGTCCGTTTCGGTGGTTTCGGACGGTAGTTTCGTTTCATCGGTATCGGTAATTTCAGATACTTAAAACTCTATTAAATACTATCAAATATTATCAAATATTAGCACAAATACATTTTTACTAGTTACACATTTTGTTAAAAGTATTATGCTAAATATATTACATTTTTTTGATCAACATGATTGAAAATAAATGAGAATGGCAAGCTTTTGAATAAATGGAAGTGTTTGGTGGCTGAAAATGATAACTTTGTAAATAAATGGAAAACCTTTAGTGTCTGAATGTCAAGTTTGTAATTAAATGGAAAGCCTTTAGTGGCCAGCTCACTCAAAAGGTCAAACTTCTTAATAAATGCTAGCATGTGTTGGACAATTGCACTTGCACCGTGCAAACAAAATTTAAATTAAATGCTAGAATATGCTACAATGTAAGACCTCAAATTGCAGGAGGCGGGCTTCTTTGGGGATGCGACGGGAGGCGGGCGACCATGAGGTACGTCCATCTCTTCGTTTCTTCTTCTTTTTCTGGATTTTGGTGATGTTTCCTCCTCCTCCTTGTTTTCATTTTTTTAAGTTTCAGTCAGTATCGGACAAGTTTCGGCCGGTATCGGCCAATACAGCCGAAACCCCGGCCGATACGACCGAAACCCAGGCCGAAACCCCGGCCGAAACCCGGCCGATACGGCCGAAACCGAGAAGTAACGTGTGGTTTCGGACCGGTCCCCTCCGAAACCGATCCGAAACGGCTGAAACCGGTCGGTTTCGGCCGAAACCTAAAACTATGCTGCAAACCATTCAGTGAGTAAGGGGCAAAGCCCATAGCCAAACACCAAACCGGGCCAAGGGCAGCAAGACCCACACAAATAGAGAGGAAAAGCAAATGCTCACATCAACTTTCAGGGCAAAGGGCAAAGGCCACACCAAATTAACCAACAGAACCAAGGGCAAATGCCCATGTGAGACCAACAGCAAGGGGCAAAGCCCTCACCAACCAAAGCCAAGGGGCAAAAGGCCCACAGAAAACTGCAGCAAGGGGCAAAGCCCCAGGGCCAAGCAGAGCAGGGTTAAAGAGCCCATGGCCAAAACAGAGTAGGTGTGCAGCCCCATAGGAACATAGTAGGGGGCGTGAGCCCTAGAGAACATGGCAGGGGCAAAGCCCTAATCCAAGAGAGAAAAAGGGGAGTCAATCCCTCAAGCACAAGAACCCAAACCAATAATCACATACTCCGATTTCATCATGGCATACAAGAGGGATGAACTTCTAATAATTCCAATAATAAACCAAGAATCAAAATCAAGTAATGGAATTAAGATAAATCTACAGTTCATTGATGAAATAAACCGGAACTTCTTCGAAAAGGGCGGTCGAGCCACGCCGCCGTGCCGTACGCACAGCTGTGACTGCTCGCTTAAGAAAAATGACAAGAGCTTGAGGAGATCGAACCCCAAAATCAAAGATCTAACACCCAAAACAAGAAAACTGAAAACCCTTGAAAATTTTGAGAGGAAAAAAATAGATTTTTACCATGAAATCCTTGACGAAGAGCATAGTGATTAAATAGAACCGTAGAGTGGACATGAGAGAAGCAGATCACATGAGGGGGGTCGTCGATCACAGTGAAGTCGGCTAATTTTCCGTCGATCGGAGTTAACAAGGGAGAGAGTGGCGAATTCATGTTGGGAGAGGAGAGTGAGAGGAAAGAGAAAGTCAGAGATATTTTGAGGGGGGGTCGGGATGAGATGCTTAAGGGGAAGAAAATAAAGAAGGGGAATGGTTTAAGGGGTTTTAAGGGAAGAAAAATAAAAGAGGAAAGTGGGCTGCCTAATTATAAAGAGGCTGGGGGCGTGGGCGTGGGCATGCGAAGGGGAAGAAAACGAAAGAAAGAAAAGAAAAGGAAAAGAAAGAAGAGAGGGGGAGAAGATGAGCTAAGCTCTTGGGCCGAGAAAAGAAAAGAGAAGAAGAGAATGAAAACGAATAGAAAGGAAGAAAGGGAATAGGCTTGTGTTGCTGGGTTGAATGGAAAGAAAAGAAAAGAAAGAGGAAAGGGGAAGAAGATGGGTTGGGCTGCATGGAAAAAAAAAGAAAAAGAACAGAACAGAAGAGATGGAAAAAGAAAAGAATCAGAAAATATTTAAATTATAAATATTCACAAAATTAATGGTAAATTACAAAAAAAAATCCCAAAAAAGTATAAATGTATCACAAGAAAAATACATACCATTACAAATAATCATAGAACCATTAAATGTTATCTGATAGAATCTAGAATCTACTGTTCATAGCATGCTTACGAAAGATTCAGAATTATAATGGAATAGTGGTATTTTCAGTATTATTTGAATTGTCATTGGAGTGTCTAGAAGGTGTCCTCAAGATTTGAAGTGTCCGACGTCAGAAAACCTGAAATTTGTACTGTCCTGGTGACACTGCTGAACAGAGAAATTTTAGGTGTAGCTGCCGTCATGCCTCTTAGACGTTATGTTTTAGAATTTAGTATTGTTACCTTGCATATAAAAGCTCCAAGGTTACAATGGAAGGAGTGATGTTGTCATGTGTTTATTCTTTAAGTTGTATTAGAGTGTCTGATCGGTCTCCTCAACCGTCAAAGTGTCAGGGTCAGAAATTGAAAATTCTGAAAGTAGTTAAAACCTGAAAGTAGTTGACCCAGTAGCACCGCTGAACAGAAGCCTTGGACGGTTAGCTTGTGACATGCCCATGTCAAAGTAAAACGGTCAGTAGTCTAGAAGTGTTATTTACTTTCAATGATCAATATTACGAGCCCTTTTAGAGGCTTTTCATTAACCCAAATTCATGTTCACAGTAGATGCAATCGGCAGATGGAATTCAACTGTTTTAACTTTAGCAAATTAAAACAACAAACTGCTACAGAGATCACCATGACAAGACGAGAGTATTGTCTTTTTTTTCTTATTTGAAACTGTAGTATGATGCTGCTCTAAGCTTCTGTTTGAATCACTTGGCAATTTTGAATATTGATGTGCTTGTCCCTTTCATTTCCTAGTGCAAGTTTAAAATCAAGTTAGAACATTGATCCTTGCAGGCCTGAGGAAGCAGAACTGTTCGAGAAATCTGCTCAAAATGCATACAGAAAATTCCGAGACACAGCAGCATCTTCACGATCCATGACCGTAAGCACTTTCTATATTTATATCTGCACAATATCTCATATTATTTATGATTGTATACTTATTATAAATAACCAGGTTGATGAGATGGAGGAGGTTGCTCAAGGGAGGGTGTGGAGCGGCAACGATGCAGCTCCCAGAGGACTTGTTGATGCTATTGGTGGGTTTTCACGAGCTCTGGCCATTGCAAAACAAAAGGCCAATATTCCACAAGATAGGCCTGTGAGTCTTCTCTTTCTTGATTGTTTTGAGGCTTCTTCAGCAGATCACTACAATGTTGTCATAAAATGGCTTATTTCTGATGTTGATATAAGTTTATATATGCATTTTGTAGGGGGTCGGATCTAAATTATTATACGCAAAATCATCGCTGCATAATCTAGTATTATAATGTCATATCTACGAGAAATAAACTGAAACTGAAAGCGAAAGCGTACCTGAATCCATAACGCCCTGATTTGTAGATCTGTGTGGTTGGCCTTCCAGATCTACACGAATCCACACGAGAAATCCTTTAGCTTTTCTCCGGTTCTAATCAGTCGATAGGATGCAGAAAAGACGGCTTTTCGTTCGTGCGATTTGGGGACCATGACCACCTATATATATGCAAAAATCCTAATGCCTATTGGGTTTCTAATTTGGCCCATCATTAAAATAGAAAGCCTACAAGTCTATACACATTAAAGGCCCACACCCTAACAGATACATTGTTAGGAGCCCATTTAACCGAATAACTTATTAGATCACTTTATTGTGCTTAACTTAATTTGACAGCCCGCATTACATAATTATTTTACATATAAGCCTAACGTTGGATTAACGATCCAACAATCTCACACTTGGGCTATATGTCAAACCTTATAATTATGTTATGCATAAATAACCGAATGAGTACTCAATATGCTGTCATTACTGAAATGTATCTTAACCAATTCGGTCCATCAATCACTTTAACATAGGATCAAAGCGGGCTTTGTCACATTTAATCGTAGCTCGACCCATCAATGGTCACATACGCTAAAATAATTGAATGACATGATTATGATGTGGATGTGTAGCATGGAAATTTCATGTAATGCGATCTTAACATTCCTATTTCCAATTGGTCCTCCCTTAAACTTTAGCGAGATCAAATCATACCAAAATCAGAGCGTACCCAAACCAAGACTTTATTTCTACAGAAAATAATCTTAAACTGAAAACTGAAAAATATTTATATTTTATGAGCAACCAAAAGAACAAACTCCCACTAAAATTGAATATCTTTTACTGACATGACACACATAAGATCAAAGTGCTTATAAAACCTTTTGGGTGGTAATCCTTTAGTAAGTGGATCTACAACCATATAGTTTGTTCTGATGTGCTCTATAGACACTGTTCACTCCGAACTTTTAGTTAACAACCGGAAGCTTAATCTCTGAATACCTTACCTTTGTCAAGTTCATGTTGGAATAAAATTGCAGACTTATTGTTACAAAATAATTTGTGGTTTCAAATATCATCCATAATTTACAGCCATGTGACAAAATTATGCAGTCATATTCCATGATTGGATGCCACATAACATGATATGAAATCTGCAGCCATGTTAGAAGAGGCTATAAAAGAGACTATTTAGCCCTCTTCTAGTAGATTTCACCACATAACACATCTTTTATACCTCTTTGCATCCAATAAAAATCAGATTCGGTATACCAAATGATCTCAAACTTTTCTGACCTCTGATTCATTAGTATGTAGCCATTTGTTCTGTATAAATACCGTAAGACTCATTTGGCTAATATCAAATGGTCAACTCTTGAATTTCTTAATAATCTGACAAACATTCCTGTAATGAACGCGATGTCTAGTCGCGTACAGACCTGAGTATACATCAGACTCCCTACTGCTGAGGCATAATGAATCTTTTGTATTTCCTGCCTTTCAAAGTCACTTTTAAGGCACTGATTGAGACTAACTTGTCTCCCTTAGATACAGGGACATCATCTGGTTTACAATTTTGCATGTCATATCTTTGAAAAAACTTTTCGATGTAAGCCTTTTTAAGCCTTTTGTGATAATTCAAAAATACCCCGACAACGATCCTGGTGTATTTGGATCCCTACTACAAAAGATGCATCACCAAGATCTTTCATCTCAAGGTTCTTAGCTAGAAATCTCTTGGTTTCATGCAGTGAGCATATATCGTTACTGGCAAGCAATATGTCATTGATATATGAAACCAGAAAACTCCCACGAAACTTATGGTATATGTGATCATTGACCAAATACATCTCAAAAATCGAGCGAGATGATCATTAGATGAAACATGAAATATCATTATCAAAACTGAAATGCGCCGCTGATGCCATTGTTATCCTGAACGAGTCTTTTAAGGAAACCAAAGAGAAAGTCTCTTTATAATCAATGCCTTCTTTCTGTATAAAGTCCTTATGGCAAGATAAGCATTATATCTTTACACATTGCCTTTTGAACCACACTTGGTTATAAAAATCCATTTACAACCAATGGGTTTCATACCTTATTGCAATGAGACAAGATTCTGAATGTTATTGTCCTTTATAGACTTAATTTTCGTATTTAAGGCGTTAGTCCACTTCATAGAGTTAGAACTATCCATGACTTGATGAAAATTGATCCAATTGTTTTTCATCACTCCAATGTCAACTTCATGTTCTTATAGCATAACAATGTAAATAACTGACATTGCACTTTTCCTCTCTAATGGATCTGCTTAATGGCATAAGTTCTTGAGGTGATAGAGTTTGTTCTTCTTGAACAATTTCCTAAGTAGGAAGATTTGTGACATTGTCTTGATTTAGGATTTCTGACATTGTCTTGATTTATTGTGTTTTGAACAAGGTCATGAATGAGATCCTAATCAATGCCAATAACACCCGTAGGAATATCAACATATTCCTCTCCAAAAAAAGACAATGCACTAAACTATATCTCCAAGGACAATGTCCTTAACTGTATCTCCTCCCGCAAACACGGCATCCTCAAAGAACTGGGCATTTTCATTTCTCGTATATTTACTTAATTGTGGGATTATAAAAATGTATCATATGGATCCTTTTCTAGAGTATTCAACAAAAATAGCAAATCATTGTCCTTCTGTCCAGTTTTCCTTTATTAGGCTTATGGGGCCTAAACTTAGCTGGACATCTCAAACATGCTAGTGATGTAGATGCTTTAGTTGAAATTCTGTTAAGAATATAAGCTACAATCTTAGTTGCTTTTCTAAATAAGATATACGTAGCCACATCTGAAAAATCTTCTATGAACTTTATAAAATATTATTGACTATTCCAAGCAACCATATTGGATGGCCTACAAATATTCTCAATTTAAAAGTTCTACGATGCCCAAAGTCTTATTGGCTTCATAATACTCTTTTATTGGTTTGTTTGCCCTTTATCTGCTTATCACAAACATTAAAGTCTGTGAAATCTAAGGGATCAAGAATTTCATTTGACATAAGTCTATCTATTTCTCCATTCGGAGATATATTCAAACTCTTATGTCATAATGCAACTGAATTCTCATTTCTTATTTTTCTATTTATACTTTGTGTACTTAAATGCAGGTATTTCTTAAATGAAGTAATAAAATTATTATAAACCGATAAAGAACTAGAACCAACTCATTTTGAATCATGAGACAAACCAAATTTTTTGTTTCCAAATGAACAATGATAACCAAATTTGTCCAAGATAAAAATAGAAATCAAAATCCGTTAAAAACGGTACAATAAATGTCTCATCGAAATCCAAATACAATCTAGTCTTTAATAGTAACCAAAATTTTCAATTGCTTCAGTTTTAACCGTCTTGTCATCACCTACATGGATGTATCTTTCACCATCACTCGGCTTTTGGCATCTTAGGCAACCCTGCATAGACACTGATGTGAGTGGTTGTACCAGAATCTTTCCATTATGTATCTATAAGTACCGAAGCTAAATTAATTTCAGAACAAACCAAATTAAGAAGCAGACCTTTCTTATCTTTAGAGGTAGAGGTCATATGAGCACTTTCTGTCTTCCTTGCTCAAGCCTTTCCTCTTCCTGAACACAATGCGAGATGATCTCATTCAGAGACTAAGTCTCTTTCTGGCAATTGTAGCTCACTTTGAACTGGCTAAACTGAGTAGGAAGAGATATCTGAGTAGGAAGAGATATCAGAATCAAATGCACTAGCAAGTCCTCAGAGGGTTCAAGCTTACTCAAGGGCTTTCACTTTAGTATCAAGGTGAGACATTTTTATAATGTACTCTCTGATATTTTACATACCCTTATACCTTACTGAAAATAGATTTGTTAAGAGTGTACTAATTTCAGTCTTTTCATTCTTGACACATCTCTTTTCAATATCAGAAAGGAACCATTTAGCTGTAGTGAATTTATCGGACATTGTGCCCTTGACTGCTTTTGGAATGGCATTTTCCATAATCATCATGCACATGCGATTTGACCTCTCCCATCTTTTCATCTCTCTTTTCATCAGATGTACTCTTTTTTGTAAGAGGTGGGAGAGAGTCATTCCTTATCGGTAGGTTAAGATCAATGACCCCAAGAACTATAATCAAGTTCTTTTATAAATTGAAGTTTGAGCCATTCAGAATTGGAATTGAATTGATGCTGGCAATAATATTAGTAAGAGTTAAAGCTGAAAAGAGAACAACAAATATGCTACAAGATGACATAAGTAAACTGAAAAGCTACAATAAATTCAAATTAAATGCAATTCACATCTTTCAAGATATCAAGCACTCCATTAATATTTATTTTTGGACAACATATTAACTTGTAATTGATATCTTGGTGTAGTAATCAAATACTGATAATAAATAACATGTCAAATAATAAACATTCCTGTGGCCTGATTTATAATTTACATATATAAACCGAATAATTATAACGTGTTTATTACCACAGAAGCACATATAATTATGTCAAACATTTAATCTTCCTTTGGGCAGATAAATATTCACATAAAAATATGCACAAAACCTTCCTTTGGGCTTCATTTAACTGCTATATATATACACACACACAGCACCTTCTATTTCCCCGTTAATGAGTTTAAATCCAAATTTTAGGCAAAAATTTTATACAGAGTATGTTCATAGCCTTTTTTATTTCGAAATAAAAATAATTTCTACAATAGAGCCCACTTTGGTGCGTTTTTGTTTTAATTAAAATTATTTTGAAATATATAATCAACCATGCCCAAAAATTGAATTTAAATTAAAACTTAATTTTAACACAAAAATATGCCCAAGGGAATTATGTATACAAAACCATTTATTTCCTCTTTATGATTTGTGTTAAAATACCCAACGAATAGGCCCAAACATCCAAAAAAACAAAAGGCCCAACAAGAAAGGCCCATAGCCCCCTTTACCTTCTAAAAACTTTTTTTAAGAAAATTGGCACAGGCTGAAGCCCGATGGGCTGTTTTAAAAAAAGTTTTTTAAATTAAAAAGGTGGGTCGTCCCTGGGGACCGGCCCATGGGGCTGGGAAAAGTTTTTCTGCTAGGGTTTTTTTGTTTTGGGGGGGGAGGACAGCGACTGTGACCATTGTCGTCCCCTCCCTTGATGCCATGGGGGTCCGGCGGCCGGCCGCTGCCACCCCTCTGGGGTCCGGTCTAAATTATTCTACGCAAAATCATCGCTGAATAATCTAGTATTATCATATCAGATCTACGAGAAATAAACTGAAACCGGAAGTGGAAGCGTACCTGAATGCATAACGCCCTGATTTGTAGATCCGCGTGGTTGGCCTTCTAATTCTACACGAATCCCCGAGAGAAATCCTTTAGCTTTTCTCCGGATCTAATTTGTCGATGTGATGCAAAAAAGACGGCTCTTCGTTGTGCGATCTGGGACCATGACCACCTATATATAGGCAAAAGTCTTGATGCCTATTAGGTTTCCGATTTAGTCCATCATTAAAACAGAAAGCTCACACGTCTCTACACATTAAAAGCACACACACTAGCAGATACATTAAAGCTCATTTAACCGAATAACTTATTAGATCACTTTATTGGGGCTTAACTTAATTTGGCAGCCTGCATTACATAATTATTTTATATATAAACCTAACGTTGGATTAACGATCCAACATATTTTACATTGGAAACATCAAGACAAGAAAATATCTGACGAATTATGGATGTGGGATGTGAACTGTACAGATACGGATCGGATATATGGTTTACCATATCCGTACAGATATGTATTTAGATAATATGCGAAAAGGAAAAAAATTTATTCGTATTTGCAAAAAAGATACTAATATCTATCAGATATGGATTGGATATGAATAAATGATCATATTTTCTATGAGTAATGCATATCAGATGTAGATGTATGGATAAAAATGCAAATATTACATAGTATTTCTTATATATTATCAAGTTTTGAATAAGCCTTAAATATAAATGGACTAGAAATAACCCATGCACATAGTGCACAGTGCAAAAAAAATCACCACCAACAGGATGGGGTGAACGTGCGCAACCGAAAAGGAGTGAGAAGTGTGGGTGTGTGTGTCGGTATCGTCGGGGGGTAAAAGGTGCGAAATCCGGGGGGTTAAAATGTAAAAAGCATTGGGGGTTCCATGTGAAAAAAGACCCAATGGCAATCTTGTAGATAAGGTGGGTTGGGGGTTTTATTTTGGGTTTTATTAACAGGAGTGGCACACTTGTAATTAAGAGTAAGATGTGGCTTTTTTTGTTTGGGGAAGCCATGTGGCATGCCACATGGGACAAACTTTGTCCACGTGGGACAGAGGTGGGGCCCACACTTTATCTCATTAGGACAAAGTGCTCATTTGTATGGTAGATATATGATCATGAATGAAAAATGATAAAGTACGAATGAGTCACGAGTATAGTATATTATCGGCATATTGGCTATCCACATCCTAATCTGTATTTATGCGAAAAAGATCTAATTTTATTATCCATATCCGTATCCGATCAGAGAGGATAATTTGATATATTTATCCACATCCAAAAGTATACGAATGCGAATCCCATATAGATAAATCCGAATCCGTTGACATCCCTATAATGAATGCAAATCCTCTGAGCACAGATTACATGGCGGACAATGCAAGATTTGAAAATAGACCGCATTGCCGGTTTAATTTTAAATGTCTGCTTTTTGAAAATCATATAAAGTTGATTAACCTATAATGTGCACTGTGTACAATTGATCACATTCATTGTATTACACTATGTAGATCATGATCATTTTCTTTTTTTCTTCTTTTTTTTCCTTTTTTCTTTTCACTTCTTTTGTATTCTTTGGTCCTTCTTTTATGTTTTGGTCTTGATTAACTGATCTGTGCTGCTATGTGCTTGAATTCAGGCGGTCGAGTATATTGCCCCTTAAAACCTAGTTCACATGATGTAGGCTACCATCCATTTTGCAATTTATTTTATGGATTATATAAGCATTCTATTCTTATACGATAAAGGCACTTTCTCTCAACTGTATGTTCACAATACAATTGCATGTAATATGGTTATAGATTAAGCATTTAATCCTCTCTTTTTTCCCCTTGGGGCAATGATTCCAGGTTCGATTATTAGAGATGTCGAAACCATCACCATCCTTGCCAGAGATATTAACTGGCATCGGCAACTCTCTATTTGGTGTGGAGAGAACTGTGAAGGAATTGCTGCAGGATCTTACATCCTCTGGTGGTGTTCAAGCAAGAATGGATGGCATATTGTTTGAACAGTTGGAAAATGCAACTGATAGCAATCCAATCTTTCAACTCATAAAGGACTGTTTACGCACCTAACGTGAACCGTTTGGCCTATCAAAATTGCGCACACCAATATCAGATTAGAGCATACCCACAGCAGAGAGTATACTTGGAAACATGGATGCCATTATAATTTTTTTAGCGTCGAGCAGAGAATCACAGATTGCTGTATAATTTCTATACACCCAAAGGAAAATAGAAAGCACAATTGCATCTTGCATATGCAAAGGATGTTTTTGTCAAAGAATATGTTACATTTATGCCTTGTAAAAGTTTGATTGTATTATGGTATATATCGTTAGATATCTTGTTGACTACTTTGCTGTGGGCATGGTTAAGATTTTAACATGATAAGATCAGACATGAAGGAGCTAATCCGTCAGGGTCACTGTTGCCAACCTTGGATGAGGAAATGAAATCAACATAACATCAACTCAGCTGAAGACAACTCTCGCAGGGAAGTATATGTGAAGACCTTTCGGACATTGCAAAAGAAATGCCGATGTAAAAATGAGCGAGACTCATCATATGTAACGCAGGTTATTCAACTTCAAATGCCAATTACACGTTTCAAACTAAAGATCAAACTGATAACAAAGGATACCATGCCAATTGCTGTGACAGCCAGTGATCAGATTTACATCATATATGAACATCGTCTCATAACAAATTTACATGGAAAGACAAACGTGAGGAAGTTTACAAATAGCTAAAATGGAATTTGAAATTAGATAGCATGCTATGGTATATCGGTTCGTTGAGTGCTGCAGATGGTTTGTGTAAGATACCTGCAAAAACCAACCAAGAAGGATTTATCTGAGGAAAACTCCCAAGAAAGAATAAAATGTCAGCGTTTGCATTCAACCAAACAGAAATTAGTGTAGGCAGTGATACCTTGCCAAGAAATGCTACTAGAATCTTTCAACTGAACCCCAGGGTGGTCTTAAAGATGGTCCAAAACACATCGCTTACACAGAGATCTGCTTGATTCTTTGTACATAACGGTATGCCCATCCACAATACTCCTGCAAGAAAAGCATTATGCTTGATCAATGGCAGACATGCCGTTAACCCAACAAAAAGGTAGATCTCCAGAAAAACATAGATTGACTGATCATCACACAAACATTATTTTGTGCTTTCAATTCCATAAAAGCCACTTAAAAATCTAATTTAACAGGTCACACATTAATAACGGCACTCAACTCCGCCATCTCCAGCAAAGGCTCCAAAGATATAAATCCCACGGTTGACAAAGACCAAAGTAAGTCCAACCTTTTTCTATTGCATTTGCCCTCACTAGACCTTCCAACAAGATTTCAAATAGCTCTCTCTAATGGGACCCCATGAACTTTTTGTTGTCCTCTCTTATGTTATCGTTGTCACCTTGAACTCATGGAAGTCCATCTACATACTCATTCCTTACATTCTCCCCTTGGCTTCAAGCCACATCCATTGAAATATTCTTACCATTAATATATACAGCAACAAAAGGTTTACATGCGTCATCATTTACATCCCAACTGTTTCTATTTATGTTAACTGTTGCACAACTTTTATGGAATAATAATCTCTAGCATTTCTACATTGTTTCTCTTTAGAAATGTCATGTCGACACTTCTTGTGAAACACTTAGCAACCCTTTGGATCATTAGGTTGTGGAGTTCATATTACCCTGACACCCATTCTCATCCATCTTGATGGCTTTACTTCTCTTCTGAGGTATAATCTAGTGAGGTTTTTCACCATAATGGGATTTGGCTCAGTTGATAAGTTTATAGATAATTCACTAGAAATACTAGTTTTTAAGAAGCATTTTCAAACTCAGCAGCCACTGTATTGCAAATGCGAGATTCTAGTATCCCATTCCAATGACATCAAAATACCTACCAATTCCAAAGGTTTCTGTCGTTAATCCCACTTCTCCTAGTCATTTTATATATGCTTGTCAACTATTTACCAAATGTCGTAAAAAAAAATTTGCTGCAGTATAGATCAGATATGAAAGAATGAGCACATGAGGAATATATATCAAAAATTACCATCACCATATATATTTTTCCCATAACGAGCGACTCAAGTATATTCAGGACATCAAGTCAAATACTATCAAAAAAACAAAATTACTAAAATTTTGCATCCTGATATCAACTTGACACCAACACATCTGTTATAGATTAGATAACAGTGACACTTTAACCATGGAGCCGTGACACATCGGCATGCAAGTTGAACGGAATACTAGTATTTTGAGTATACCTTTCAGAACTTGTCTACATGTTGTGTCAAGTCATCCAGGTATCAGCATGTTCGTGTCCATGTAACATAGGTTATAAACTTAATGTCAACCCTAGGCAGCTTGTCCTTGCCAAGGCTGATATGAACTAGAAGAAAGAACATGACATGATACTTTTGAACCATGGAGCTTACATTGATGCAACAAGATCTCCATGCATGGACTCTGGCTCTTAGTGTGTACTCACTCCATGGAGGGATTCTATGAGAGCAACCTTCAAAAAAATGAAATTCAACAGAAATGAACGGTGTATATTCATATTAGACCAACAAAAGAAAATTGTCAAACTAGGTGAGCAGATGGCAGAATTACACCATATTCAGTGCGCCAAACTGCTTCAATAATCCTGCTTTATCACTATCTGTAGTATTCAAACTGAGATATTATAATGTGAAATAGACCCTCATAGAGAGGAAGAGCAGGCTTAGCTTTGATTTTTAGGAAAAGAATCAAGAAATACTCCTCCTAATCTGAAATAGGGCAATCAAGCTAAGCTATCCATGGGGTAAGAGGTGCTCTAATATCAGTAAAAACAAGACACCAAAATTTCCAAACATTGAAATCACATTTTCGGGATGAAACTTAAAGGGAATAAATGAGGGTAAATTGCACTCATACCACTTATTCTATGATGGGTATGTGATTAATAACCTCTCATATGTGAAACCAGTACCGAGACTCCCTAAATTTTCCCCAAAATACTAGTTCCAGTGGTCTAACCGCAACTTATCAAATTATTAGTCCCCAATCTATGGGGCCTCTGTGCTAATCTCGGTGGGTGTGTGGGTGGGGTGTGTCTCGGTGCTTAGTGTAGTATATTGGGAGTTACTGGTCACATACCACATAGAATAGGGGGTCTGAATGCAGTTTACCCAATAAACAAATATCTATAAAACAAAACACATAGCAGTTTCAACTCATGTAAGATTGCAGATTTAAGGTGTTGGATTCTAGCTGTAGCTTCAACATGCTTGGATGGATCCTTAACTAATTATGCTTGAACCTTGTTAGAAAAATATAGAAATCAATTAGACCTAGGATCTGATTGGAAAACTACCCAAAAACATTAATAGATGTGCACTATAAAGAATGTATCCTCTCTATGGTTCCATGTATCATGTATGCATGGATGAAACCTTTCAAAGCTAAAACCTTATCATTGGGTGGGTGCCAACATCTTTCAACCTTTCGGTAGAAAATTTTGGACTAATAAAAGCTTATAACAATATAACAATCCTACCCATGAAACAACCAGTCAACTTCAATATTTGCATGCAAGGAACTAACTCCGGCAATCTGCTACAATGAAATATAATTGCATCTTTTGTCCATTTAACTATGGCCAAGAAGACATCTTTGGTTCGTAAAGAAATCAATTAGACCTAGAATCAGACTGAAAAACTAATCAACCATTTAATAGATGCATCGACCCTATAGTTCGATGTATGCATACAAAACCTTTCAAAGCTAAAACCTTATCATCGGATGCCAACATTGAAGATTTTGGGCTCGTGATGATCATATCCATGTACCAACCTTGCTACTGATGAGATATTTGCATGTAAAGAACTAATTCCGGCAATGGCTGCAATGATAAATATTTGCATATTTTATGGATTGAGCTATGGCCAAGAACGTCTTTGCTCCCATTGACGAAATTATATTTTTTGAGATCTAAATCACCAACGCTTCTCTAATTGCATTATTAGGATTTAAAAGGTCAATTTTTGCAAATGGTTATTGTGTTGAGCATGTGCTTTGATTCAACAACGCCTCACAAAGACTATTTCAATTTTTTTCGACAAATTCAACCGAAATCTACATTAAACGGATTAACAAACAAAGGCCCATAATTTAGTTCATCTCAAACACGCATGATTACTCCCGAAATTTCATTGAAATTACAGAAAATAACAAAAAGAAATTAATATCCACCTGCTGGGTCTCTGGTGATGATTGATCTAAGCAGCAACCCTGGATTTGTGAAGGAAAGCAGCAAAGCACAAGGTTGAAGCAACGCAGGCGAAGATCCCCAGCACCAACATCAGGGAAATTCCTGCCACCATCACATCCATTAGAAGCTGGATCACCTGCAAATTTAGGCCCAGCATCTCTTCGCCACTTTGATTTTTTTATCCTTTTGTTTTTCTATTCAATCACAGATTCACAGAGGGGAGATTTGTCGATACCCATTTGTATTATATTCATGGAGGTCGCCACATGGCCACAAAGCGGCACGATTGGTTAATTGTACGGTGGTGGTATTTGGGAAGAAGAAGGGAATGGTCCCCCCGAGTGCTGCAGGGAGTTGCTATACGCACATACATAATTTCTGAATACACTGACCATTTAAGGTGGCAGGGCGTTCGACAAACTACTCGTGAGCAAGCTCGGTACATGTTCGTTTACGTTCGTTCGGAAATGTAAACGAATAAGCTTAAACAGATTTTTGAAGTTTGGTCAGTAAACGAACAAAGCTTCTTGAACATAATTGTGTTTGTTCGTTCATTTATGTTAATGAACAAGCTCGTTAAGTGATCGTGAACAAGCTCATTTAATGTTCAGTTAGAGCTTGTTTACTGAGAGCTCGAATGTTCGTTTAGTATTTAGATATATATTATATCCTTTACACAAATGGTGAAGATGTCTCACGTGGCACCTTTGTTCCAGTCATACTTTTTATGGGGTGCCACATGGGACTCTACCTCACCCCACTTGTCCAAAGTCCACCCAAAAATTGATCCACAAATACACCCTCCCACTCAAAAACAATGACACTGTTGTGAAATCTTGGAAGAAGAGTAACCATGGCAAATAGCCATGGTTCTATATTTATAAAGTCCATAGTGTATACCAAGAGACACCAAGATACCAAAGGTCTCCATTACACTAAGAGTGGGGGAGTAATGGAGGGATAAGTGGTGGGGAGGCCAAAGGCCTCCCCCACTCACAACACTCCCCCTTATCTCTCCATTACTTTGGTATTAGCATATAAGGCTAAAGGGGTGGATACTTCTGGATCCTGAGTAATCGTGTTTGCCTCGTTAAAACCTTAGCTGTGGAAAACCCAGTAGGAAAAACCAACAGCTTAAGGGAAAAGAGTGCAACACACAAGTTACTCCCCCTCATCCATACAAGCTTCAGGCTTGTAGGTCTTTCAGCTGTCTCATACAGATTCCTTTTACAAGTTTTACAAAAATATATTTCGGTAAAGATTTGGTAAAAAGATCAGCTAAGTTGTTACAGGACTGGATCTGCTGAACTTCAATCTGCTTGTCCTCTTTTAGCTCATGTGTCCAGAAAGACTTGGGAGATATGTGCTTCGTCCTGTCGCCCTTGATGTAGCCTCTTTGAAGTTGACCAATGCACGCGGCGTTGTCTTCAAACATGACAGTAGGCTCCAAATCACCAGTCTTCAGGCCAATGGAGTGAAGAATGTGGTTGATGACGGATCGTAGCCAATAACACTCTCTGCTTGCTTCATGGATCGCAATGAGCTCTGAATGATTGGATGACGTAGCTGTTGTGGTTTGCTTTACCGATCTCCAGGAGATAGCATACCTCCGTTGGTAAACACAAAACCTGTTTGTGATTTTGCCGTGTGCGGATCTGAAAGATAACCTGCATCGGCATAACCAAGTAATTGGGGGGAGGCACCTCTCTGGTAGAAAAGTCCCAGATCTATTGAACCCTGGAGGTATCGCAAAAGATGCTTTACTCCGTTCCAGTGGCGCTTTGTAGGTGATGCACTGTGTCTGGCTAGGAGATTAACTGCAAACGCTATATCGAGACGCGTACAGTTAGCCGGATATAGAAGTGCTCCCATGGCACTGAGGTAGGGTACTTCAGGACCCAGTATCTCCTCCCCCTCTTCCAGTGGCCGGAAGGGGTCCTTATGTACATCTAGTGATCTTACAACCATAGGAGTACTTAAAGGATGAAATTTATCCATATGAAGCTTACGTAGAAGTTTCTTTGTATACTTTGATTGGTGTAATAGGATTCCACCTTGTAGGTGTTCAATCTGTAAGCCAAGACAATACTTTGTTTTGCATAGTTCCTTCATTTCAAAAGTATGCTTTAGGCTTTCAGATATGTCATTAATCTCTGCAGGAGATCCTATGAGATTTAAATCATCAACATATACTGCTATGATGACAAATCCTGTTCCCGTTCTTTTGATAAAGATACACGGGCAGACTTCATTGTTTGTGAATCCTTGCTGTGCAAGGAAATCACTAAGTCTGTTATACCACATTTTGCCCGATTGCTTTAGACCATATAATGATCTATGCAGCCTTACAGAGAATACGTCCCGAGGTATCTCTTTCATCTCTGGGGTAGATTAAACCCATCAGGAAGTCTCATATAGATCCTTTTATCTATATCGCCATATAGATATGCAGTCACAACGTCCATGAGCTGCATTTCTAAGCTTTCTAGAGAAGTTAGCTTATTAAAAATCGGAATGTGTTCGCATCCATGACCGGGGAATATGTATCTTCGTAATCAATCCCCGGGCTTTGGGAAAAACCCTGGGCACAAGGCGTGCCTTGTAGCGAACGATCACATTATCTTCATTTCTTTTTCTTACGAAAACCCACTTATATCCCACTGGCTTTACACATACTGGTGTTTGGACTACTGGTCCAAAGACTTTGCGTTTCAAGAGTGAGTCCAGCTCTACTCTTATTGCCTCATCCCATTTTGGCCAATCATCACTGCGTTTACATTCCGCTAGAGATCGTGGTTCGACGTCATCGTCGTATTCAGCGACGTGAACGGCAATATCGAACGCAAAATCGTCATCGACGACTGTGCTATGTCTGTCCAGTACCTCTCCAGTACGTACAAAATTTAATGATGTTTCTCCTATTGTTTCCTCTGCAGGGGAAATAAGGAGGGGAGAAGTAGCCGGTCTGAGCTCAGCATCCTGTGGAGGGATAATCTTATTATCTACAGGAATCTTCTTCTTTCGAGGAACTTTATCTTTTGAACCTGGTGGGCGTCCTCTTTTCAATTGAGGTATAGCCAATTCTACTGCTGGTGGATTGCATCCATCTATGGGGATGTCAATCCTAGCTGGCGTGTTAGCAACAGGGACGTGTGAACGGACAATCTTCTGGTTGTCCGTGAACTTATCCGACAAAAGATGTACTGTATTCTGAATGTGAAGGATCTTCAGGATCTCATCTTCACACAGATTAGTATGCGGATCATATAGGGACAAAGACTTCTGGTCCCAAGTAATGGTCTTAATAGCTTTAGGCTTCTTAGACTGTGTGCATAGTTTAGGAAAAAATTTTCTCATCAAATTCACAGTCAGCAAGACGTGCCTTGAATGCGTCCCCTGTGAGGGGTTCAAGGTATCTGATAATATAGGGCGAATCAAACCCAATATAGATACCTAGACGACGCTGAGGACCCATTTTGGTCCTCTGAGGTGGTGCTATTGGGACATATACCGCACAACCAAACACTCTCAAATGAGGGATATCCGGAGGTGCGCCATATGCAAGTTGCATCGGGGATAATGTATGACCTCCAGAGGGTCTTATCCTAATAAGTGATGCGGCATGTAAAATAGCATGCCCCAAGCATCCACCGACAACTGGGATTGCATAAGCAATGGACGTGCAATCCATTGGAGTCTCTTTATAAGGGACTCAGCTAATCCGTTCTGGGTGTGAACATGTGTTACCGGATGTTCAACTTCAATGCATATTGCCCGGCAATAGTCTTCGAAGACTTGTGAAGTAAATTTGCCCGCATTATCAAGACGTAGTTTCTTGATATGGTTATCGGGGAAATGAGCCCGCAACCTTATTATTTGTGCCAATAGCTTTGAAAAAGCTAGGTTGCGGGTGGACAAGAGGCACACATAAGACCATTTAGTTGATGCATCAATCAGTACCATGAAGTACCGAAATGGGCCACTTACGGGGTGAATAGGCCTGCAAATGTCACCATGAATTCTCTCAAGGAAGCCAGGAGACTCTAATCCCACTTTCAGGAGGGAGGGTCTCGTTATCAGTTTTCCCTTGAAATAAGGGGGACAAGGAAATTCTCCCTTATGAAGAATCTTCAAGTTCTTCAAGTTACGTCCACGGGATTCAGTGATGATGCGTCGCATCATTGCTGATCCCGGGTGACCAAGTCTGTTGTGCCAGAGTTGGAACTCTGGCAATGATGGGCACGTCTGGTGCTCAGTTATATTGGCTTCTATTGGTTGAATGTATGTATGGTAGAGACTCGAAGGGAGTCCCTTGAATCATTCGCAGATGGTCTTCTGGCCATCTTTTTGACGAGTTACATACAGATATTCAACTTCACTTTCATCTCTAGTTTCTAAGTGATATCCGTTTAAACGAAAGTCCTTGAAACTTACGAGATTCCTATTTGATTTAGGAGAGAATAATGCATTCTTTATTTGATTATTGCTTCACCAGATCCTTCGATTATTTTGGACAGTCTTGAAATTGTGATAACAGGACCGTCATATCTATTTATGCTATTAAAATAGCAATATTCGCGAAGGATTGTGTGCGTTGAGGCACTGTCCACTAGGCACTCATACTTCATCTATATAAGCAAAACGAAATTTTATTTAAGCAAATGTAAAATGACATTTAAATAAAAGTTCGTACGAAAGCAAACTAAAGATGAAGCAACATGTAATTTTAAATGCATAGATAAAGATAGGGATCAATCGAGCAGGTTGTCATTCTCGAAGTCTTTTGCAGTGAAAATCGTTGGCGGCTGAACAGCCGCTAAGTTCATTTCAGGCAGAGACTTCTGGCTCGCCTGATATAGTTCTTGGAGGTGGCGAGGAGTGCGGCAGTTTCTGGACCAATGGCCAGTCATGTCACATCTATGGCATTTATCCTTCCAGTTCTTCTTAGGAATTGACACTTGATCAGTGTTCTTACGCTTCTATGTGAAGTTTCTCTTTCCTTTGTTGTTGTTGTTGGTGGTCTGGGGTGCTGCTCCTCGTGCTTTCTTCATTACAGCTTTCCCTTTGTTATTTTTAGCCTTCTTCTTGTTTTTCCACTTCTGGAGAGAAACATTGTGGGCTTCAGGGATAGGGGCAGTACCAGCAGGGCATAAATTATGAGTAGCAAGCAGTAAATCTCTATTCTGCTCTACCCTAAGGAGGCAAGAGATCAAATCAGAGAATTTCGTGAAGTTGCGTTCATGATACTGCTGCATGAGGATTGCATCTTTCTCGTGAAACGAGGTAAATGTCTTTTCCAACATGCGTTGCTCAGTCACTTCTTCACCGCACAACTTCAGGCATAAGGTGATATTATGAAGTACAGAGTTATACTCAGCAACGGACTTATAGTCCTGAAGTCTGAGATTTTCCCACTCATAACTAGACGTGGTAATATTACATCAATTTGATGTTTATGCCGCGCCTCCAGCGCTGTCCACAACTCAATTGGGTCCTCTACCATAAGGTATTCAACCTTTAAGGTCCGATCTATATGTCTCCCAATATAGATAATGGCTTTCACCTTATCTATATCGGAGACAGTGGTAGGAGTGCTGCTAGATGTAGCAGAAGCATCGGCCGCTGCTGGGGCCGATGAAGGAGCCAAAATTGAGCCAAGGGGGGCCATAGAACGCAAGTGGAACTTCAGGTCCACTCGCCAACTCAGGTAATTTTTTCATGTAGCATCAAGGACCTCGAAATCGACGCTGGCCAATTTTGCCATTTATCTATGCAATTTAAAACAAAAGTTCCCACAACTCTAAAAATCCCCAAAACCCCCGACGATACCAGCACACACCAACAGTTCTCACTCCTTTTCGGTTGCACGCGTGCACCGCATCCTATTCGTGGGTTTTTTGGCGTCGTGCATGGTTCGCACGGGTTATTTCTTGTCAATTTATATAATATATAATATATTTATATTTAAAAAACATGTATATTATACATATTATTATTAATAAAAACAAAATATTAAACGGCCCGTATTAACTTATATTATATTTTATATTATATATCTATTATATACTTAAGGGATGTTTTTGAATTGGTTTGCTGACTAAGACAAGTTGATTAGGACAACTGTGTTGATAGAAAGACGACTGTGATTTGATTTTAAAAAATCAACGGTTAAAATGGTGAAAATTTTGGAGAGAAAATCTTAACGTGGATAGGAAACCCCCCAAGCCCTAGCTTTATCCACCTCCCTCAGCGATCACATGGATCGATGAAGGGGCGATCACACGGATCGATGACATGGTGATCCGATTTCAATCCAACCACAAGTTTGAGAAGATCACACGGCTGAGATTTGTGGGGGAAAATGGGTTGGAGTTTGTTTTCACTGTCAGATCGCCGAGCTTCCATCAGCGTGAAAACAACAAAACAAATCTCGCAACAGAGCAAGCGGTGACCTCGACAGAGTGGTAGAGAGCCTCGTCCCACCTCTAGACCATCACCACTTGGCGATCTTTATCCCTCTGCCATCTCCATCCTCACCTCATGGTAGAACCTTAAGCAATTTTGCTCTTGCCCCAGACGCTCGCCTCTTTTCATCGGAATCTGGTGAGCCGATCGCCACTGGGCTTGCGCATGAGGAGATCTAGGACGAGCTCGAGGTTCGATTCGTGTAATCTTCTAAGTTACTAATTTGTAGCATCTTGATGGTGTTGGGTTTCGATGGACCCTTAGGGCATAAAATCTACGCCCGTCCTACATCGTGCGGACGATAGAAGCATAAAAGGCAGCGGAATAAAATACAGTAAACCATTTAATGGCAGCCCTAAGAGTTTTATGAACCATGGCCAGGAAAATCTACTATCTTTGGGTGGGTCTGACCAACCCCAAAAAAAGATCTAAACTACTGCAACATATATGAAAGCATAGTAAAAGAAAACATACCCGGAACTTCGTTTCCGCAGAATACGAAGCGTTGTCTTCAGCAACCTTTCTTTGACCTCCGAACCGATGCCCCGCGTTGGGGCTGAGCCGTTTCTCCCGAGCCGAACCTTGTCCCGAGCTGAACTGCATCCCGAGGCGATCCACCACTTGCCTCCGAGTCAACCACTTGCCGAAGAATGTTTCACTTGAGCCGGACCCGCGTCAAAGACTTTGGATCCGATCCACACCTCCTCCTCGTCTTGCTAGGACTCAAACGGATGAACGTAAGAATTTTAGGAGTAGGAAATAAATTTTAAGTCTTACTTTGAGCGTGCTCAAAACTTTTTGGAGCTACTCAAAGCGGAGACTTGGTGCAGGTTTTTAAGGGGGGTTAGGCCCTAGTTATATAGGGAGCCGGCCACCTTCCTCGTTTCACGAGTGATGTGGGACTAAAGTTAATGGAGGAAAAACAATTTCAAGTTTGCCTTCCACGAAGGCCAAAATTTAGCGAATTATTCCTCTCTCGCCGTTGAGCTTCGCAAGTGATATCATATATCAAATTGAAGAGCACTGAAAGGCGAACACAGAGAAACAAACGAGGCTCAATTCCGACGTTGTTTGACCCCTCAAATATCGTCTCAAAGTTGGCCCAAAAATTGTAGAAAACTGAATTTTGACATATTTGAGTCCAACTTCATTCTTTCTTTTAGCAATTGTGTCACCCCCACCAGTGATCCATTGAAGGCATAAAATATGTCGTTTCGAATGGCTTTACATAGTGAACCCATAGAAACAAACTTTGTGCAATTCCGAGGTCGTTTGACCCTTCAAATGCGTCGTCAAAGTTGACCCCCTTCCAAAAACCGAATCTGGAAATTTCCAGCCGTTTTTTTGACTAAGGTAAACCCTAGCTAAGCGGGCCCCTCCATTCCCTAATAGGTTGCACCAGACCCAAGCTTATGCAGCCAATCCGGGACATTCCTGGACCCCCGTTTTGTCGAATGGATCCTTTCTATGTGTTTGTGTGTACTGCATCTTATGCGATCTAAAATATGTTTGCAAACCTTTTGCGACATATTTAATTTATTTGCATCTATGCAATAATCCCACATCATTAATATCTTTTAGGCTATATCGCAAACCTTTTGCGACATAATTAATTTACATACATCAGATATATTATTTTAGACTTTATTGTCACAAACCCTTTGTGACACTAATTATTCTTGTGCAACCGAGTGCACTCCTCCTTAATCCTTTCTATTACTAGGACGTAAATCCTACTTGGTGTGAGACCGTAAAGCCTGACCCTACACAGGTTAGGGCTTGAAACCCCTAGACGACAGTGACCACGAGCAGCAGGTGTCGTCCCTGTTTCGGCATCATAATTACGTGATTGACACCTTGACTAAAGTGTCATCAGGATCATTCTGATTGTGCCCATGATGAATACCGCATTTTTAGTCCCTTCATCATAGCTATGTCGCTTAATCAAGCCTGGGGTATGGTTGACTGTCAACACTAATAGCTTCAACTCGATTAATCTCCATCGATCTTTACTAAAGACCGATTAATCAAGCCAGAGTTTTTACTAAAGACCGTACTAACTCATGCGACACTAACTCCCCATAAACGGGAGATACGAATCCTCTCTTGGTCATTACTCTCCTCGCACGCTTCAAGTGTCACCCAACCAAAGACCGTTCGACATGCCTTGCCTCGAAGCTAAGTCAGAGATCTAAGTAACATCGTTCACGTACAGGTTCGTACAATGACCTCAAGTCTAAGGACCAACTTGCCTATCATCACATAGAGTTATCACTGACAGATTATGTAACGTCCCGCTCCCCAGGATACCCGAAAAATACAAATCAGACCCAGATGATCCCAGAGCAGCGAGTGTTACGAAGGGAAATACAAATAAAACCAGCAGGCCACTGCGCACATGCTGGGAAGTACAAATAAAGCTCCATCACAGAAATAACACAGAGCACTAAACAAAAGTACATTCATTTTATTAATACAATGATACCTCTTTTACATACACCATCTGTACAAGGGGGGCTATAAAAGTGGGGGTACAACAAAAGAAAAACCCCAACCCAAAAAAGTACAAAAAGGTGTCCACACCCAGTACAACACACCCACTAATCTACCACAGGGAAGTCCAACTGGACGAAGTCGCACGTAGGCTCTACCTCTGAACTGGGAACAACCTCTGGTGTCAGGACATGCCCAGGCTGCTGGTCTGGTCGTAACGACCCGCTCTCGGGGCTCGTTACTTATTTGATTTATTCGCAGGTCTGCAGTTAACTAGTGAAAACAAAATAGCCACGATGCAGAGATGTACAAAAATACTCAACTAGTATCTAATTATTACAATCCGTACTGTACAAAATATTCCAACAAATATACATGAAAGAAAGAAAGTACCTAAGTGAAAATAAAACAGAAAGCTGCGATCCCATGGTCAAACTCTAGCACTTCCAACTCAAGAACATCTACCTCAACATGTGCATAGTCTGCGGTGCCACGAAAATGGAACCGTAGCTAAGTCACAACAATTCTAGCAATAGTAGTAAAAGCAGTGTATAAGCATGGGAATGAACAGACTATGGAACTAACCACGTGCGATAAGTAAAGGAACAAAATTCATATATGCAAGTGCGATAAGTAAAGTATGAGAACAACAACGATGACATGGCATATATGACATAGTACTAAAAGCAGGCAAGGTAGCAACAATAGTAAAGTAAGCAGTCATGTGAAATAACAATAAAATAAGGCAGCAATGTAGTAAATCAGGCTAAGTAAGTGAAACATGCTACTGCTGTAGCTAAAAGTACGACAAGTGAAGTACTGGTGACTGCACAGGTGTAGTAGATTAAGTGTGTGTAATGCATAAAGTAGAGGTGATCGTGCAAGCTACACTAGAACTACGCTACACTAGAACTACGTGACTCAAGTCAAAGAATACAATATGTGAACATTGAGTTGATCTCTTGCTTGGGTGCGGTTACCCAGACGAATGTCGAAAACACAGGCAGCTAGACATGATGCTGACATGGCAACATATTTATGTTTACCGAAACACATGCAGCTAGACATGATGCCGAAAACCCAGGCAGCTAGACATGTAGATGAACTCCAGTCACTCCCACACACTCTCAAACTATGAGTTACCCCAAACCCCAGTGGTGTGTCATGTGAATCAAGTACATGTTCCTTACAGGGTGTTCCACAAGATGTTCCACAAGATTTTCCACAAGATTTTCCATACAATACTTCACAAGATATTTCACAAGATGTTCCACTCATAACATTCCATATAATAATTCATTAACATTTGCTGAGTATTAAATGGCATCCAGCAGGTGACATGTTTATGAGCAATCGTGCAACAAGTGTATACAAGGTCCATGCACCGTTTTCAAATGATAAGTGTTATAACATGGTGGACACGAGTGAACAAGAGTGAATATGAGTTTACATGCGATGAAAGGTTAAGGACACTTATTTGTTGAAAACCAGAAATTAAAGCAAAGCGGATGCTAAGAAATTTGAGGATAAAGACAAGTCCAACAAACATGGACTACAAAAATTGTTGGTTTATGTGATTAATCATTCTGTAGTTGATTATTTCTTTAGTTACTTAGGTCTCTAGTCATTCGTTCGATCAGTGGTTGTTCTGAGACCATTTATAAAATCCTAAGTTCATTCTTGTACACTTACTTAGCTTCTAAGACTAGAATTAGAGTGACTTACATAATCAAGATCGTCGTAGTAAGAAGATGTTGGAACTATAGCTTTCAAGGAAGCTGGTGCACAAGAATTGGTACCTGCAAACACTAGGAACAACCGGTTAAAGAGCACACTATTTTCTATCTATTAAACTTGATCGTTTTGATTTTTAAAATGATTGAAAAGGTGTCAAAAAACGTTCTAAATTTTTATATAGATTAGATATGAAGAAAATAACTTTATTGCAAGAGGAAATATTTTTCAGAAGCTTCTGTTAATTTTTATAATTTTTAAAAGTTCAAAAATCAATTTAAAACCTAATTTTAATTAGGTAACGTGTTTATTCAACAATTTCTTCTGTGTGCAATACATATCGGAATGGTTCAAGTAAGCTGTCAAAACGATCGTCTCGAAGAGTGCTACAATATATATTTTTCTCACATATTAGTTTACGTGAAAATAACAAGTTACGGGTTTTAAAGTGAAATAAATGTATTTAAGTTTTAGGCTTAAAAATTTATTCTGGAAAATCTACTCGTCTGATTGAGATGAAACTAACACCATTGGATTCAGAATGTCATTTTTGATTTTCTGGAGCTTGCCTTGTATTTTTCTGACTTGTATATTATTTACTATGAATTTAAAACCATTAAACCTATTATAATATTTTATAACACACCGTATTTCATAATATACGAATACGTTTTTTACGTATTCGTTTTAACATCTCACCTATTCCCGTCGACTGTGCATGTGGGGGGGTTGGCGTTCGACGTCGGAGGACGGCGAGTGGGGGCGGTGCGAGGGTTGGTGGCAGCGGCGGTCGATGGCAACGACAGCAGGTAGTGGCGGCGGCGGTGTGGAGCTGTCGGAACACTGCTAGAAGCGGGTGCGGGGCTTGGGAGTGGTCGGAGCTCGGAGGAGTCAGGCGGGCGTCGTCGTCGTCGTGGGGAGACGGCGAATGCGGCGGCGACTCGAGGTGGTGGAGGCGGGCGTCGATGCAGGGTGGCTGCCGTTGCGGGGCTCTCGGAGAAGCGGGAGGCAGGGTGGTGTTCTCGGAGATGCAGATGGACGTGCTGGTGCTAGGGGATGTTGGGGCTCGGCGACGTCGATCGACGGTGGCGACGATGAGGGGAGATGGTAAGTTGGTGGGTTCGGGCGCTGCCGTGGGTTCGGGAGAGAGAACGAGAGTAAGAGAGATTGAGAGGGAGAGAAATTTCGAACAGCCTGGGTTTTGTTCGAATGTGAAGAGAGAGAGAGAGAGAGAGAGAGAGAGAGAGAGAGAGAGACTGTGTGTGGTTAAAAATGTGGATTAAGGGGGTATTTGTAGGGTTAATTAGCATTTAATAGGGTGGTTAGCTTTGTTGACTAACCTAGACAATATTAATACGGTTGTGAGCCTTTTGACTAAATTTAAAAAAATTTGTAAAACGTTTAAATGTGTTAAGCATGGGGGTTAAGGTAATTAGTACTTAGTAAGATTAAAAAGTGATTAATGGAGGTAATTAGTAAAAACGGAGGAATACAAGCCCGTTTTCGCATATGACTCCGAAAAATTATAAAAACATAGCCACATGATCGTATTGTCGCGAGGATCACAAATACGAGATCCATTTCAGGGTTTGAGCTATGGAGATACTAGTTTTAGGCCAAAACGTTTAGAAAGCGTGTTTGAGGGTTCTAGGTCGATTTGATGTCAGAAAATTACGAAATTAAAATGGAAAGCCCTAAATGATCATTGGATGATATCCTAGAAGTTTGAAAATGTTTTGATGATGTTTGTATAAAATATTAATTCATTAAGCCAAAACGGTAATAATTGAAAATGCATTTTTATCAAAATTGTTTAGAGGTATTTGATGAACCCGAACTTACTGAAATATACTATAACTAGTTTAATGCTTCAAAATATTTTTATAAGAAATTTTTGAAGTTATTTTGATATAAAACTCTTGACTAACCATTATAAAATAGTTTTTAAAAAAATGTGAAAATAGATTAAATACGTAATTAGATGTGTTGATAAAAACAGGTTGTTACATCCTACCCTCCTTAAAATAATTCTGTCCTCGGAATTTCTCAAACTAAACAATAGATGTTATGAAGAAGCTCAATCAAATAAAATGATAGTGATAGTGATCTAAAAAATCAGGTTGCAAATAACATGAAATATAATGTGATATCATAACATCAAGAAAACAAGAGATGTTATGTATGAATACATACTATTGACATCACCATAGCTTCTGTAATTAAACCTGAGACCAGTATCGTCATAATAATTAACTTGATTTTTCAAGTAGCCAAAAGTTAATATAAGCTATTTCAAATAAAATGATAGTTATTATGATGACGACATCTGTTCGAACTTGGAACTTGAGATGATAAGCAAGCTATTTAAACCACTTAAAAAAGGAAGAAGATAAAGTTTAAAATTTTCAACTTATGCTAATGATGACTAATGGGTCCTAACCAAGTAAGTCATCATACAAAAACTAATAACTAATCCATATGTATTCGTGCTGTAATACCTTGACCAACAGAACACAAAAGACATCAACTGCCATGATACCCAACTACAAACCAATATCCAAATCGACACCAAAAGACAAATATAAGGCCAACTTTCAAGGACCAAAATTATCGCTACCACTTCTTCTAGCAATTCCCATAACATCCAATAACAAGCCAGCATCAAAACTGTCTCTCAAATCCAAGCATAAGACCGACATCCAACTTCAACACCTAAGGCCAATAGCAAGCCAATACTCATCCCCAATGATACCCCTTGCCAACACCATTGGTTGACATCCACAGTTATCACCATCAACCCTAAATAATTCAACGACCAATAACTCACAGTCCAACAGACACGAAGGAGTGGACCCAAGAAGGCAACGAAGCGGGGCACTTTAGGGGCAAGACACAGGACAAGGAGCTCAAAAGAACACCAAGAACAGTGAATTCCCAAGATCTCAATCATACAGCAACAGCGAGGGTGGCGGTGAGGGTTGTCGCTAAGCCCAACCATCCCCAAAATCGTCGGTGGGCCATCGGCAGTTGTCGGCTGCGACTGCTCAATGTGGCAGATGCCACCGGAATGGGGTGGGGTGGTGGAGCTTTGGGTGAGGCTGGAGGAGCTCGAGGTGAGATGGATTGATCTCGCAAGGAGGGAGGCAGGGTGAGGGAGTGGGTGTCGTTGCGGCGAAGAGGAAGCCACGAGATGGTTTGGTGAGGAAGATAGATGATGGGTTTAAAAGGGGACACCGAAAGTCGTCGATAGGGTAGGCTAGGTTAGGCGGGACCGGGGCTCGAGGAGAGGAAGGGGACAAAAGGAGATAATAAGGGGGAGATGGTAGGTGGGAAAATGATTCAAACCTCATGGAAAATCGGGTACAAGATGAAAGTAGGGTTAGAAGAGAAATACGAGCTCAAGAAGGATGAATAAAACATAACAGCCTACACTTGCATGTCGGGTTTGGCTCGTCTCAAATTCTCTAGCACCATCCTCAAATACTTCTGAGCGTCCTTTGATTCGCTTCCGTTTGTCGAACTTGAACTTCTGGTGATCGAAAATTCGAACGCTACCCTCCTTAAAATAGACGTAGCTAGAGTTCAGGCAAATAGAAAGATTCTAAGAAGTTCAATCGAAAGGTCATCAAGCTAAAGAAATGGTGACGATGTTGAAGTGAAAGAATGGTTCAACTTATCGAATATCCCTCGGATTGTCAACGAAGGGGGTTACCATGGAAGGTATACCTAAGAATGGAACACGAGTTCCTAAGCAAGGGTTAAGAGTTCAAAGGAAGTGAGGAGGATCAAGGAAGCTGGGTAATAAGAATGCTTCACCCGTATATCCCATACAGGTGAACACTCGAGACAAGCAGTACTCAAGAGTTCAATTTGAGTATTTTATATTGTACACCCTGATCTTGCTATATTGTTCATGAGGTGTTAGCACGGACCTGCACGGGCCACCAAACCTGTAACGACCTGCTCTCGGGGGCCCGTTACTTATTTGATTTATTCGCAGGTCTACAGTTAACCAGTGAAAACAAAATAGTCATGATGTAGAGATGTACAAAAATACTCAATAGTGTCCAATTATTACAATCCATACTGTACAAAATGTTCCAACAAAGATACATGAAAGAAAGAAAGTACATAAGTGAAAAGAAAACTGAAAGCTGCGGTCCCATGGTCAAACTCTAGCGCTGCCAACTCAAGAACATCTACCTCAATTGTGCGTAGTCTGCGGTGCCACGAAAATGGAACCGTATGTAAGTTACAACAATTCTAGCAATAGTAGTAAAAGCAGTGTACAAGCATAGGAATGAACAGACAATGGAACTAACTATGTGCGATAAGTAAAGGAACAACAGTCATATATGCAAGTGCGATAAGTAAAGTATGAGAGCAATAACGATGACATGGCATATATGACATAGTAGTAAAAGTAGGCAAGGTAGCAACAATACTAAAGTAAGCAGTCATGTGGAATAACAACAATAAAACAACCAGGCAGCAATGTAGTAAAGCAGGCTAAGCAGGTGAAACATGCTACAACTGTAGATAAAAGTACGCCAAGTAAAGTACTGGTGACTGTATAGGTGTAGTAGATAAAGTGCGTGTAATGCGCAAAGTAGAGGTGATCGTGCAAGCTACACCAGAACTACGCTACACTAGAACTACGTGACTCAAGTCGAAGAGTACAATATGTGAACATTAAGTTCATCTCTTGCCTGGGTGCTCTTACCCAGACAAATGCCGAAAACCCAGGCAGCTAGACATGATGCTGACATGACAGCATATTTATGTTTATCGAAACACAGGCAGCTAGACATGATGCCGAAAACCCAGGCAGCTAGACATGTAGATGAACTCCAGTCACTCCCGCACTCTCTCAAACTATGAGTTACCGTAAACCCCAGTAATGTGTCATGTGAATCAAGTACATGTTCCTTACAAGGTGTTCCACAAGATGTCCCACAAGATGTTCCACAAGATATTCCATACGATACTTCACAAGATGTTTCACAAGATGTTCCACACATAACATTCCATATGATAATTCATTAGCATTTGCTGAGTTTTAAACGGCATGCAGCAGATGACGTGTTTATGAGCAATCGTGCAACAAGTGTATACAAGGTCCATGCACCGTTTTCAAATGATAAGTGTTATAACATGGTGGACAAGAGTGAACAAGAGTGAATATGAGTTTACATGCGATGAAAGGTTAAGGACACTTATTTGTTGAAAACCAGAAAGTAAAGCAAAGCAGATGCTAAGAAATTTGAGGACAAAGACAAGTCCAACAAACATGGACTACAAAAATTGTTGGTTTATGTGATTAATCATTCTGTAGTTGATTATTTCTTTAGTTACTTAGGTCTCTAGTCATTCGTTCGATCAGTGGTTGTTCTGAGACCATTTATAAAATCCTAAGTTCATGCTTGTTTACTTACTTAGCTTCTAAGACTAGAATTAGAATGACTTACATTATCGAGATCGCCGTAGTAAGACGATGTTGGAGCTATAGCTTCCAAGGAAGCTGGTTCACAAGAATTGGTACCTGCAAACACTAGGAACAACCGGTTAAAGAGCACACTATTTTCTATCTATTTAACTTGATCGTTTTAATTTTTAAAATGATCGAAACGGTGTCAAAAAGCGTTCTAAATTTTTATATAGATTAGATATGTAGAAAATAATTTTACTGCAAGAGGAAATATTTTTCAGAAGTTTCTGTTAATTTTATAATTTTAAAAGTTCAAAAATCAACTTAAAACTTAATTTAATTAGGTAACATGTTTATTCAACAATTTCTTCTGTGTGCAATACATATCAGAATGGTTCAAGTAAGCTGTCAAAACGACCGTCTCGAAGAGTGCTACAATATACATTTTTCTCACGTATTATTTTACGTGAAAATAACAAGTTACAGGGTTTTAAGTGAAATCAACGTATTTAAGTTTTAGGCTAAAAAATTTATTCGGGAAAATCTACTGGTCTGATTGAGATGAAACTAATGCCATTGGATTCAGAATGTCATTTTTGATTTTCTGGAGCTGGCCTTATATTTTTCTGACTTGTATATTATTTACTATGAACTTAAAACCTATAAACCGATTATAATATTTTATAACACACCGTATTTCATAATATACGAATACGTATTTTACGTATTCGTTTTAACGACTCACCTATTCCCGTCGACTGTGCATGTTGGGGGGTTGGAATTCGACTTCGGAGGACGGCGAGTGGTGTCGGTGCGGTGGTTGGTGGCGGCTGTGGTCGGTGGCAACGACGGCAGGCAGTGGCGGCGGGGGTGTGGAGCTGGCGGAACGCTGCTGGAAGCGGGTGCGGGGCTTGGCGGTGGCCGGGGCTTGGAGGAGTCAGGCGGATGTCGTCGTCGTCGTGGGGAGACGACGAATGCGGCGGTGACTCGAGGTAGTGGAGGTGGGTGTCAACGGAGGGTGTTGGCTGTTGCGGGGCTCTCGGAAGAGCGGGAGGCGGGGCGGTGTGCTCAAAGACGCCTGCGGACGTGGTGGTGCTGGGGGATGGCGGCGCTCGGGGCGAGGCTCGGTGACGTCGATCGAAGGTGGCGACAACGAGGGGAAAGGGTGAGTTGGTGGGTTCGGCTGCCGTGGGTTCGGGAGAGAGAACGAGAGTGAGATAGATTGAGAGGGAGAGAAATTTCGAATGGCCTGGGTTTTGTTCGAATGTGGAGAGAGAGAGAGAGAGAGAGAGAGAGAGAGAGAGAGAGAGAGAGAGAGAGAGAGAGAGAGAGAGAGAGAGAGAGAGAGAGAGAGAGAGAGACTGTGTGTGGTTAAAAATGGGGATTAAGGGGGTATTTATAGGGTTAATTAGCATTTAATAGGGTGGTTAGCTTTGTTGACTAACCTAGACAATATTAATACAGTTGTTAGCCTTTTTGACTAAATTTAGAAAAATTTGTAAAACGTCTAAACATGTTAAGCATGGGGGTTAAGTTAATTAGTAATTAGTAAGATTAAAAAGTGATTAATAGAGGTAATTAGTAAAAACGGAGGAATACAAGACCGTTTTCGCATATAACTCCGAAAAATTACGAAAACATAGCCACGTGATCGTATCTTCACAAGGATCACAAATTCGAGATCCATTTCAGGGTTTGAGCTACGGAGATACTAGTTTTAGTTCAAAATGTTTAGGAAGAAGGTTTGCGAGTTCTAGGTCGATTTGATGTCAGAAAATTACGAAATTAAAATGGGGAGCCCTAAATGATCATAGGATGATATCGTAGAAGTTTGAAAATGTTTTGATGATGCTTGTATAGAAAATTAATTCATTAAGCTAAAACGGTAATAATTGAAAATGCATTTTTATCAAAATTGTTTAGAGGTATTTGATGAACCCGAACTTACTGAAATATACTATAACTAGTTTAATGCTTCAAAATATTTTTATAAGAAATTTTTGAAGTCATTTTGATATAAAACTCTTGACTAACCATTATAAAATAGTTTTTAAAAAATGTGAAAATAGATTAAATACGTAATTAGATGTGTTGATGAAAACGGGTTGTTACATCGGTCCTACTGCTAAAAACAACAAAGGGGGCATGTCCATGTGTGACCCAGTTGGAACACCTAACATCGCTAGTAGGATCCAGTTTTAGAACATGTCCTTCTAACTAATCATCTATCTACTGGTGACACAACAGCCACAGAACAAATGCAGAATTTAAATAAACAAAACATACAAGTGCTGGAAGTAAAAAGTAACTAAGAACGAAAAGTACATAATCATAATTAGTTAAAGTGTAGACGTTTAGTTAATGTTTAGAAACTCGAGTAAATCATAGGACGCTGAGGAGCTGGACTTCACCGAGGGAGGGTGAAAAGTGGTACCTTAACCTGCGACACGGGCACTGGAGGGGCCTCTCGTAACTCTCTACCTGAGCTGGACAAGGTACGGAAGTGACACAAATCTCGGTTTTAATGGGACAAACGGATAAAACCATCAATTACCATCATAGTGCATCCAAAGTACACCACCGGCCTCTCAAACTCTAGTCAACTCCCCCTCACGGGAGTGACAAGGCGAGTGAGAAATCTATTATTTGTTCACTCCTTAACTCATATAATTTACACGTGTTTCTCCCAAACCCGCATCTGGAGTCTCACCCATTTTAGAATGGATCGAGCACTCCAAACTTAAACACTCTGCATCACTCTCATTTTATGAATCAATTTCTCGTTACTTTCATTTGGCGGTCTCCATTACTGCATTCGCAATTTCTTATTTCTTCCATAATTACGCCAATGTAGGGATTAACCACGAACATCGCATCAACAATTCATTATAACATCACATGTTTCCAATTACACATTTAACACATGATTCCATCATTCTTCATATGAAACATAACATTCTTGCCATTAATACTTGAAAACAAGAGCATAGTACTAAATACGTTAGACATCAAGGAGTATGGCATGTCCATAACGACCTCTATTCAAAATTGACATGCTAACAAATAGCATCTATTATACATTTGACAGCGTTTTTTGAATCCTAGGGCTGACTAGGACAAACTGGGTGATAGAAAGACGGTCTGGATTTAATCTTACTGAATCGATGGTTGGGATTAAACTTTGGGATGAATGGTTTGTATTTTGAAGATAAATTTGCTTGGAATACAGCACCCTCATTTGATTGTGGGTCCGATTTTGCTGGCCTCGGGAAGACCAAGAGCCATGCGTGACCTCGGGGAGACCAAGAGCCCATCCTTCGTGACTCAAAACCTATTGTCAATTCTTCACGTTGAAAGCATTGATAGCTCAGCATTGAATTCACCACGTTCTTTCCCTCTCCCTCTCCCTCTCCCTCTCCCTCTCCCTCCATCCCTCCCCCAAAAACATCAGATTAAGCCCCAAACAAAAGGAGCAGCACCTCACGAGATCAAAAGGCCACAATGAAGCATGCCAAAGCTCGAGTGACGGCCAATGGCGAGCTACCAAAGAGGAAGAATGAAGGCGCCAGTTCGGAATTCCTCTCCACCCATTTTGAAAAAGCCACTGTTCGGGTAATTTCTCACCCAAAGTTGCCTCCTTTTCATTTCATGTTTTAGCTTCGGGGAAAAATTGTGAGAGTAAATGGAAAAGAACTGAGCTACAAATCGTTTGTAGAGAAATATTTGAAGATTGGAGAGCTTGCAGAGAAATATCTGATGGCCAACCAAACCTCGAATTGCTCTCGACCCTTTTCGGAAAATCAACTGTTCTGGTGATTTCTCACCCAAAGTTGCCTCCTTTACCCTAAAATTTTGATTTGTTATCCTTTTCCCCTATAAGTTGCAATTGATTACAGGTACTTGCACACATCGTGAGACACAAATTTGAGTTCTTGAGGTTACAATTTGCGCTTGATGGAGTAGCTTTACCTCAATGGCAGATTTAATGTCCATTGTAACCTCCAGATTGCAAGAATCCGTCGACAGATTATTTTCATAGATTGCAATAATCACAGATTGCAAGAATCACAAGTAATCTGACAAGATTGCAAACATCCATTTAATGTCCAATCTGTGATTATTTTCTAACTCAATTTGTGACATTTCGATTTTGGATTTTGGATTTTGGATTACCTTTTTTGATACCTATTCTGTTTGTTTGCTAATTTTTGATGCCTATTAGTGTTATCCATTTTAATGGAATTCATAGTGAGTATGTAGTTATTTTGACCTTGCATAAAATTCGTGATGAAAAACATATTCATGCAACTTTAATGTCCATTTTGATGTCCCGAGGCTGGCTACTAACCATTTTAATGTCGATTAATACATATTCTACAGTTGAACCATGGCATGCATAAAAAACGTGCAGCAGCTCACATTTTGATGTCTGAGTTCATTTTTGATGTCCGAGTTCATTTTTTAAGTTCATAAAAAACATGTAGCAGCAACATCAAAATGGACATCAACATAACCTTTAATGTCCGAGTTCATTTTTGATTCCTAGGACACTGGCAGTAGCTCACATTTTGTTTCAGACTGGAATTATAGGGTGTGCACATAAATGAATCATACCTATTTTTGGCTCTCTTTTGGGATGTAAACCCTATTTTCAGCAACTTGAATTCGTTGGGGAGGAGTAATTTTCTGGTTTCTATTTTTAGCCTCATTATAATTGAAATAATTAATACTATGCATGCAACAGTTAGACTTGAAGAGATTTATTTGGTTTGGATAAAGAGGAGGTATATAGAAAAGTAACCCGGAAGAAGTGTTGCTTCCGAAATGTGAGCTTTATTCCAATTATTCTGAGTTAACGAAGATGAAAATAAAGTTAAACTTTGTCTGGTAGAAACCTTGCCCTCAAAATTGTAACAGAAGATATCATTCTGAATTAAACGTTGCCCTTAAAACACTACCAGAATGCATGTACATGCTTTTCTCCGGTCGGTGAGCTTTTCCAAAAAGTGCTGAGTCCCTTAAATCTGTCATTTTTTTGATGTTCATGTCATAATAAATCTGTCTTTTTTGATGTTTACTAGCTATGTAAAGCAACCTTCTTCTGTTCATGCATACAAAAAGTTACAGAAATCTTGATTTGAATATTTTGTATTGGTTGTTCATCGACATGGTAGTTTGCATGAAGTTACAGAAAATGCATGATCTGTAAATTTTGGATCTACAAACATCAAGAAATCATGTTCTGAATATTTTGTATTGGTTGTTCATGGACAGGTAGTTTGCATGAAGTTACAAAAAATGCGTGATCTGCAAATTTCTGATCTGCAAACATCAAGAAATTGCACTCTTGGATCTGCAAATTTTCAGCCCTTACTTTGGTTGAGGTGAATTATCTTAATCATCATCACGATTTACTTGATTGGAAACTTCTGTTATTTATCTATCTGAATATTTTGTTCTAATTATAGAGATTTGCTTAATGGCACCAAATTCTGGAGATTTCCAAATGATTTTTTTTGAATTGTTGAGAGATTCAAGTTATGGTTTTTTTCACATCATCATCATTTAAACTCATGTTGAGTTTTGCTTATAATTTCTTTGGTTGATATATTTTTGATGCATATGTATTTATGTCAAATGATGTGATCTAATTCTAGATTTTTATTTCCCCGATATTATAGGATTTCATATATAAAGAGGATACAAGGCAAATAATTTAGACAACCTCGGGAGGAAGAAACCATATTTAGATATACTATTTGCATGTGAATGTTAAACCTGGTAGTATTTTAACATCCCTTTTTTTGCAATATGTATATCATCATATGCTTCTAGGTTGTCGCATCAACACTTGAGCCGAGTTCAATGTTGCATCTGACTATAATTCACTACTATAATTCACTAACTTAGATTGGATAATCATTCATGAATTAAGCCTTATGCTCTTGAAATTCATTAGAATAACATTGACTGTATATAATTGTAATCTTTCCTTTAACTTTAGAAATATGAGTATGCAAGTCATAGTGGAGATGACATCAGTGTCACAATGTTACTGTTGCAACAGCCATGGTTTCACCAGCTATAGATTGAGGTGTCTTCAAGATGAGATTCCATGATGAACTTTGTCTTCTTGAGGTTACATGTTCTTTCGTTACTAACTCAAAGATTAATCCCAATCAATGATCAATTTTCTTCATTATGATTTAATTTAGTTTTTAGTTTTTAGTTTTATTTTTTGTGGGTTTTTCGTCGGCAGTTATGGGATGTTGCCAGCTAAAGGACAACCACCAAGTTCCGCACCCGCACCTGAGGTGACATGAATGAGTCACCCCAAAACCCCAAGTTTTGTTTTGTTGTTGAATTTTCTAAAAGAGATGAAAATTAATTAAAATTGATATCAAAATCAGATGGATGAAAGCATCCCATTTTTGAAGATAATTTGACAGTCACGCCTCGCTGTAATCCACATTACAGAATTTTTTTTTCAAACATGTTAATGCATGAGTTAGTTGAATAGACCACTCATACTTTATCCTCAAAAGTGAGCTCAATACCATTTCAGGACGTTGTTCCTTCCATTGTAGCACAAGTCCACGAACGCCACGAGCCCCTCCAAGTCCGAGAAGATCCACGCGAGAACGACATTCAGTATCTGCATGTGCACCTTCTGCCATTACTGCTATGCCCACCAACTGTTTGACAGATTTTCCCTATGTTTTATTTCTGTATCATAATTATATGCCATTACTGCTATCCCTCTTAGCATTACTCATAGCTTGACAATAGCTGCTCATAGGCACATCCGATGGTGGGATTAAAGCTTGGAATGTTAATGCTAAGAGAGTTGTATGTGATCTCAGCATAAACCAAGAGTTTCCAAGGTTCTTTTAGTGCCTTGCTTCCATTATCTATCAAAAATTTCTTGCTTGCCCATGTCCATAATGTAATTTGTGGGCTGCAGTTTGTGGACTTGAAGTGCAGTCATGTGGATCCAATTTTTGTCTCTGCATCTGCATCTAAACGGTATCATTACGGCTCTTATAGTTTCCATGAAGGATGATTTATCGATTTAAGACATTTCGGCCTTTGATACTTCATCTAAAACGTGAATACAAAACTCTTTAAGTGTCAATTGATTCCAGTTCTAACTCGATAAAGAACAAAAAATGCTGACGAGATACTAGATACGTGCTGGATTAGCTGATACATCTTCCACATATATTTACGCCTTTAAATTGCTTCCAGTTCTAATCTCGAAAATTGTAGTATTGGACTCTTTCATGCATTCAGCCGTCACATTTCATATTCAGTGTTGAACCCAAATTAATAGGATTATACATCAACATAAATTTTTGTGTAACTTTTTTATCAATAAATATGTAGAACATAAATATGCAGTGTTATCAACATAAATACAAAAAAATGGAGCATTATGTGGCATATGAAATGTGCACAGCTGAATGCATGAAATAGTCCAATGCTACAATTTTCGATTGCCTATTTCTTTGGGTTCAACACTGAATATGAAATATGACTACAGATTTTTGTGCACTGCAGATTTCATATTTTTGGGTTCAATACTGCAGATTTTTGTGCACATTTCATATTCAATGTTAAAAATTTTTGAACGCTAAAAACCTATATAATCTCATTTCTTTGGGTTCAACACTGCATATTTATGTTTGATCGCTTCACAATGTAACCCAAAAAGAGCGACCGTGTAGTTTTACCGCAAGCGCACGGTGTAGCGGCGAGCGGGTTATCGAACACAGGGAGGACGAATGATGGTGTCTTCTCCGAACAACCTGGCTATAGGAACAGAAAAGATGGAATTTGCCTTTTGGCGATCCTGTCACAATCGTCAGACAAAGTGTAGAGATATAAAATCAAATAAAAGACGCCTAGGGAATGGGGAATCCCCGCTACTCACCGTATCTCGTCAATGTAATTCATTGGCGTCTCAATTGCTAGGGTAGAATTTCGGATGAACTAGTTGCAACTGAATGTAGAACCTAGCTCACGCTCTCGCGATGTTGTCGATCTATAGCTAACCTAGGGTTGGGTCCAATCTCTTGCAAACCCTAGCCTAAGCAAGCTAGCATTAGGATCAACATCATCGTTCAATCGCGCGTCCCGAGCCCACTCTCGTGCAAACTCGGTCCGCGACCTAGGTTGGGATAGTTCCTACCCGTCCAATCTCTTGCAAACGGGTATCGGCATGGAATTGCAACCGAGAACCCTAGTATCGGTCCAATCTCTTGCAAACCGATACGACGGAAACTCAATTTCAACCCAATTCGGATTTCTAGGGTTTCCTATTGAATTGGGATCCAATCTCTTGCAAATCCCAATCGATATGAACACCTAGCTATCCGTGTTAAATCGATCCCAAACTAACCCTAATAGCAATTCTAACAATATTTCTACCAAATCATCACAAATCAGAAATTGGGCTCGTAGGGTTCATCCCCACGCCCCAAGACGTAAGGACTACTCACAATTCATAGCACAAATACAAAAATAATCAATGGAATTAACAAGAGAATTCATCACAATATTCAAATAAGCAATAAAAATAGTATTTTTAAAGGAGAGAGAGACAAACCAATAGAGTTCTCCAAGAATCCAACAAAAATAAACTTTTCTCTCCTCTCCAATCACAATAATCAAAAGCTAAAAAGTTCAATTTAAAAAGCTGCAAAAAGTAAAGGAAAAAGCTCTCCAACCTAGGTCAAAAACTGGGGTTAAATACCCCCCAAAATCGTCCAAAAAACTGTGACCAAAATGCCCCTGCGCAGCCTGAAAATCGCAATTTACGCTACAGGCAGCGCGGCTCACTCGGCCGAGTGACAAAAGTCGCTCGGCCGAGTAAGAAACCCTGAAAATTTCCAGTAAGTCTGGGTCTTCGGGGGTCTTCTCTTCGGGGGTCGCTCGGCCGAGTGAGTTGTCGTCACTCGGCCGATGGCTTCTATACACTCGGGCGGTCGGCATTTTCCACTCGGCCGAGTGGGTCTTCTGAAGCTCAGGCAGACGAAAAACAGTAAGTCGGCTCTTTTGGATAGGCGTCGTCTGAGCGCCACTCGGGCGGACGGAGTTCCGTCACTCGGCCGATGTGGCTTCCGATGCTCGGTCGAGTGCACACTTGAAGCGTGTCCGATCTGGTCGGCCGAGCGGTGTCTCGCTGGTCGGCCGAGTGACTCCTACACTCGGCCGAGTGAGACACTAAAAATGCCATTTCAGCTTGTTTTTGCCTCCTCGTCGCTCCTGCGACGTTCTTTCTTCTTCTGCTCCTCTCCAATGGCAAAATACCCCTCGGGGAGGTCGTCGGTGACACTCTGGAGTAGGCGTATCTCGGGATCACTCCAAATCGCTCCAAATCAACTGAAATACGACAAAAACAACAAATCGTGAAAAGTATCGCAATATCGTCGATATATCGTGAAAAACATGATTTGAGCGATCTAAATGGCATGCAAACATGCGGGAAAAAAGTGTAAAATATGGAGTGATCAAAATCTCCCAAGCTTACCTCTTACTCGTCCTCGAGGAAGATAAGTAAAAGGCGAACCCGGTGGATTTCGAAAACGAAAACGGCGGAAAAATGGAAAACGAAAAACGAAGAAGAAAGAAGAAAGCGAAGAGGGAAGCTGCTAGATCATTTTCTCAGGACGTGGGGTTGGCTCAATCATATAGCATGCACCGAATGTAAAACACATGTCAAAGAATTTTATTTCGATGTCATAGTATAATGGTGCAAATAGAAATAGAAAACCCAAGAATATTGATATATCATGAAAAACAGAATAATTTTAGAATTAACATCGTCTGAATCATTTAAAGCGGTATACAATATCGCAGATCACACACTTTTCAATTGAATGCTTTCTATGAGGAGTATAAGAATATCACGCAATAGAATAGAAAGAATAGAAAAGCATGGATTTCATGAACTGAGTGCTAGGCATAGATTTCTGGATTTCGTGAAGCTAAGAATAATCTCATCGAGTATAGAATATTACTTAGCCTAGGTTGTCGTGCAACGTCAAGTAGTCACTCTATCACACATCATTGGATTCTCTCCCCCAAGCTTATCTATAAGCGTGGTGGCATAAAAAAATATTTACATCCCCATTTCTATAAAGCTCCAAAAGTGATAAAAATAAAAACAAAAAAGGGGGAAAGAAAGAGAGAACATGAGATGGGATCTTTTATTGAGGTTCTTTTCTCTTTTCTTTTCTTTTTCTTTTCTTTTCCCTTTTTTTTTGTTTTTTTTGAATTCATATATACACAATGATCCCAATCAAAGAGAAATAAGGATATACAAGAATTTTTTTCTTTTTATTTTTTTGGGGAATTTGGAGCTAGGAATTAATAGCGGGGGAAATGCCATATATTAGAATCGCTAAGGGGAGATTCACCAATGATTTTAAAATAGAGAAATGATGTTCAAGATATGTGGAGAAAGAAATAAATATGTCTCTCAGTTCACTCTATAGGACATGCACGACAACTTCAGCAGGGTAATCTAATCTACTCAGTTTCGATCACAAAAAAGCTAACTAATCCAGATTCATCATAGCTAACATCATTCAATCTTCCTGAAGTGAAACGTACAAATCATGCATATAGAAGTGATATAGGAAAAGAAAACGGTACTCCAGTTATAAGCATTCAATGCGTGAATCTTGGTGTGTTTTCTGCGATAGCATACATATGAATATTCAGACTCAGCTAATAATATAATTTCATCCATTTTCATGCGGAAAAGTGTGGGTTACTATCTCTAAATGCAAGGCAAATCATAGCATATGATATCAGAAATAAAATCTAAGACATGACAAATATAGCATGCATATAGAGAAAGCTAACTCCACGTAATCATCATCACAGAAAAGTCATCTCTAGCATGATATGAAAAAGAAATAAAGATAAAGGGAGAATGAAACTGATTACAATGCAGCACACGAAGAAAGTAGGAAAAACGTGATGCTTGGTAAAAAGAGGAAAAAGTGATGAAAATGAGTGCAAATGCAGAAAATGGCGTGAAAGAAAACAAAAACAAAAATAAAGGTGGTAAATCGAAAAGAACGTGAGAACTCACTCCCCCAAGCTAAAGTGCACAGTGTCCTCAATGTGCGAAGTGTGGCACACCGAGAGACGTGTAAAGTGAGGGGTAGGTGAGGATGCATGCATGATGAAAAAGAAAATAAAATAAAATAAATGAAAATTATGATGCAGACATGATGCATGCAGATATAGGAGTGAATACGATATAAAAGTGTGACACCAAAAACTCTCCCTATCTCCCAAAAATGATATATAAATATATGATCAAAATGTGTATCCAGAACAGTGAGGGGAGGGGGGGTGGGCAAAATCGTCAGGACCCAGCAGAGACGGGCAGCACGACGGCAAAAAGATCAATGGCATCAAGGGTGCCTAAGAAGGTGGTGCTGTGCCGTCTCCGTCCTGAGGCGGAGGTGGTGGTGGTGGGGGAACAGACTGCTGAGAGGGTGTGGGTGTGGGTGTGGTAGCAGGCTGGGTATGGGTAGGGGTGGGGGTGGGTACCTGCAGGGTGGGTGTGGGTGTGGGCACGCGAGGGAGCCGGTCGAGAATCTGCGTGAGGCAATAGTGAATGCCTGGGAGAAGGTCGAAACGGCTGGCCATGGTGGTGACGGTGGCAGACATGGTCCTAAGGTCGCCTTTGAGGGCACTCACCGCCCCCTCGAGAGCACGAATGCTCAGGAGTACAGTGTCGGGGGGAGGTGATGCAGAGGGACGCACCTGTCGGTGCTGTGCAGGACGAGGCTGGCGTACACGGGTGGCGTAGGTGATGGGCTCAGCAGGCACGTGGAGGTAGGGTGCTGTGCTCACAAGTGTGGGCCGAGCCTCATGGCGAGGCTGGGACGCAGGCTGGCGTGAAGTGTAAGCAACAGCAGCGGAAGTGGAGTATAAGAGTGGCGACGAGGCGGCCAGAGAGGTAGGTGACACAGAAGTGATGACAGACGTCACCACACTCTCAGAAAGTACGGCTGTGGTGGGGACAGAAGTGACTACCGCTGGGGAGGAAGTGTGTGGTCCGAAAGGCGAAATCCCAGTGGAGATCATGCTAGCCATGGTCTCCACGATCGCAGCAAAAGAGGGCTCTCCACTCTCAACAAAGGTTGGTGGGCGCTCGGGAAGTGCAGAGCAAAGGGGCTCAACGGACAGAGGGCCAGCGGGAGTGGTGGTGGTGGTGGTGAGCGTGGAGGTAGCGGCAGGGTCAGTGGTGGCAGCATGCGTGGTGGTGGTGGGCTCAGCAAGTGTGCTCCCGACACTGGCAGAAGTGGAGACAGAAGTGTCAGGAGCGGCAGAAGGTGCAGGGACAGGCTGAGGGGCCACGGGGTCAACGGACGCAGCTGGGTCAGCGGGTGCAGCGTGGGCAGCGTGGGCCTGCTCGGCCTCGAGCACGTATGCGGCGGGGATCAGAAGATCCATCGCCGGGAGCCAATCCACCTGGGCCGGTGCAATATGTGTCTGAGCTGGGCTCGGAAGAATCATGTAATCGGCACCGTAGGGGCCGTGCAGCCAGACCCAGTGTCGCTCACCGTGCGGACGAAGCATCTTCATCCGGGCCATAACGTCTATGGACAATGAAGTGGGGCCCGGAGAACGACGCAAATCGGCCGGTAGGTCCTCGCCGGTCATCAAGGTGAGCAGGGTGATCAGACCGCCGCAGCATATCGGTGAGAGAGCGCCCACCGATACGATGATGCGGTCCAAAAACCAGCTCGCGATGTCAATCACGACGGAAGGGACCAACTCGTCACTGTCCCTAGCTAGAACTCTGGGACGCGTCATCGCATAGAGCATATAAAGCTCTGGCGTGGACATCGTCCCAGGCTCATACCTCGCCAAAAAGATAGTCGCCATAAGGCGCTGAGCTATGCGGAGGCAGGGATGGACGATGGTCGAGGCCTTGGCCCTACTAGGGTCAAAGGCGGCAGGTAGACCCGTGATCCGGGCCCAGAAGGCGCCGGAATCAAACGAAGGTGGGGGAATGTGAGTGGGGGCGTAACCACGGTCGGCCCCGGGGACATCGGGCCACGAGAAGAATGCTCTCATCATACCGAGAGTGACCTGGCACTCCCGGTCCATGAACCTAAACGAGCATCCCTCGTCGGTCCGGGCGATAGAACTAAGGACCTCAAGTGTCGGACGGAGAAACGTGTCCGTCGACACCTGGAAGAAATCTCGCCAGCCCACGTTGTCATACAACGTGAGCATCCCCTCGAGTACCCCCAGTCGTCCTAGGTCTGCAAGGTGTGCGAACCTGGAGGGTACGATCGAGCGCTGGGAAATGCGCTCGAAGACGACGCGATGTGCATCATCTCGGAACGTAATCCCGAGCGGCCCGACAAGTGGATCCGGTGGCGGTGGTACGGGCTGTGGGATGGCAGGGAGTGGCTGTGCGGGGTGTGCGGGGTGTGCGGGCTCTGCAGGCTGTGCGGGGTGTGCGGGGCCTGCAGGCTGTGCTGGGTGGACGGGGTGTGGTGGAGTAGGCAGAGGAGAGTCCTCCACCTCGTGGGAGGGGCCGGCATCATCCGACCGCTTCCGATTGGCGGAAGCTCTCCTCGACCTCGGCCGTGTCCGGGGCGGCATATGGCCCCCGGGTGCTCACCAAATATGTGAAAAACGCGGCGTGCGTAAAATAAAGGAAAGAGTATACCGCGACACGCCGCGAGAGCAAAGTAATGGAAGCGTGCGAAGACGACGCCTCTACGTAGCCCAAAACAATCACCGGAAGCTCCCCGTGGGCTCCCCTAAGCTCCCCAAATTTACATGCGCATAAAACGAAGAGATTAGCGTGTAATATTCAAAACGTATGGGGGGTTAGGGGTAGAATAGATAGAAATTGAATTTAATTTGGGTTTGGGGTTTGTTAAACACATGGATCATCAAAAAATACACAAAAGAGGTGAAATAGGCGAAAAATTGGGTTACCGGAGGTCGGCCGGCGAGGTGACCGCCGGCGGCGACTCGGGCGAGGGGCGGCGACGATCGGCCGGAGTTGGGTGGCCGAGCGCCGGCGCGGGGTGCGTGGTCGGGCGCGTGAGCGAGGGCAACGGGCGAGGGAGATGAGGGGTCGGGCGATTCTGGGTTTTGCTCGTTTCGAAAAACGCGCCCCCGCCCCCTTTTATAGAAAAAGTTACGACTCGGCCGAGTGACTAAGTCGCTCGGCCGAGTGAACTCAATGGAAAATATTGGAAAATTTCCCCCAGCTAATGACTCGGCCGAGTGGCCTTGCCACCCTCGGCCGAGTGGAGTAAGTCCATTCGGCCGAGTGGCTCAAGCTACTCGGCAAGACTCGCCCTAGGAGTGTATCAGTTTTACTCGGCCGAGTGAATATATATACTCGGCCGAGTGGCAATTATTCTGAAATCAAGAAAAGAAACAGAGAGTTGGGTACAACAGACTTCCCTCGTTCGTGGGCCGCTCGGGCGGACGAACTTGTGTGCTCGGCCGAGTGACTAGTATACTCGGCTGAGGGAACCCTGTCTTCTGCTGTTTGGCTTCGTTTAGGCTCTGAACTCTGTTTTTCTTCCTCCAGTTGATTTCATCTTCCTCCTAAGTATCGAGCGCATTCCTGGAGCGCTCCTCGTCGTCTCGTTCATCCTCCTCATGATGGATTTCCCTATCTCCTCTCCTGTCAAGAAAAATAAGACCCGCTATCACAAAATTTTTGGTCGAACGACTCAAAACACTAATAATTTCTAAAACAAAAATAAATAAAAAGTAAAAATAAAGCGATAACCGTCGGGTTGCCTCCCGACAAGCGCTCATTTAAGGTCGTGAGCTCGACCCCCTTTGATTTTCAATTAATGCGGGATATTTGGTGCATAGGAGATGCACCCGTCAAATTTTCCGGGGAGAACGCTTAAATTTTGATGTTGTGGCGGGGCGTCCTTCCTCGGTGCTCCTTTGCCTCGGGTAGTGTTGGGGGGTGGCTCCCCCAAGCTAGAGCTTTCTCCGGGCCTCGGCTTTACCGGTGACACCGATTTCCGTATTGACGGAGCTTTCTTCGGAGACTTCAATTTTGAGAGCTTGCAGAGCTCTCGAATCCTTGCGACATCAGCGTCGCCTTCGTCAATTTCAGCGGAGAAGTCGGGAGATTCATTTATCTTCCCTTCTTGGTCCAAATCCGGCCCTTCCTCGAAATCTTCATCAAATAGAGCGCCGATCGAATGGGGGATCGCCTCCTCAATAACCTCGTCAAGGAGGTCCATATAGTCCAGCTCCTCGTGGTAAGGCATGTGTTTCATTGCCTTAGGAATATGAAGCTCCACCTCGATGTTGCCGATGTTCAATGTTAGGGTACCTTCTCGTACGTCGACAATGACACCGGCGGTGGCGAGGAACGGTCGTCCAAGTATTAACGACGTATCTCCCTCCTCCTTAACATCCATAATCACGAAGTCGCATGGCAAGCATATGCCCCCCGGGACTTGTAGCGGGATGTCCTCTGCGATCCCTACCGGCCTTGTGATCCGACCATCGGCTAGTTGTATCCGCATGTCGGTAGGCTTCAATTTTGTGCCGGTATTTAGCCTATGGAACATAGAGAGAGGCATGAGGCTAACACTAGCCCCTAAGTCCACTAATGCCTTTTGAAGGGGGACGCCGCCTAAGGTGCAAGGAATCCGGAAACTCCCCGGGTCTTTGAACTTAGCGGGCTCCTTCTCTCTCTTGGTGAACCAAGTCCCCTCCTCAGCTAGCATTATTTTCTCCTTCCTCTTTCTCCCCGAAATCAAATCCTTTAAAAATTTTGCGTATGTCGGGATTTCAACGATAGCATCAAGAAAGGGAATATTGAGGCTTACCCCTCTCAAATATTCGAGAAACTTCGCTAGTCGCTTCTCCATCTTCGCTCTAGCAAGCCTCTGAGGGAATGGGACCGGTGGCATAAAGCGCCTCTCTTCAAGCAATTGCTCCGCTCTGGACTTCTCTCTTTCTTGTGGCTCTTTTTCCTTCTCAACTTCAACGGCCGGCTCAATTGGCTCTACTCTCTCCACCACGGGCTCCTCGGTAGGAATCATGACGGGAGTGGTGTCCTTCCCGCCTCTAGTCGTAACGGCAACCACTGCATTGATGTGGCCGGTGGCGCCCCGTGGGTTTTGCTCGGGTTGAGCCGGCAATTGTTGAGTATTCCGATTGAGCAACGCCAATTGCTCTGAAATTTGGCCTACAATGGTTGTAAGAGAGTCTTGACCCGCCTTCAAGGAAGCATTTATCTTCTTTTGCTCGACCATAAACTCCTCCACCTTAGCTTCAAATTCAGATCGTTGATGAGCTTGTGGGGGGCTTGGATTTCTCCACCCTTGATTGTATTCGGGCGGCCTATAGGGTCCAACTTGTTGCTTCGGTGGGAAATTATGTTGCGGAGGCCCCCTCGGTGGATAATGTTGTTGTTGTGGTGGCGGTCGAGCTTGTTGAGGTTGTTGTTGCGGCGGGTTCAATGCTCCATCATTGTTTGCATATGAGAAACCGGTATGGTTTCTAGTGGCCGGATTGGCCCAATATCCTTGATTCCCCGCGACGTATTGGACTTGCTCCAAAGATCCCTCTCCTTGTTCGCCTCCCAAATACATAGCTTGAGATTGGTCTTTCCAATCACACATTTGATTCGTTGGTGCAGAGGTGGAAGGGGTTCCTTGGGGCTCCGTGATATACTTCTCCAGTCTCTCCACCACCTTGTGGAGAGAATCAAACTTGTTTGTCATCTCCGCTACGGCCTTTGCCTCATAAATGCTAGATGGCTTCAGGGAGGACGAAGAGTGTCCTCGCTCGTCGCCCCACTGTTGATTGTTTGAGGCCATCTCCTCAATTAGGGCCGTAGCTTCGTCGGGAGTCTTCGATAGGATGGCACCATTTGCCGCCGCATCAATAATCTGCTTGGTCCCCGGTTGGAGACCATTGTAGAAGCTATGGACTAGCTCCCAATCTTCGATGCTATAGTGGGGGCATTGATGCTGTAGATCTTTGAAACGCTCCCAAGCCTCATAGAGTGTCTTTTGAGGTCCTTGCTTGAAGGACATAAGAGCACTCCTAATCTTTACCGTCTTGGAGGGCGGATAGAACTTGTCAATGAACGCACTCGCCAACTCGTCCCATGAGGTAAAGACTCCGTCAGCTTGCGTCCTCAACCAATAAAGAGCTTTGTCCTTTAATGTGAATGGGAAGAGGCGCAGTCTGATGGCATCTAGGGTGACGTCCGGCATCTGAAATGTGGCGCACTTCGACAAAAATAGCTGGATATGGTAGTGAGGATTTTCATGGGCGTTCCCATGAAATGGATCCTGCTGCATCAGAACCACTAGTCCGGTCTTCAGCTCAAAATTCTTGTCGGCCGCCAACTCCGGCACGGTAATGGATGAGGTCGTAGAAGAGGTCTTAGGCCGAAGCCTATCGCGAATGGAAATGATCCTCGCCATCCTTGCCGCCAATTGTTCCGCAGTTTCCGGGTTGGTCATAAACCTCCCTTCCGGATTTTGTCTCCTCTCCGCTCTAATTCTCCTCACAGTACGTTCAATCTCAGGATCAAATAATATAGCTTCAGGGTCCGCCGTTGATCTCGTGTACATGCAATGAGAAAACAGAGTTTCAAAGAAATGATTAGCACAGTGGAAGGGTTAGATAAAAAATAAAGAAATAAAAACAAAAAGAAGAAATAGCTAGGGTGATAAGATCAAACACTATCGCCTCCCCGGCAATGGCGCCAAAAATTTGATCGCTTCACAATGTAACCCAAAAAAGAGCGACCGTGTAGTTTTACCGCAAGCGCACGGTGTAGCGGCGAGCGGGTTATCGAACACAGGGAGGACGAATGATGGTGTCTTCTCCGAACAACCTGGCTATAGGAACAGAAAAGATGGAATTTGCCTTTTGGCGATCCTGTCACAATCGTCAGACAAAGTGTAGAGATATAAAATCAAATAAAAGACGCCTAGGGAATGGGGAATCCCCGCTACTCACCGTATCTCGTCAATGTAATTCATTGGCGTCTCAATTGCTAGGGTAGAATTTCGGATGAACTAGTTGCAACTGAATGTAGAACCTAGCTCACGCTCTCGCGCTGTTGCCGGTCTATAGCTAACCTAGGGTTGGGTCCAATCTCTTGCAAACCCTAGCCTAAGCAAGCTAGCATTAGGATCAACATCATCGTTCAATCGCGTCCCGAGCCCACTCTCATGCAAACTCGGTCCGCGACCTAGGTTGGGATAGTTCCTACCCGTCCAATCTCTTGCAAACGGGTATCGGCATGGAATTGCAACCGAGAACCTTAGTATCGGTCCAATCTCTTGCAAACCGATACTACGGAAACTCAATTTCAACCCAATTCGGATTTCTAGGGTTTCCTATCGAATTGGGATCCAATCTCTTGCAAATCCCAATCGATATGAACACCTAGCTATCCGTGTTAAATCGATCCCAAACTAACCCTAATAGCAATTCTAACAATATTTCTACCAAATCATCACAAATCAGAAATTGGGCTCGTAGGGTTCATCCCCACGCCCCAAGACGTAAGGACTACTCAGAATTCATAACACAAATACAAAAATAATCAATGGAATTAACAAGAGAATTCATCACAATATTCAAATAAGCAATAAAAATAGTATTTTAAAGGAGAGAGAGACAAACCAATAGAGTTCTCCAAGAATCCAACAAAAATAAACTTTTCTCTCCTCTCCAATCACAATAATCAAAAGCTAAAAAGTTCAATTTAAAAAGCTGCAAAAAGTAAAGGAAAAAGCTCTCCAACCTAGGTCAAAAACTGGGGTTAAATACCCCCCAAAATCGTCCAAAAAACTGTGACCAAAATGCCCCTGCGCAGCCTGAAAATCGCAATTTACGCTACAGGCAGCGCGGCTCACTCGGCCGAGTGACAAAAGTCGCTCGGTCGAGTAAGAAACCCTGAAAATTTCCAGTAAGTCTGGGTCTTCGGGGGTCTTCTCTTCGGGGGTCGCTCGGCCGAGTGAGTTGTCGTCACTCGGCCGATGGCTTCTATACACTCGGGCGGTCGGCATTTTCCACTCGGCCGAGTGGGTCTTCTGAAGCTCAGGCAGACGAAAAACAGTAAGTCGGCTCTTTTGGATGGGCGTCGTCTGAGCGCCACTCAGGCGGACGGAGTTCCGTCACTCGGCCGATGTGGCTTCCGATGCTCGGCCGAGTGCACACTTGAAGCGTGTCCGATCTGGTCGGCCGAGCGGTGTCTCGCTGGTCGGCCGAGTGACTCCTACACTCGGCCGAGTGAGACACTAAAAATGCCATTTCAGCTTGTTTTTGCCTCCTCGTCGCTCCTGCGACGTTCTTTCTTCTTCCGCTCCTCTCCAATGACAAAATACCCCTCGGGGAGGTCGTCGGTGACACTCTGGAGTAGGCGTATCTCGGGATCACTCCAAATCGCTCCAAATCACCTGAAATACGACAAAAACAACAAATCGTGAAAAGTATCGCAATATCGTCGATATATCGTGAAAAACATGATTTGAGCGATCTAAATGGCATGCAAACATGCGAGAAAAAAGTGTAAAATATGGAGTGATCAATGTTGCCGGTACAACTCCCAATACCAGATTTGATTTTTGAACACTAAAAACCTATATAATCCTATTTCTTTGGGTTCAACACTGCAGATTTTTGTGTATCTTTTTTGTAGTGCTCACATTTCATATTTTTGAACACTACAGATGTATAATCCTATTTCTTTGGGTTCAACACTGAATATGAAATGTGACTGCAGATTTTTGTGCACTGCAGATTTCATATTTTTGGTTTCAACACTGCAGATTTTTGTGCATATTTCATATTCAGTGTTAAAAGTTTTTGAACACTAAAAACCTATATAGTCCTATTTCTTTGGGTTCAACACTGCATATTGTTGTGATTTGAACTAAGAATTCTCACACAATATGAAATCATTTAATATATAACATGTAAATATCTATTATGAGGGATGTTCGTTCCCCTGCTCAATTTTGCCATGGTATATTTCGCTCGAGGTTCCATGATACTGCCAACTTCAATTTCTTGCAGAGCTTCAAGCTTTGTTCCATTTTGTGAGCATTTTATTTATTTTATCCTATTCCAGGTCGCTCAGGCCGCTCAATTCTTGCCAAAATGGGGATCAGTTACAAGATGGCGAAGAGCCTCTGGAGGGATGTTTCCAATTTGATCACCAAGATCAATCTCTACAAGGTTTCTTCTTTGTTTCACTTAATTCAATTTCCTTTTTTTTATTTGATAAAAATTTGATCTCTTAATAATTTTTTAACGATATACTGGGATTAACGACACGAAGCTAGCAATGATTCTTGCTTCAATTTTGATTTAATTTTTAATGATATATTAAGAGTTTTTTATTTTTAATTTGAGTAACAATCCTCATGCCCATCAAAGTTGAGGGTGTTACATTGTAGAACAAGAACAATAGAAGAGATCAAATAATGGAAAACGTTTCTCGGATTTCATTAAGGGAAATGCCATATCTGTATTGACAAGGATTAGTATAAGCACGTGCTGAAAATGAACCACCAGGAAACCAGATTTCAAGTACATGATATGCAAATATAAATATAATTAAATTTGTATAGATCCTATTAACATAGACATACATTTGTTGTGGCCTTTGGGATGAAATCATTGTGGACCAACAAATGTGCCTAGCAACTGATTGATTTCATTAGTTCAAGTGGGCGTATTTAGATGTTGACATGGGTGTGTTTAAAATATTACGGTTTTGTATATTACGTTTTGGAGTTGGCTGTGAATCCTATGGTTCAATGGAGTCTCAGGTGATGAAATTAAGAAAGCCCACCAATTACTTGACTTAATACCGCAATGATACCAAATTAAGGTAAATATCATTATTACGAATTTATTTATTTAAATTAATTATTACTCTATGGTTTGAATGAAATGTTTGTGAATTACATTGTATATTAAGATAATTTATTGTATATACACAAGCAAAAGTAAAGTCTTAGTTTCAGATTGCAATTAATTAGATAACACATTTAAGTATCCTGTAATTAGATAGCATATTTAAGTATCATATAGATAGCATATTTAAAGTAGATTGCAATATCATGCAAGTAGATAAAGGAGTAGATACTAGATTAAAGTTAACATGTTTATGGGGTTCATCTTTGAGATTACTGTTCAGTTTCTATACATGCATCAATAACATTGTAAAAACATACTGCATGCTTACAGGATAATTCTGGGCTCCAACTTGGAAATAAGATACCCGAGTTCGATGAATTGGTACATCAAAATAGGTGGCATGAAGCTTTGGATAGGCTTCTTCAGACTAATAACTTCCCGGAAATAGCCATGTCTGCCATGTGCCTTGCGAAGTTCATGTGTTCTGGCATCATCAAGAACCACGTGTCAATCAAAAGCATCGAATATTCTATTATAGACTAAGCCTTAGAAGAGGGATGGATGTTACCTCGGCCTCCTCATCAAAGATCTGGGTATGTAGCCTTTTTGTCTACTAAATGATGGTATACTTTATTATCTCATTTGAAGTGTACTTCCATTAAATTCTTGAGGAAAAATTTAGTACGAAATTTAGTAAGAGAATTATATATCACATTAAATTGACTCTTCATGTTTCATCTCTCACATTCATCTTTAAGTCCTGAAGTTGCACATTAATAAACATTATAATCTATCCTATGACATGCATATTTGGGGTAACGTTCACACTTTCTGTTTGCCTAACACTTTTTCTTCTGGATGTTCTTTACATGTTTTATTAAGGTGAGTACACTTTCACCTCCACTTTCTAAATTGCTTAATAGCCCATCAGGAAATTGAAACCAATCAAATTCAAGGGACTTGCTTTCTTTGCTTTTATCAGGCTACGGGGCAACTATGGATGAAATTGACTTGGAGATTTACCATCTTATGCATGAGATTGAGACTATTGAAGGGTTGGATTCTGGGAGTATTGCAGATATGGATTATTTGTGGGGTGGTTCTGCTATGAAACTTAGAAATGAACTGGCTTTGGACGGATTAGTATCATCTAACTTGGATGCCAATTATGAAGCGATAAGGGGAAGGTGCAAAATGTTCTTCAGAGAGAATTTTCCCGTTGATTCAAAAATATCCATTATGACAGTGATGCATTTTTGCAATGATAGATCTTCAAGAACTGCACCTATGTTGCTAAAAAGACTATTAGACAACAAATTTGTGGACACGCCAAAGGTTTGTCACCCATTATTTTATGTTCGTTTATGTATTCTGTCTTTTTAAATCTAACTTACACTTTATGTTATATTGCCCGCTTTGCCTGTTTGATTTGATTGCATTTTGACATTCTGGTTGATGTTTTTGGCAGAAAATATCATCTTCAGATATTAACATGGTTCAAGGATATGATCCTGCTTTTATATTGGAGTTTTTCGAACGCTGTCTTGCCATGGGATACCTTGAACCCATTGAGTTTTGTAGGCTAGGTCTTCTGGCAATTACATTTTTAGCATATCTTCACCTGATGAAGAACTACGGGTGTTGGGGTATGACTGCCTTGGAAAATTTGTGGAAATTTTCGAGGTAAGGATTCATTTCTTCACGAGGGGGCTGATGCCAGTGCACCATTACTTGCCGGTCCATCAAATTCGCCGTTGATTGGGGTAATTCACTCAAACAAAAGGTATATAGTGTTCATCATCTTGACCTGATCTATGCATAGCCTGTCCATTTTAGTGACGGCCATAACTTGAAATTAATTAATACAGGCACAAGCAATATGAAAAGAAGCAAAGCGCCTTTGTTCAAGAGCACCTGAAGATGGATTACCTATACGACTACATGTTTCATTTGTTAAGCTAATATGCAAAGCTCCCGAGATACAACCCTACTAAGCGTCGAAAAGCTGTCGAGCTCTGATCCGAGTCGATGGCATGCCGGGTCATAGGAAGTTCATGATGGAATCCATGGAGAGTGCATCGAATGGTTCAGGTCCATGCTCTCTGACTCCTCCTTACAGCCCTGCAGAGCTAGGAATGTTGCAGAGGAGGAAGGCTAACTCAATTATGCAAGTAGAGCTGTGGGAGCAAAGGGCTTGGGAAAGCCACTTGGGTCAATTAGTTTCCTATTGAAGATGTGGAGAAACATAGATAAGAGATCACATGTAATTTGAGTTTGATTTCAATCATGTGCATGATTTGTATTGTATATCTGTCTAAATTATATAATTCCAGCGAGTTGATATGGAACATGAGATTCCATTTACTTAAACCGATTATTGAATATTTTATCTGTAAATTATTATTTACATGAGAATTTTGGTCAAATTCAATTCCAAATGGTCAATGTGCCATTAAGAATCCCGAAACAAACCATTAAGAACCCCGAAACAAAATATTAATATCTATATTATATTTGAGGATTTTTTTGAATTCTAGGGCTGACTAGGACAAACTGATGTCATGCTAATGTATAAAGAGGTTGATAGAAAAATTGCTAGGATTTAATCTTGATAAAAGAAAGGTTGAGATGCGCCTGTTTCGGCGCCCGCGCCGAAGGCGCCCAAATTTTTTTACGCTAATTTATTGTTCCGCGCCAAAGGTGCGGGTACCAAATTTGTTGTTCGACGCCGAATTTGTTGTTCCGCGCCGAAGACGCCCGCGCAGCTAAATATTTTTATGCTAATTTATTGTTTTGTTAAATTTTGGCCATGGAAATAATTTTTCGGGAAACAAATATTTCGCGGGAAAAATCTTAAATGAACCGTGCCCGTGGGCACGGGTTATGACTAGTACTAACATTAAGTATTAATACTGAAAATGAGATTAACACCAAAGCATAGTCCAAAATATTACTTAAACAATCCATCTTGCTGGAAATATACAACAGTCATAAACATTAACAGATTCAGCTATTTCTAATATGAATTTGACACAACTTTGTAAATGAAAGTTGTAGATATACTAGTTAGGCGTTAAGATATCAAATATCAAAAATTTAGGAGGTGTGTGCTAATTATAGTGGCATGTGAGTCATGGTAAATCTGTGTAAATTCAGAAAATATGTCATAACTTAATCAAAGAATTTCTTCCTATTGCAGACAGATTTTGATTTTTTCATCCTACGCAAAAATTGTAGTTCATAAAGTATAGATATTCAAACTGTCTAATTTTGCTTAATTTGAGTGTCTATAGCATCCGGAAAGTGATGCACCGTGCAGTGGTGCAGATTCTGCCAGAATTGATATATATCTGTTATTTGAACTATTTCAACCTACTGCAGGCATAATTTGTGAAGTGTGGTAAATAAAAGTAGTAGTACATAAGTTAATTTTTTTATAATTTCTAATGCACCATAGCAACAGATATAAGTAACTGAAGTTGCAACAAAACCGAATCAGAAAAACAGCCTACTGAATTATTAACAACATATGATTTACAACTTAACTAATCTATGTGACATGGCTTGTTTAGCATGAAAAGTAAGATAATAGCAACTTAGAATACCACATTGGCATTCTTGCTAAATTACACAAAGCTTATAATCCAGTATTTTCATTGCTCTATATTTTTCTTTTCCAACAAGAAAAATAAAAAAATAGAAAAAATAGAAAAAAAATCATTTACTCATTTTGAACTCGTTTGGTTACGGAAAAACGTGTACTACGAAATCAGGTCGTTACAATAGGATAGGGGGTGAGGCCAGTAATCTGCTTCCAAAAAGTATAGAGATCAAATTCGTTAGGGAACGTGCTGTTATGCTTAAGGGAGTCTCGCAAAATGGCTTGGGGCCAGTGGAGAAGGGTGTTCAGGGAGTCATTGGACATGAAATAGTCCATGTTCATCAATCTAAATGTAAACCCTGAGTGCTGGTGTCGAAGTGAGCTAAAAAAATCTAAAGTGAATCTCTTGTAGGTGTGTGCCTCACAAGCCAAAAAGTCACCCCACCCTATGTTAGAAAATAGGGGTTGGACACCCACGACGAGACCTAGGGAATCAAGAGCAGGAACGCTCGGGAACTTGGTAGGGGTAATGATTCGTCGAGATATGAATGTAAAAGTTTTGCATTGGCGCTCATCCTTAAAGATGATCCACATGGTGTCGATTTATGGAGGGGGAATTGGTGGTGGAGCATGTGGAGGTTGTGCAGAAGTGGAGGGCTCATAACCTGAAGTATGTGCACGTGTGTTCCTTAATCGTGATTGCCATGGGGTTGCCACGGGACGTTTCATGTGATTAGTGCATGGTGACATGGTGACAATGTGAATGTGAATGCAAATAATGTGCACGACGATAAGCAAGTGCAAATTTAGGCGACTCCCACACAAAAATTATGAAAACATTGAAGATTTTGGGCCAAATATGAAAATGGAGACAATGAGCGAATTTAACCAATCGAGTGAAGATCATTGTGCTATGGTGATGCTCCAAGCTCTTGACCATCAAGCTACAGTGGTGGCTGCATCGTCGAATTCTACAGAAAAATATCAAATGATCAGTCGTTTAGGGTTTTGGTTCGGTTGAGTCGATGATGTTTGCGGTGGTGGAGGGGAAATTAAAGACGTGGGAGAGTGTGGGAGATGATTTCGGTGGAGAGGATAGGATTTGGGAGGCTAGAGTGGTCGGAGACGAGAGAATTGGGAGAGCGGAAGTCGAAACAGGCAAAAGAAATGAAGTGTGGCCGACCGAGTGGGGTTTGAGGGTTTTATAGGACGATCGACGCAATTGGATGACACGATCATGTCGATCGGGATCAGACCGCGTCGAATGGTTGCTCAAAGGGCCAAAGGAAATCATATTGACGCGATCGCGTCGATGCTATCTCAACCGTGTTAATCTGAAATTTTTAAGGTTTTTGGGCTTGGGCGATGCAGTCACGTCAGGATCTATGCGACCACGTGGATATTGGCTCAGGTTCTCCAGAAAGTCGCTACCCTCGATGTAAGCACGTCGATAGGTCCACACGACGCGTGAATTGGGGAAAATAGGTGAAATTTGGCCTTTGAGATTATGGGTTGACACGGTCGCGTCAGGATTCATGCGACCACATGAATTAGGCTCAAAAGTTACCAGAGAGTTGATCGCCTTGACACAGAAGTTTTATAAGTTTCACGCGACCGGGTGACCCCTTTGATGCGGCTGTTTCATAAGTTTCACGCGACCATGTGAATCTGCTTTTCCTTAGCACGCTTGGATCCACTTTTTGCCTCCTCCGACGCGGCCACGTGTGATATGTCTACAAGGTCGCATCAAATGCTCTTTTTAGCTTGCTTTGGTTCTTATTGGCTCCCTTCCATGTGCCTGTATGGGGTTTCCCACATGGTCGCGTGAAACTCCCCTGCATTGAATTTAGATTTGAGATTAATTTGAGGGTTTGGGGGGGTTTATTGAATCAAATGAGCTATCTAACTAAAAGAAAAGTGAAAATAGGAAATAAGAATAGTTTAGAACTTGGGTTGCCTCCTAAGAAGTGCTCGTTTAAAGTCTTGAGCTCGACTTCCTATCATATTTTCTTGGTGGATTTGGGGTGGAGAGCGATGAAGGTGCTCTTACTCCATGTTGCTTCCTCGCTTCCTCTAGTATTGCCTTGCATAACACCTCTATCCGATGCTCCTTGGGATCAAGTGGTGGTGTCCATGATATTTCCTCGTTGTCTTTCTCTGGTGGTGCTTCATCAAATACTCGAGCTATGGCCACAGTCTCCACTTGCTCGTCATACTAAGGATCTCCATATAAGAACTTTTCAATTGGGCTTAGGAACATGTCTTCCAAAGTCATCTCCTCTACAACTTGATCTAAGTCGTCAATATGGTGGTTTTGGTCTTCTTCAAGGAACGTTCTCATCAACCTTTATAGGTCAAATTCGACTTTGTTCTTTTCGACCTTCAGAGATAGCTCCCCTCAATTCATGTCTATCAAGACCCCTGTCGTAGCTAAGAACGGATGGCCAAAAGTATAATCGATGCGTGGGCATCTGCTGGCATGTCCATGATGATGAAATCACATGGGACTAGTATCTTTCCCACTTGTACCGGTATATCCTCAATGATGCCTAAAGGGTACTTGATAGATCTATCAACGAGTTGTACAGACATGTTAGTGGGCTTTGGCTTGCCCATCCCTAGCTTCTCACTTATCAACAAGGACATCAAGCGAATGCTTGCTCCAAGGTTGCATATGGCCCTTTTGATGGTTACATTCCCGACGACGCACTGGATTGAGAAACTTCTGGGATCCTCTAACTTCTCCACCATCTTTCTTTGTAGGATCGCGCTACATTCCATCTAAAGTATAACTTTCTCCCTCTTGTCTCTCTTAGTAAGTATTTCCTTCAAAAACTTGGCATATGAGGGGATTTCTAAAATGGCGTCGAGGAAGGGGATGGTGATGTGAAGCTGCTTTAATAAATCCATAAATCTCCCGTACTTCTCCTCTATCTTGGCCTTAGCTATCCTCGATGGGTAAGGTACCTTGGGGATATAAGCTCTTACGAGTTCATTTGAAGTTTCCTTATCCCCTTTATCTACTTCCTTCTCTCTCGATGATTCCTTTGGTGGAGATGTTGGCTAAGTTTCCTTCTCGTTTTCCGCAGTCGTATGATGCTCCACCTCAACTTTCATCTCCTCCTCTCCAACACTTGGCATGGCAGGTCCTTCAGTTTGCTTCCCACTTATCAATGTGATGGCGTTCATGTTGCTTCGGGGGTTGGACTCAGGTTGCCATGGCAGATGTCCTTGTGGCCTTGAGAGTTGTGCCACTTGATGTACCAATTGTGCTAATTGGGTCTCCACCGCTTTATGACTTGAAGTAAGCTCTGCGTGGTGGACGTGATCCACTGAAGGGATTTCTGGAAAAATTCGTTCTTTTGTCCCTGCATGACAATAAAGTACTCCATCAGTGTCTCCAAATTAGATTTAAAGGGCAGAGGGAGTGGCATTTGATTTAACGACCTTTGATTGAAGTTTTGTTGTAGAGCATAAGCCAGCTGAGGTTGTTGCAGGAATGGTGGTTGAAGTTGTGGTCTCGCACTCATATAAAAAATTACGGTGGTTCCTCCCCCCCGAATTATATGCGTTGGAGTAGGGATTGCCTGGTGGCCTCGTGTTGTTGCCATAGAGCGCATTGGCATGTTTAATTGTCATGCCTTATGGTGCTGTAGAAGTAGAGTGCATTCAATACTAGGGTGTCCCTACACGCCATAAAGCTCACACAATGCTGCCATAGGCGGGTTAGTAGCACCGATCCCAAGCATCGACAATTGTTTAGTAAAGCGTCAAATTTGGAAGATAACATGGTGACATTGTCAAGCTCAAATTTACCTCCATTCTTGGAGGTTGCTCTCTCGTTGCTCCAGTGACAATTGTTATTGGATATCTCCTCCAACAGCTTTTTCACCTCACATTGAGTCTTACTCATTATCACATATTAGCAGTGGCGTCAATAGACATTTTCACCTCTTGCGTCAGCCCATTGTAGAAGGTTTGAATAAAGACCCAATCCAGCACTCCATGGTATGGGCATTGCCTTTGTAAATCTTTAAATCTCTCTCAAGCTTATTATAAGGATCATTGATCGAGCTGGGAGAACGAGGTGATTTCATTCCGCATCTTGACTGTCTTCCTTGGAGGAAAAATATTTGTTAGGAAGGCACGAGATAAAGAATCCTAAGAAGTAAAAGTATCGGGGTCGTGGCTTTTAAGCCATGCCTTTTCCTTATCATTGAGGGAAAATGAAAAGAGTCGTAGCCTTATGGAGTATTCAACGACGTCCTTTAATTTCAACGTGTCGCACTTCTCCAGTAAGACATTGAGATGGTTATTTGGATTCTCCATGGGGGATCCTCCAAATTGATTCTGTTGAATAAAAGTGATCAATGATGGTTTAAGTTCAAAATTATTGACATTAATATGCGGACGAGCAATGCTTAACGTCGATCCATTGAAAGGCATGGAAAAGTCCATGAGGGACTTTGTAGGTGGTGCTTCTTTCGCCATGGTTTCTTATGCTAGTCTCCTCCTTCTCTCAACATTTCGCCAGCGTGTCGTAGCCTCGATCTCTGGATCAAAAGGAATTATGTCCTCAATACCCTATGATCTCATGTGCATACACAGCAGGCATTAAAGTGCAAAAAATGCATCGACCAAAGTGAAAAAAGACTGATGGCAAACCTGTAAATATATTGAAAAGGGAGGAGCATTTAACTTTTATGAAAAAGTAATGGCAAGCTTGCAAATAATGGAAATGTGGGGGGGGGGGGGGGGGGCTTTGTTTTGGGGCTCCCCCCTTTTCACCCCAAATTGCACCCACAACCTAACCCCCATGTTGGGGGATAAGGTGGCACACCCATCTCCTTGCCACATGAGACAACCCCTGGCAACTGGGTTTGTTCCAATCAGTAGAAACCTTCCTTATTTGTAGTTTACATATGTGTGTGTGTGTGCGTGTGCGTGTGCGTGTGTGTGTGTGTGTATCCTAAGGTCCAGCACTTGGAAATTTATCCTAAGGTCACGCAACATCTCCCAGAAACTAATCAAACGAACGGTGAAGGATGGCACCTTTACATCGTTTTGGTTCGATAATTGGCACCCTAATGGCCCACTCTATCTTCTTCATATGCCTCAACCTAGAACTGAGAGCATGCGGGTTTGTGATTTTTGGACGGCAGGAGGGTGGAAAAATGACCCAAGTATCATGGCCCTTTTGCCAATCCTCAGAAATATTACATTAATTAATGGATTGGATAGCTGGAAATGGAGCCCATCGCCTGCTTTTTCATTCCGAAGTGCTTGGGAAAATTCACGCGTGCATCACCCTACATTTCCTTTATACAGAGTAATATGGTACCCTAGACACGTCCCAGAGATGGCTTTATGCCTGTTGCGTGCACTTGGGGGGAAGCTGCCGACGAGGGACTACCTATCTAAATGCAGAATAACAACTGATCACCTCTACGTCCTTTGCAATGATAATTCCACTGAGAGTATACATCACTTATTTTTCGAGTGTGAATACTCTAGATATATATTAGCGAGGAGTCTACTCAAACTGGGTTATTCTGGTGTACTACCAACTTCTTTAGTAGGTGTTTGTGATCTGATTTTGTCTCGCTATTGTAAATCAGATCCAGTGGGAGTACTTACGAAGGCGGCATTAGCATCTATGGTTTGGCACATATGGAAGCAACGTAATATGAGGATTTTCCAAGATACGAGGTTGGGGAAGACTGATTTATTTGAGGATATTGTAGCGGACGTCATCATTTCGCTCAGAGATATAGATACAGACCATGCTACTGATTTGACCCCATTTTCCAACTGGGGAATTATTGACTCTAGTTAATCTTATTGCCAGTTCGTTTAATTTGTTGTTTTTTTTCCATCTTTGAAATTTATGGTTCGCTTTTAGTTAAGAAGTATAGTAGGATGCAGTGGGTGATGACGCTTGTGCCCTCTCCCCACTCTTCCTGTTAGCTTCTGATATTATGAGCGGTGATTTTGTCCATATTTTGTATATATTTGATCATTAATATAGATCCGTTTTATTGCATATATTTTTTTGACAACCCAGAAAAATCCCCAACCCCCTCCCCCCGCCTTTGGCTTAGGAGGGTAAGGCGAGAGCCCGGCCGAGACTATGCAACCTGGGGGAAACCGCCGTGCCCCCAACGGCCCCCGAGTAAGTCCGAGAGGGGAGATGTAGCCCTAGGGTAAATAACTCCACAACAAAATCCACAATAATTACCAAGTCACGGCGGCCATAGGCCTCGAACCCCGCACCCCATGGCTTTGGAGCGGTATCACTATCATATAAGGAATCTCTATCATAGTATCACTCTTATGCAAAGAAATCTATTTTAGTACAACCCTTGTTTAGTTGTAGTCTGTACAACTAAAGAACAAATGTCTTAAGCCCAGTAGAATTTCTATCATGTATCCAATTCCTTAGCAAAAAGAACTCTAACCTGAATCTAATCTGGATTGAATATTTATATCATAATTCTCAAATGATATTTATGTCATTAAAATTGGGCCAATGAAGCTCGATGTGTCTGTAATCCAAGGATCCCTTCGCCAAAGTAAGCCTTCTCCATCTTCATCGGCATCGTTTAGAACTTCTAATGCACCAATCTTTGTGTTCGATGTGTTTAAGGAGGGACACACAAAGAGAATTAACTCTATGTTGGGGCTGTCTATTGATAAAAATTGTTGGTACCCCCACGGAACAACAAATCCTAACAACTAGCTAGGAAGCTAAGGCTTGAAAAATCGGGTCACACAACAAAGCAAACAACCAATCCCTCATCAGATCTTGTAAGAGCAAATTGGCAAACGAAATACGACAAATTGGCAAACGAAATACTCAACAAACTGAAAGTAAATGAGGTAGAGGATTTTACCCTGGTTTGGTTGCAAACACCTACTCTAGCATTCCGAGACGATCTACTATAATCAAGGAGAACACACGAGCTTACACCAACACATTCTTCTTCACACTCTTGTGAGTAATAAATTGGCAATTCCAAGCCCTCACAAATCTCACAAAGAAAGAAGAAGAGAAAGAGAAACAATAGAAGACCTAAAAATCAAAGGAACCCTCTTAGCCTATAGATAATCCTCTTGATTCTTCTCTCTTCTAAACACTTCAAAGCTCTCACAATTTCTCCCTTCTCTAATCACACTGGAAAAAAAGACAGCCCCGGTCTCTCTTTGTTTTCAGCTTGCTGGAAAAAATCAGCAGCTCACTGATTTTCACTCTTCCCCTTTGCACAAGCTGTCGGTCACAAAGAGAAGGCCACCATACTGCCTTCAAGTCTCCAACAACTACCATCAAATCTTGGGGCCCACTGTGACTGTGCATGAAGACTTTAGTAGCACAAATTTAACACTCTACCTTACTACAGAAATCTCCATCACTCCATCCAAGCTCTACCTTGATAAAATCTCCTTGGTCACTCCACGGACCTCCTCTCCATCTCAGAATCCATGCCATTCGGTACCACACTCAAGCCATCAAACATATCAAACTCAAGCATGTCTTGAGCTTGATGGCGGGAATGTGCTTGGTGAACATGTCTGCAGGGTTCTTCTCAGTTGGGACCTTCTGAAGCTCTTTCTGTTTGCTCTCCTCCTCTAGGAATCAATCATGGACCTCAATGTGCTTTGTCCCCGAACTATACGCATGATGCTTCTCAAGACGAATAGCACTCTGGCTATCGCTGAAACCTAATAATAATCTCTGTGGCACCCCCAAATCCTCAAGCAGACATTTAAGATACTTGGCCTCCTTTACCACTTCCACCACGGTAATCAACTCGGCCTCTGTGGTTGACAATGCAACCACTGACTATAGGACAAATCACCACGACATTGCTGTAGTGTCCAACGTAAACGCGTAATCTTTGGTCGATCTCTGCTTGTTCCTGTCGCCAGCATAATCTGAGTCGCTGTACCCAGTCAGCACCATACCTTCACCTCTGCCATAGTGCAAACCGACACCAACTGTGCCTCACAGATATCGCAATATCCACTTGATAGCCTGCCAATGCTTCTTGTCGGGGTTTGCCATATCTCTACTCACTACTCCCATGACTTGTGTGATATCAGGACGCGTTCAAAACATCGTATACATCAAGCTCTCAACCACACTAGCATATGGCACCTGAGACATAGCCTTCTTCTCATCCTCGGTGCTCAGTGATTGCAATGCCGAAAGCTGAAAGTGAGCTCCAAGAGGTGTCCCGATGGGCTTTGCGCTCTCCATTCCATAATGGACAAACACCTTCTCAATGTATCCCTTCTATGACAACCTCAACTCACCCTTCCTCCTATCCCGGGATATCTCCATCCTTAGGATTTTCTTTGTCGGGCCCAAATCCTTCATGTCGAATTCCTTGCCCAACTTCACCTTTAGCTTCTTGACCTCCAATATGTTTGAGGAAGCAATCACCATGTCGTCAACATAGAGTAAGAGGTAGATGCACGAGCCATCATCCAATGTGCGCACATATACACATTGATCCTTCACGCTCCACTTAAATCCAACACTCATCATGAAGCTATCAAATTGATTGTACCACTGTCTAGGTGACTGCTTCAACCCGTAAAAGGATTTCTTTAATCTACAGACCATCCTCTCCTTGCCTTCAACCACAAACTCATCCAGTTGGTGCATGTAAATCTTTTCATCCAAATCACCATGCATAAAAGTAGTCTTGGCATCGATTTGCTCTAACTCTATGTCTTTGGATGCTACTAGGGCCAACAAAACACGAATGGAATTGTGTCTTACCACCGGAGAGAATATTTCATAGTAGTCCTCTCCCTTCCTCTGTATAAAACCCTTGGCCACTAGCATTTCTTTGTACCATACATCACCACCGTCTTTGGTCGAGCTTTCTTTGAATTTGTAACTCCACATACATCCAGTTGCATGCTTCTCATTTGGTAGAGGTACTAACTCCCACGTGTCATTGTGGTAGAGAGACTCCATCTCTTCATCCATAGCTCTATGCCAACTCGTCGCATCACTCGAGCTTATGGATCCACCGTAGGTCATAGGCTCCTCATGCTCAATGTTTAAGGCATATGACACCATGTCGTCAAAGGAGAACGCCGTGTAATCCCAAGCTCCAAGTCTCTCGGGTGCCTTCTTAGTTTGCTTGGACTCTGCACCTCATCTGTAATATATTCATCACGTACCTGAGCTTGGACTGGCATGTGCACATGGTCCTCAACATGGACCTCATCATGTCACGCAACGGGGACCTCGACCATCGGCTCCTTGCCGGGCCGCCTCTGGAATGGGATAGGGAGATCAACCGTCTCTGGCATGGTCTCTGCGAGTGACTCGTCCCCCCTCCAAATGAGCATGCTTCGCCTTGAGCATCACAGATTCATTGAAGGTGACGTGCCTACTCAAATCGCCTTGCGGCCCACCGGGTCCCACAAGCGATAGCCTTTTATGCCATCGCCATATCCGAGGAAAATGTACTTCTTGGCCCTCGGATCCAACTTGTCGCCCCTCTTATATGCATATGCTGGGCAATGCACGATGCGTAAATAGTAGTAGTCACCAACTTTCCCATTACACTTCTCTTCCCGAATTTGGTATTTAATCACCGCTGATGGAACTCTATTCACAATGTGCACGACGGTACTGAGTATCTCACCCCAAAATTCCTTCTCCAAACCGGTCGAGTGCCTCAAGCATTACACTCTTTCCAACAACATGCAGTTCATCTGCTCTACAACCCCGTTCGACTACAGATCTCCTAGTGTAGAAAAGTGACATCGAATCCCATGGGATCTGCATAAACAGGTGAACTCCTTCGATGTGTACTCTCCTCCATTGTTGGATCTAAGGACTTTCACCACCTTGCCAGTTTGCTTTTCTACCATTGCAAGCCATTGCTTAAACATCCCAAAGGTTTGATCCTTTCTCTTCATCAAATACATCCAAACCTTTCGAGAATAGTCATCGATAAAGATGACAAAGTACCTAGCCCCACATCATGACACTACATGACACGGCCCCCATACATCAGAATTTATGTAATCCAATAGACCTCAGCTAGTGTGCATCCTTGTGTTGAATTGCACCTTTGTCTTTTTACCGTACACACAGCTTTCACAAAACTCCATGCTATCATCCCTAGCTCCAATTAATTTCCTTTGGTGGAGATCATCGAGGGTTTTATCACACGGTTGACCCAAACGATAATGCCATAACTTAGCTGAATCTCCATCACTCGAGCTAGTAGAGGTGTCATTGGCTTCACCTTCTACTGTGGTACCTTGTAGGTCATATAGATTACCTACCTTTCTTCCCTTCATCACAACCATGGCTCCTTTGGATACCATCAGCTGGCCATTCTCTACAACTGACTTACATCCAACATTATCCAACACACCGATGGGTATCAAGCTCTTTCGAAAATCGGGGACATGCCTCACATCGGCTAGGGTATTGACGAGTGTTTATTGTATATAGTTTTCACCTCTTTTTCATGCACATTTTACATTGTTTTCATCGCCATTCCTCCCCGTTTTCCCCGCTTTTGTCTTCTCTTTTACTTTTATGGTCCCTCCTATGATTTGCAGGGAATATGTGCTGATTAGTGACCATAAAACAAGAATTTAGGGCAAAGAGGCGAAAGAATCAAAGCATGTGGATCAAAGTGTGCAAGGGGGAGAAGTTTGTGAAGAACTGAGATCCATGCGGCCGCGTGATTCTGATACAAACGGCTGCATCCAAGAGCCCCAGAACACAATTCCACAAGGTCGCGTCAAATATATCCAAACGGTCGCATCGATGACGAGAAATATTGAATACATGCAACCGACACGGCCTGCGCAACATAATATGACGCGGCCGAGTTAATGAAGACCAAATGGCTGCTTGATGCGGCCATTTTGAAGCTGACGTGGCCATCGAAGCCCCATTCAACATGGCCGCATCCCTAGCGACACGACTGCGTTGCTGAAGCCTCTACACCCTAACTTTACGCAAGGAAATGACGGGACCACGTCGTTTTCTAAGCCGTCACGCCGAGTGGATTTCTACTACCAGCTGGGCATGAGCTGGGAGCTGTTGGAGGGCTGTTATGGTCATTTTGGCACATGTGTAAAAGCCCTTCTTCCTCCTCCTGCGAACCCATCTCTTGTAATCTGCTGTTTTAGCTATTTTAGGATTTTGGACGGTTTTGTAAGAGATTCTAAACACTTTTACTCTGCATTATTTGTTGTTTTAATGAGTTTCTCTTGTAATAGATTAGTTTTATCTAATAGAAATCTTCTCCTTTGCTATTGCTGTTGTGATTTGTTATCTATTGCTTATCGAATCATCATCCATTGCTTTCGTTGCTTACCCAATGCTTGAAATCTCTTCTAGCATAATGGGTAGTGAGTATTTTCATCTAGGGCAATGGGTTGAACCCCATTGGATTAGGGCTATGGGTCGGATGTTTTGATCAACTTAATTGCTAGGCTAATTGAGATTATGGATATATTAGGATGATTATTATCGTCGTAGATTCGACCCCCTCCCTTCGGGGCGATCGGATTGGCCACCGATGATAATCGGGACCAATCTCGCTACGATGTCCATGTGGTCGGTGTGGTCGATGAGAGTCGGACGCCGATTAGAGCCCTCCTAATGTAGGTCTAATTCCTGAACGCCACTGTGGTCAGGAGGAAGATTGGGGATGTTCGTCAAGCGTAATGCGCCCGACGTACACCGATGCATCGATGAGAGTTGACATCGGTGTAGGTTGGGGCTATTATTGTATCGCGAGAGCGGGGGGTAGGAGATGACGTAAGGGAATACCCTATCATGCACCACGAGAGTGCGGGTATGGGAATGCTCTTAGGTCACACGACCTCTTCCGAGTCGATGAGTCCAACAACCAATTAAATAGTAATCTAACCCTAACCTTAGTCCGATGGCAGGGATTCCCCATGCCCTATATTCTTTATCCCTTGATTCACCCTCTTTCTTATTTCACCATCCAATCACCGATACAATTGCATAGCTTTCAACAAGGAACCATAAACCGGTATTGATTGACCGCCTCCCTGTGTTTGACCTGTCAGCACTACACGACATCGTGCGCTTGCGGTATAAATTTATATTAGCTTTGCGTGAGCGAATAAGATTTTTGGCACTGTTGCCGGGGAAGCGCAATTTGATATCGATTTCAGTCTTTGTTGATAGACTGTGTACTTCTTACCCTATATTCACTTCTCCATTTTTTCTCAATTTACAGGTGAATACAAGTTTTCATGATGATGTTGACCACTACGAGAACTGCTCTAGCTCTTGCAAGCAAGACGGACTGCCTGACACAGTATTTAGCTTAGCTGAAGATGTGGATAACTTCCTTTAATCCAACGTGTCAGTAAGCCATGGTGTGTACCACATGCAAGGGCACATTCATGACCATCATCAACCTGCAATTCATCCCTGTGATTCATTCCATCCTTCACCATACCACTTTTGGACAGACTATTCCACCCCTCCCCAGCAAGACTTGCAAGTGGATGCGCCATATTCTTTCTTGCAGCTGACGCCACTTGAAAAGCTTTTAATGGATAGTCCAGCTATAGAGACCACCTGCAGCATTGAGTATCACCCTCCACCTAGGCAACTTGACTTTGAGCAGGAGCCGTCTGCACACTAGGAGAAGGCATCATAGATCATTGAAACGTGCTACCATATCAGTACACTCATGCCATTGTTGGGGGAAGCCTCAACTTCAAAAGCTGTAGTACACCAGGACCACCAACCCCCTTGCCAAGACATTAAATCCTTAAAAGATACGCCACAACACAAGGATATGCCATAACCCGAGGTAATGGAGGTTGAAGACATGAATCCTCCCGAGGTAGAACTCAAACCCCTTCCCCCTAATTTAAAATACGCATTCTTAGGGGAGAACTCTACGTACCCAGTCATCGTCAACGCATCATTGACTAACATTGAGCTCGATAAACTCGTAGCTATTCTCAAGAAATTTAGAAACGTCATATGGTACATCATTGATGACATTAAAGGTCTTAGCCCTGGTAGATGCACTCATAGGATCCTCCTTGAAGATGAGAAGGCCACCTCCATTGAGCCCCAAAGGCGACTCAACCCCAATATGAAAGAAGTGGTCAAAAAGGAAGTCTTGAAACTGCTCGAAGCAGTGATAATCTACCCTATCTCAGATAGTAGGTGTGTTAGCCCAGTTCAAGTGGTTCCCAAGAAGGGAGCGATGGCAATAGTCAAGAATGATAAGGACGAACTCATCTCCACCAGGACTTTTACCGGGTGGCAGATGTGTATCAACTACCGTAAGCTAAATAAAGCGACCGGAAAGGACCACAAACCCCTCCCCTTCATCAATCAAATACTTGAGCATCTTGCCAAGCATTCACATTTTTGCTTTCTTGATGGGTATTCAGAATTCCTTTAAATACCGATCCATCCCGACGACCAAGAAAAGACCACATTCACGTGTCCCTATGGCACCTTCGCTTATCGAAGAATGTCGTTCGGGCTATGCAATGCACCTGCGACATTTCAAAGATGCATGACTGCCACTTTTTCTGACTTTGTTGAGAATATCATAGAGGTGTTCATGGACGATTTCTCTGTCTATGGCACAAACTTCGATGCTTGCTTAAAGAATTTGACTAGGGTGCTAAAAAGATGTCAAGATGTTAACCTAGTGCTCAACTGGAAAAAGTGTCATTTCATGGTACAAGAGGGAGTAGTTCTAGGACACATCATTTCACCACGGGGGATAGAGGTTGATAAGTCTAAAATTGAAGTTATTGAGGGACTACCACCCCCGTGAATGTTAAATGGATTAGAAGCTTTCTTGGACACACGGGATTTTATCGCCAATTTATTAAAGATTTTTCCACGACCGCACGACCACTAACCGAGCTGTTAGCTAAGGACACCCCTTTCATATTTTTTGATGATTGTCATGTAGCTTTCAACATGCTAAAGAAGGAACTCACCTCTGCGCCAAATATCCAACCCCCAGACTGGAGCTTTCCACTTGAGCTAATGTGTGACGCGAGCAATGTTGCAGTTGGAGTAGTTCTGGGGCAGAGAAATAATAATAAACTTCATGCCATATACTACACTAGCAAAACTTTGCATGAAACCCACCGGAATTACACTACTACAAATAAGGAGTTACTCGCCGTCATCTTTGCCATTGAAAAGTTCAGATCATACATCGTTGGTCAAAGGTCATTGTCCATACCGATCAGGTAGCTCTTAGATATTTGCTAAACAAAAAGGACACCAAACCATGACTGATCAGATGGATCCTTCTACTCCATGAGTTTGATTTAGAAATCAGGGACAAGAAGGGTGCCGAGAATGTAGTCACTGATCGCCTCTCGTGCCTTATATATAATGATCCGAATCCTCCTCTTCCGATAGACGACTACTTATCGGATGATCATCTCTTCGTTGTCGCTCTAGCAGAAACTCCTTGGTTTGCTGACATAGTCAATTACCTTGCCTGCGCGATCATGCCATACGACATTATATTGAAACAGTGCAAGAGGTTCTTGCACAATATCCGAAGCTAGTTTTGGGACGATCCGCTCCTCTACAGAACTTGCAACGATAGATCATTAGGAGATGTGTCCCAGAGAGTGAGGTAACATCTATAAGTTCATATTATCATAGCTTGCAATGTGGAGGACATGTAAGCACGATGAAAACAACGACGAAAATCCTCTAATGCAGGTTCTATTGGCCCACACTATTCAAGGATGTAAAGGCTTTTATAAAGGAATGCGACAGGTGCCAGAGGGTAGGTAACATCTCTAGGAGGATTGAGATACCGCTAAAAATATCCAGGAGATCGAAGTGTTCGATGTTTGGAGAATAGATTTCATGGGGCCGTTCCCGTCTAGTCTTGGGAATCAATATATACTAGTCGCGGTGGACTATGTCTCCAAGTGGGTTGAAGCTATAGCCTTGCCGATTAATGATGCTTGTGTAGTCGCCAAGTTCTTCAAGAAAAACATATTCCCCAGGTTTGGAGTCCTGAGAGTTGTCATTAGCGATGGGGGAAAACACTTTATCGAGAACAAGTTCGAAGCCCTTTTGAGAAAGTATGGAATATGCCATCGCGTCGGACTCACCTACCATCCTCAAACAAGCAGCCAAGTGGAGATCTCCAACATAGAGATAAATAATATCCTAGAAAAAACCGTGGCGAGTTCGAGAAAGGATTGGGCATTGAAATTGGATGATGCCCTTTGGGCTTATCGGACTGCCTACAAGACCCCGATTGGAAAGTCCACATATCACCTAATATACGGAAATGCATGTCACCTCCCGGTGGAATTAGAGCACAATGATTATTGGGCAATCAAACATTTGAACTTTGATAGCAAAAGTGTACAAGAACGACGTCTTATACAGCGGAACGATTTGGATGAGTTTAGGCTCGACACATACAAGAATTCCCGAATCTACAAGGAAAAGACGAAAATGTGGCACGACAAACGCATCATAAGGAGGGAATTCAAGGAAGGCGACATGGTCCTCCTCCTCAATTCGAGGTTAAAGCTATTTCCCGGAAAGCTACGATCAAGATGGTCTAGACCATTCAAGGTCATTCGATTTTTTCCCTATGGCCCCGTCAAAGTTATCGGAAAGGGGGATTCATTTAAAGTCAACGGGCATAGGCTGAAGCACTACTTCACGGGAGACCCCATCGATGAAGAGGAGGCCGTAATGCTGCAGCCTCAAGAAGAGCCCCGAACGAGCACATCCTAGACTCCTCTGCCCTCAAACCGCCATGACAACATCAACTTAGGGAGTCGAGTTCACGACTTAAAACGAGCGCTTTTTGGGAGGCAACCCAAGTTTTATATTTAGATTTTATGTTTAGATTTTGATCTATATTTAGCCTAGGTTAGTCTCTATTTTCATTTCTAATAAGCCCTCAAAATCCCGTAAAAATTGACTAATTATTTTGAATGTAGGAGGACGGAGGAGTAAAGTAGGGAAGAGCATTTAGACGGCCGCGTGATACCAACCCACGCGGCCGTGTGGAGGATAAAAGAAGAAGAAAGGATGATGGCTAGGAAGGTGAATGGTGTGCCCGCATGGAATACGCACGAACGGTCGCACCGATTTGGGGGTAACACTTTAGCCTAGCTTTTCAATTCCACATGGCCGTGTCGCCAAGTTAATGCGACCGCGTATCTTTCTGTAAATTCAAGACCAAAATTTACTTCCCACAGAGTTTCTGTGACCGCGTCATTTCAATCGATGTGATCGCGTCATTCCTCATCTTTAACCCAATTTTCACGGCCATGTCGTTTAACACGAGCGACCGTGTCGATCTCCATTTTGGACCAATCGACACTGCGGTTTTAATCCAATTGACGTATCACATGAATATCTCTGTTTTCCAAGGCCAAACTCTCAAATTTCGTAGAGCTTTCACGACTGTGTCGTTTCAGACGACGTGACCGCGTCGATCCATTTCTTTGACCTCATTGACACGACCGTTTTGTTTCATTTTACACGGCCTGCGTCACCGGCCTACATTTACCCACAATCCCCAAACGGCCCGACTTGAGCTCATTTTTCTCGAAATGGTTCGTATTCTCTTCCCCTCTTCATCTCCCTCCAACCCACTTCAAATCTTTCCTAAACCTCCCAAACGCTCCAGCAACACCTCTCCTCCACCTGAAACCCCTTCCGCCCCCTACCTCGCTCGACCCGACCGATCAAAGGAAACCCTAGGGGCCAATTTTGGGGGTTCGACAACTCAAGCTCGACGTGGATGGCACAAGTGCGATTGCTAGCTCGAGAACAGCTTGGGGGAGTCTACTCTCAACGGTGGTGAGATCAATTTTAGCACAGGGCTTTAGCTTTGGTAATTTCGTTCCACAACTCGTTAATTTTCGTAAAATTTGTCGCTGAAATCACTCGAAACTTGCATGAGTATGCACACACTCCACTCCATTCAGTTACATAGCTCATTCATCACACAATGCCTCCAAGAGAGCATAAGAAGAAGGCTACTACCACTGGCCCTAGCCAAGGCAAGGACAAGCATCGTAAGATGAAGGCTTTTCAAGCCGATGTTGCTTGATCCTAAGCCATTTCTGATAGGGGGCACAACTCTTCCTGCCCCTCAAGTTGACACTCTAGGAATTAATTTCATGAGTGAGAAAGAGCACGCCAAATTCATATCTCTTAGCTCCAGACCTATGGTACCCACCAAATTCTCGAGCGTCACCGCTCTCTCTGCACTAAGTCTCCTAGATGTGGTCACCACCCTCCTCTGAAACATCGGGTGGGAGGAATTCCTAGAGTGTGAGGCTAGGACCTATAGTATGCTCACTTTGGAGTTCCTTTCCATGTTCAGACCATATCCTTCAGGTTTTTCTTTCCGCATCATGAACAAGGAGTACGGCTTATCCAAGGACTCCCTGAACCTAATCTTCAAGTGGCCTGGAGTTATAGAACTAGAAGCACACCACCACAACTACCCCTACCCCCTGCGTATGATGCAAATGACTTCTGGTTTAGGATTACCAAGCTTCGACCCTTCCCTAAGACACGGGCGAAGGCGTTCAGCATCATACACTGTAGCCTCCGCATTGTCCATCACATTTTTGCGAATTCATTATTTTGTCAGTATGAGATGGGTCATGTCTCTCAGGATGAGTTATTTTCTTGTGGTGTGCCACACAGGGCCGTGTCCTCTGTGAGGGGGCTGCGCTCCTGTCCCTCATTGGATCCTCCACGCCGGATCATGGCTTCTGCACAGATTCCTCCATACCTTGGCTAGCCCCAGATCAAGTATTTATTGTGAGGGCTTCATCACGATTATTTCCATGCACCCCCTATCTCCTACAAGATCACCGACTCTTCGGCTTCAGTTTATGGCCCCACTTCCCTTGACCTCTCGGTGCTTACCAACATGCATCTGATTAGAGATTTTGACCGAGAGAGATATTTTTGGCTCTATGGCCCCGCTTCCACTCCCTACACTAGGCTTCCCAATCCTGTACTCTTTGGGCCTGATACCACTATAAGGTGGCTCTTCTCACATGACTCTGACTTAGCTTCAGGAGTTTGGGCACCACTTACATATCCTGACCCTCGCCACCCCAGGGCACAACTCCATGATATCCAGGACCCTGCTGATCCTTTTGCTTCCACTTCGGCTGGCCCCGTCGTCAGCCCCATCCTTAGTCAGTATAGGAGATCTCGAGTCGAGCATACTATCATCACCCCTCCTCCACCACTTTCACATCTCGAGCATATGGCTTGCTTGGAGGAGGGGTTTATACAGTTTAGATCTTCCCCTGTCACCATCCTGATCGAGCTTAGATATTCCTTCTTTGAGTTTGGGAAGTCGTTAGACCAGCTCACCACTGATGTTGTGACCATGCAATCATAGTTTGATCAGGTCTATCAGTACCACCACGGTCAGGGACACTATCCTGCTACTGCACCACATCTCCTACCTATTCATATCCCACCTCATCCGTCTCAGCCCCACAGACTTCTCAGACTCCCGTGGTTACATCCATTCCCACCCCCTCATGTAGATGTCGCCACATCCTCATTGCATATTTCCATCCCATCCCAGCCATCTCAGGTGCCCGGGGACACCACCGGTGTCACACCCCGTATCATCACTACCCCACCACCTTCTCCATAGCCTGACCCTGAGGCTATGCACATTCCTACCCCTCCACCATCACTACGTCCCAACCCTGTGGATCCACACACTTCTCCACCACATACCACGGAGGCCGTTGACATTCCCATCCACACCACATACCCCTCAGGAGAACCATCTTTTCCCATCCCATCTACACACATTCCATCCCCTACACGCACTTCCACACCTCCTCACACATTTGCACCACCTGAGGACACCAGCATCATCGTCTCCTCGTCCCCAGCGGACGAGTGGTCATCTCCATCTACACCTCAGCCTCCACCACTAAAGTCTGAGTTGATTCATTCCACCCCATCCCCACCCTACACTAACACGATATCTAAGCCTTCAGCTGACCCAGCTGATCCATCCACACCACCCACCCAGCCACTACCTGACGGTGGCTCAGCATGACTAGAGCACTTCTCTTTGCGCTCCCTCACCATTTAGCCGATGCATCACACACTTGCATTATTCTTGGACACAGTTTTGTATAGCTTGGGGGAGACGCACCTGGATCTCCTTCTCTTCATTTTATTTGTCCTCACTTCGATTTTCTATATTTTCTTTACATTGAGGACACCGCTTGGTTTATCTTGGAGGAGGAGCTCTGTCGTGCTAACTTTCTATTTTTCTTTTTACTTTTCTATTTTCATCGTTATTTTCGTTTTCATTTCATTTTTCCTTTCTTATTTCTTCCATTTTTATCTCTTTTTCATATGCATCACATTTATATTCCGTGTATGCATTCAAAAACCAAAAAATGAAATAAAATTCAAAAAATCCAAATATATATGTATTCGCATCATGCATCATGCATCTTCATGCATACATGTGTATATATTTGCATTCGCCTCGAGAATTTTTCGAAAACAAGTTTTCATATGCGTAGAATCTCGAATTGAAATTTGTTTTTCCGAACTTTTATGATTGACTTCCGTGATGTCGATTTGGATATGTGAATAGTACATAACCCTAGCATATATCCCTTGTAATACCCTAGCTTTGGCCATCCTCACAATCAGTAAGATATGAGTACTTGAAACCGACCTAGATTGATACCTAGGAACCCACTCTATGCATGGACCGTAGAGCCGATAGTCGTGTATAATGGTTTGTGATCCCTCGAGACTTGGATAACGATACATCACCTAGTACTGAGGATTGAATCTACCTAGTATACCCCCATGCTTTTCAAAAAATGGAAAAGAGAAAAATTTGTAAATAGAAAAAATTTATATACACCGGTCCTCCAGCGAAGCTGAGTAACCGGATCCCTACGATAGTGATCGTCGGGGCCTCGCGTCAAAAGGTCTAGCTTGGGAGAGTACATATGAATAAGGATTTCACATGGGTTAAGTTAGTAGGTCCGAGGGGTCCTTCTTGGCCCGGTGCCATAAGGTCGTCTGATTTAGGAGTCACCGACCTAACACTCCTTACACGACCCAATTGTGAATCCCAAAAAAGAAGAAGAAGAAGAAGAAAGTGATGGAAATTGAATTCCACCCCCAAGTGATTTTGATGATAAGCACACCAAATGAAAGCTTAGTGTACTAACTACACTACACTCAAGTGTGCAGAATTTGCGAAGCTCTACTCATACTCAAAGAAGCACACTTCAACGCTCAAAGACAAAGACGAACATGACTAAACTCAAGTGATGAAGCTCAAGCTCAAACAGAACAAGAAGCACAAAGAGAAGCTCGATTTCGCTTCACCAAATTGATCAAACTTCCGAAGACATGTTCTGAGTCTATAGTGAGTGTGTCGTGTTTCTTTAGGGTATTTGTTAAAGTCATATCATATAGACAAAACACACACACAAAAAATTTCGAAAATACTTTTAAATTATCTTCAAAATACTTTAAGAGAGCTTTCTCTAGTCACTCTATAACTTTCGTAGTGAAACTCCACGCACCCTGGAGTTAACTACTTGTCTGACTAGATAAGTTGCAGGAAAAACTCCTCTGGGAGTCAACTACCAAAAGTAGGAAGTCGACTACCAGACACAGGTCAAGAATTCCTGGAACTCTCTGGGAGTCGACTACCTAGATAAGGGAGTCGACTACCAGCTGTAAAATTCTGACGTTTTTGAATTTGAATTTTGAAATTCGTTGAGCAATTTACTCCGTAATTTTTGGGACAAAAGTCAACGAAAATTCAAATTTCAAATCTCAGTTTTTCCCTATAAATAAGAGCTAAATTATTTTGTGAAAACACAACTATTGAAAATCAAAAATCTCTTGTGAAAACGCTCTTGAATTCAAAGCTCTCATTTCTTTCTAGCCAATTTGATTTTATTTGTGATCTTGCAATATTCTCTTATCAATTCTTTTAAGATCATACTCTTATTTTTTATTGGCTAAAACGTTTTCAAAATCCTTATTACTATTCTCTTTATCTTGTTTAAAGGATTTTTGAAAAGCAATAGATCTAGATCACAAAGAATTTCTCTCGTATCTTTGTGTGATCTAGACTCTTATTCTATCAAGCCACTACACAAATTTGTCTATCTTTGATTGGCTATAGAATCGGGTGTAAAAACCAATCTCCATCAATTTATTATGGTGTATTGGATATAAGTTTCGTTGTGTTGTTGTTGGAACACTAGACAAGTCTAGGTGTTGCCAATCGGAAATCCTGGTTGAGACTATGTCGTTGGAAATCCTAACGAGTGAAGTTAGGTAATTGTATTTGCCAAGGCAGATAGTGGAAAATCTCGTACCGGATTGGTCGGGGACTGGACGTACCCGGGTTGCGGGGAACCAGGATAAAATCGCTTGTCTCTGCGTTTGTTTTTCTGTGATTATTTATATTTCTTGTACAAGCATTTTTCATTTGCTAATCTTATATCTTTGTAATTCCTTGTTTATTTATTATTGCAAAGATTGTTTATTTAATTCCACTGTGAAAAGATCTCTCTGTAAAAGATTTATATCTGATTGTAATCTTTTCTCTATCATATTTGTAAGATTACTTTGTTGATTAAGAACCAAGTGTAGATCACTCTACTTGGCTTCTTAGGCAACATTAGAAGGATTTTATTTGTGTTAACATCAACGAGCGAAAAAGTTTATTATATACACAACACTATTCAACCCCCCTTCTAGTGTTGTTTGCCATCCACAGGATCCAACACTTCGTATCAGAGCGAGGCTACAAAAGTGATGGCGTCAACATCTTTTCACTCTGAAGGACTGAATACCATGCGACCACCTCTATTCAATGGAACCAACTACGCTAGCTGGAAGATCCGAATGAAGACTCACCTAGAGTCATTAGACATTGAAGCTTGGACTATAACCAAAGTCCCGTACATCGCACCCACCGACGTTGAGTTTGGGAAATGGTCTGTCGACGACAAGAAGAGAGCTAATCTCAATGCAAAAGCAATGAATGCTCTGTTTTGCGCTGTTACAGGAAATGAGTTCAATCGAGTCTCCCAATGTGAGACAGCACATCAAATATGGCATACTCTTCAGGTAAGTCACGAAGGAACTGAAATGGTAAAAGAATCTCGCATAAACGGTTTACATTCAAAGTTCGAATCTTTTAAAATGGAAGAAGGAGAGAGTATCACCGATGTGAATACTCGTTTTACTAATATTACAAATGAGCTTGCAGGACTAGGAAAGAAACTTTCCGAGTATGAACAGGTAATGAAGATACTAAGATCCCTCTGACCCGAGTGGAAGGGAAAGACTACGGCCATTCGAGAAGCCCATAACGTAAAGGACCTCACCATCGAAGAACTAATGGGAAATCTCATGGCATATGAGATTGAGCTTGAAGAAGACAAGAAAATCGAAGAAAAGCCAAAGAAGAAGAATCTTGCGTTCAAAGCACAAGAGGAAGATTCCGACTACACGGACAAAGAAGACCATATCGCGTTCATCTCAAAGAACTTTAAAGAGTTCATCACTAGTAAGTATGGAAAACGATCTTTTAGACCCACTAACGATATTATTTGTTTTGGTTGCAATAAACCAGGGCATGTCAAGAGAGACTGTCCATTGGAGAGAAACAACAGTGATTCCAGAGATCGTGGGAAGAACAAAGACAATAATGAGAGGCGAAACAATGTAAGAAACAAGTTCCGACGACCAAAGAAAGAAGCTTATGCAGCCTTCGACCAAAGCGACAACTCTTCATCCGATGAATCCTCAGAAGAAGATAATGATGAAAGAAGAGAGACTGCACACATGTGCTTCATGGCATCTACATCCTCCAAGGTAAGCTCGCATCATGATTCATCTAGCGACAATGAGTCATCGTCAAGCGATGATGAAGACTTGGATTATATGGGAGCATATAAGGAGCTATGCAAAATGCATGAAAAGCTCATTAAAGAACATAGAAAAACACTTAGAAATATTAAAAGAGATACTAAAGAAAAAGAAGAAGTCATTAAAGAAAATAGTCTTCTTAAAGAAAAGAATGATCTTCTGCAAAAAGATATTTCACTAGTAAATGAAAAATTTGAAAATCTAAATAATCTTCTCGTATCTGTCAAAGATAAATATGACGCTATGATGAAAATTATTGAGAATTTCAACAAAGGAAAAGGGAAGCTAGATAGTATAATAGATAATCAAAAAGCTTCATCTAGCAAAACCGGACTCGGCTATGATTCACATCATACCAAGAAACGGGTTAATCATACTAGGATGCATCATTCTAACGATAATGTCTTGAGCATCTGGGTACCAAAGAAATTATCTGATCAGCGAAGAAAAAGGTACGCTACTGACTTTGTTCAACAAATTCATTTTAACAAAAATTATAAATATGTTGTTCATGAAGGAACTAAACCGTATTGGGTTTGGCTTCCTAAAGACTAACTCCTCGGACTCAAAACCAAAGAGTACCATAAAACGCTTATTTTTTTCAGGTACTCTAAAAGAGGAAAATCAAAGAGGAGAAATCAAGAAGTCAAACGGCTGAATCAGAACAAAAGTTTTTTTTAACTAAATTATTTTTTTTCACACACACATATATATATATATAAATGTTTAAATGTGTTGTAATATGTGTATATGATTGTGTTTTATTCCTAAAACATTTCTTGTTCAGAAAGCACACTCAACCTGGATCAAAAACTCCCCGGGATGAGAAAACGACTCAACCCAGCAGGGAGTCGACTACCTACAGGAGGGAGTCGACTACCCGTGCGTAAATTTCTGGGCTTGTTTTTTTTGACTAACTCCTATTGGGTTCTATTGAGTGGATGGGTTCAGATCCCCTAAGGCAACTTACCCAATAAGCCTAAAACTCATCATAGCCATCCAAAACTTGATCTAAAGGCCCTCTTTTCTCCCCATCTCTTTATCCAAACATCAAAACCCCAAGAGAAACCCTAAGGGTAGCCGACTACCCCTCTTCTTCCTCCTCCTCTCTTGATTTTTCACCTCGGTGCTTGGTTATTTGGAGCTATTTTCTCATCTTTCTCCCAAGTTACTCAAGGTAAATTTTTTTCTTACTTCATGATCTTTATTATTTCTTCTCTCTTGGTTATCTAGTAGTGTAAAAATGCTGTTTTTTTCTTTTACTCTATCTAGATGCCTATCAAGGGGATTTTCTCCAAGAAGAGGAAAACTACTACAGAAATTGATTCTGAAAAAGAGACTATCTTACCCTATCTTTTCAAAACTACTACCTATGAGCAATTTGTTAAGATCTCAAAGAAACCTATCTTGCATGAACGATTTGTAAAACTTAATGATGTTATCAATTATGGCATTGACAGTCTGTTAGATTTTCAAAACTTAGCAAACTTGTTTTCTTCTGCAAATGTGTACCTCTGCTATCCTAGGCTTGTTCATCTATTCTATGCAAACATGGACTATGATCTTGTTAAAAGTCGTTTCATAACAAAAGTCCTTGACACCAAACTTGCTATTACTGTCAAATCCCTAGGAGAAGCCCTAGGAATCCCATACTCTGGCATGCTTCTTGACAAAATCGAAATGACTGATGAGAACATTCTAGAAAGAATGTATTTGCCCGGTAGACACTTTCAAACCAAACTTCCATGTAGCAATCTTCACTATCCGGCGAGGATCTCGGCTAATATATTGTCTTATAACAAAACTCAAAAGTCTGGGAGCCATGCAATCCTATCTGAGAAACAAGCTAAGTGTATCTATGCCATCCTAGGTAACATTCGCATTAATTGGGCCAAAGTGATTATGGATTCTATCCTAGCCTCAGCTTCTTCTGATAGACCCTCCTCCACTCTTTCTCATGGGCACTATCTTACTATACTATTCATTAGCTTCAATGTGCCACTGGATCATGAAACATCTATTCTAGAACCTGCTCGTATTTTTGATGTGCATGCACTTGGGAGAATGAATCTCCACCATGACCTTGATGAAAATGTCCCTGAAGAACAAATTGCTGCCGAAGGAGGATCAGCATCCTCAAGGAGAGGTAAGAAAGTTGTTATTTCAGATTCAGAAGAAGAAGGAGAAGAAGAAAGAGGAAGCGGAGAAGAAAAAGAAGAAGTTCCGGCATACATTCTTGAACTTCAGGAAATGCTCCTGAAGAATATTGGAAGGTTGAAGATCACACAAAAGCAAGGATTTGAAGACATCAATCGTAAAGTGGACGATCTGAAAGAGTTTGTTGTGAAGAGCAACAAGATAACTGAAGACACACTTGCCATGATCCTTGATGAGATCAAGGAACTAAAGAAAGATGGCGGTCACTCTTAGCTCTTTCCTTCTCTAAAAACAATGGTTCTCTTTAAAACAATGGTTCTTAAAACTATGTCATTTGAGACTATGGTCTGTAATAACTCTCTATGTGGTGTTTTGCTACAAGATCTATGTGCTATATATCAACTGCTAGTATAAACTAATACATCTCTTGCAGGCACAAGAAATTGAATTTCCCTCCTAAACACATTTGTGTTGTCATTTGTTTGTTTTTGTTGATGACAAGGGGGAGAAAATTCATGTGACATGAGATACAAAAAATTCATTATATACTGTTTTGTGTATTGCTTCGATGCAGGGGGAGAACCGCATCAAAGCAGGGGGAGTAAGTATACCACGTATTTTATTATCTTTTACTTACTTCATTTTTTCTCTCTCATTTGGGTGTCATCATCAAAAAGGGGGAGAGTGATGGAAATTGAATTCCACCCCCAAGTGATTTTGATGATAAGCACACCAAATGAAAGCTTAGTGTACTAACTACACTACACTCAAGTGTGCAGAATTTACGAAGCTCTACTCATACTCAAAGAAGCACACTTCAACGCTCAAAGACAAAGACGAACATGAATAAACTCAAGTGATGAAGCTCAAGCTCAAACAGAACAAGAGGCACAAAGAGAAGCTCTCTTTCGCTTCACCAAATTGATCAAACTTCCGAAGACATGTTCTGAGTCTATAGTGAGTGTGTCGTGTTTCTTTAGGGTATTTGTTAAAGCCATATCATATAGACAAAACACACACACAAACAATTTCGAAAATACTTTTAAATTATCTTCAAAATACTTTAAGAGAGCTTTCTCTAGTCACTCTATAACTTTCGTAGTGAAACTCCACGCACCCTGGAGTTAACTACTTGTCTGACTAGATAAGTTGCAGGAAAAACTCCTCTAGGAGTCGACTACCAAAAGTAGGGAGTCGACTACCAGACACAGGTCAAGAATTCCTGGAACTCTCTGGGAGTCGACTACCTAGATAAGGGAGTCGACTACCAGCTGTAAAATTCTGGCTTTTTTGAATTTGAATTTTGAAATTCGTTGAGCAATTTACTCCGTAATTTTTGGGACAAAAGTCAACAAAAATTCAAATTTCAAATCTCAGTTTTTCCCTATAAATAAGAGCTAAATTCTTTTGTGAAAACACAACTATTGAAAATCAAAAATCTCTTGTGAAAACGCTCTTGAATTCAAAGCTCTCATTTCTTTCTAGCCAATTTGATTTTATTTGTGATCTTGCAATATTCTCTTATCAATTCTTTTAAGATCATACTCTTATTTTTTATTGGCTAAAACGTTTTCAAAATCCTTATTACTATGCTCTTTATCTTGTTTAAAGGATTTTTGAAAAGCAATAGATCTAGATCACAAAGAATTTCTCTCGTATCTTTGTGTGATCTAGACTCTTATTCTATCAAGCCACTACACAAATTTGTCTATCTTTGATTGGCTATAGAATCGGGTGTAAAAACCAATCTCCATCAATTTATTGTGGTGTATTGGATATAAGTTTCGTTGTGTTGTTGTTGGAACACTAGACAAGTCTAGGTGTTGCCAGTCGGAAATCCTGGTTGAGACTAGGTCGTTGGAAATCCTAACGAGTGAAGTTAGTTAATTGTATTTGCCAAGGCAGATAGTGGAAAATCTCGTACCGGATTGGTCGGGGACTGGACGTACCCGGGTTGCGGGGAACCAGGATAAAATCGCTTGTCTCTGCGTTTGTTTTTCTGTATATTTCTTGTACAAGCATTTTTCATTTGCTAATCTTATATCTTTGTAATTCCTTGTTTATTTATTATTGCAAAGATTGTTTATTTAATTCCGCTGTGAAAAGATCTCTCTGTAAAAGATTTATATCTGATTGTAATCTTTTCTCTATCATATTTGTAAGATTACTTTGTTGATTAAGAACTAAGCGTAGATCACTCTACTTAGCTTCTTAGGCAACATTAGAAGGATTTTATTTGTGTTAACATCAACGAGCGAAAAAGTTTATTATATACACAACACTATTCAACCCCCCTTCTAGTGTTGTTTGCCATCCACAGGATCCAACAGAAAGGTGTATCAAAAATTTGTATATACGTGCTTACATATATACGAAAGCATGCATAAAAATTGGTGATTTCTTGAAATCAAGGAATAGTGTTGTGTCGTGAGCGCCACTTTCTAGATCGACCAATATCCCATTATCTCATACTTATCCCCTCTTCGACCGTTGTATAGCTTAGGTTTCTATTCCTTCAATCTAAGGATGGGTTAGAGGAAATATCTTAGGATGTGAGTGTGTCCATCGTCTATTGTATTGCTTGGTGATTTGAGTGGGAATGACATCCTAGGAACATATTCTCGTCGACGGAAAGATTTTGAAGCATTTGAGCTTCTCGTATTCAAATTTTCAATTTGCCCACGTATATAATCTCGATTTTTGAAAATTCTCGGAGTTTCATTGCATCATCTGCATGCTGATTGCATTTCTCTAATATACGCTCTCTCTTGTCTTTCTTGAGGACATGAAAGAGTTTAGCTTGGGGGATTTTGATACGTGTTTATTGTATATAGTTTTTCCCTCTTTTTCATGCATGTGTTACATCGTTTTCTTCGCCATTCCTCTCAGTTTCCCTTGCTTTTGTCTTCTCTTTTACTTTTATGGTCCCTCCTATGCTTTGCAGGGAATATGTGTTGATTAGGGCCCATACGGCACGAATTTAGCACAAAGAGGCGAAAGAAGAGAAGCATGGGGATCAAAGTCTGTAAGGGGTAGAAGTTTGTGAAAAACTGAGATCCACACGGCCGCGTGATTCTGATACAAATGGTCGTGTTCAAGAACCCCAGAACACAATTCCACACGGCCGCGTCAAGTATATCCAAATGACCACGTCGATGAGGAGAAAGATTGAAGGCATGCAACCGACGCGGTGCACACAACATAAGATGATGCGACCGCGTTACGGAAGACCAAACGGTTGCTTGACGCGGTGCACACAACATTTTGAAGCTGACGCGGCTGTCGAAGCCCCATTCGATGCGGTCGTGTCCCTAGCGATGCAACCGCGTTGCTGAAGCCTCCGGGCCCCAAATTTACGCAAGGAAATGACGTGACCGCGTCGTTTTCTACACGGTCAAGCCGAGTGGATTTCTACTGCCAGCTAGTCACGATCTAGGAGCTGTTGGGGGGATGGTTTGGTCATTTTGGCGCATGTATAAAAGCCCTTCTTCCTCCTCATGTGAACCCATCTCTTGTAATCTGCTGTTTTAGCTATTTTAGGGTTTTGGACAGTTTTATAAGAGATTCTAAAGTCTTTTACTCTGCATTCTTTGTTGTTTTAATTAGTTTCTCTTGTAATAGATTAGTTTTATCTAATAGAAATCTTCTCATTTGCTATTTCTGTTGTGTTTTGCTATCTATTTCTTATCGAATCATCATCCATGGCTTTCATTGCTTACCTAATGCTTGAAATCTCTTCTAGTTTAATGGGTAGGGAGTAGTTTTCATCTAGGGCAATGGGTTGAACCCCATTGGATTAGGTCTATGGGTTGGATGAGTTGATTAACTTAATTTCTAGGCTAATTGAGATTATGGATACATTAGGATGTTTATTATCGTCGTAGATTCGAACCCCTCCCTTCGGGGCGATCAGATTGGCCACCGACGATAGTCGGGACCAATCTAGGGATCTGATCCCTACGATGATCCATGCTATTGGTGTGGCCAACGAGAGTCGGGTGCCGATTAGAGCCCTCCTAATGTAGGTCTAATCCCCGAATGCCACTGTGGTCAGGAGGAAGATTGGGGATGTTCGTCAAGCGTAATGCACCCGACGTACACCGATGCATCGATGAGAGTTGACATCGGTGTTGGTTGGGTAGGCCTATCATTGAATCGTGAGAGCGATGGATAGGAGATGACGTAAGGAAATACCCTATCATGCACTATGAGAGTGGAGGGTAGGGGGATGCCCTTAGGTCACACGACCTCTTCCGAGTCCCAATGAGTCCAACAACCGGTTAATTATTAATCTGACCCTAACCTTAGTCCGATGGCGGGGATTCCCCATGCCCTAGAGTCTTTATCCCTTGATACACCCCGTTTCCTATTTCGCCAACCAATCACCGATACGATACGATTGCGTAGCTTTCAACAATGAACCATAAACCGGTATTCATTGACCACCTCCCTGTGTTCGAACCGTCAGTGCTATTCGACACCGTACGCTTGCGGTATAAATTTATATTAGCTTTGCATGAGCAAACAGGTATGCCATCGTGTATTTTGATCAGGACAGTTCCAATACATGCGGTCTTACACGCCGTGTTGTTTCCCATTAGAATAGAGCCTCCGTCTTCTTAGCAACGGTAAGTGGAAAACCAACTCCGATGTGGAGTCAAATGAAAAGAACACATGCTGTCTATCAACCTCACAACTTGTGCCTCATCAGACACTCCCACTGTGAACATCTCTGGATCTCTACCCCTTTCACCATGGACTCTGTCATTACGGATGTGCATGTCCTCCAATCCTATAGAAGCGGAACCGGAAGCTCCTTTGCCTTTCTTCCCAAATCTATTGGGGCATTGGTTCCTCCAATGGTCTCTCTGATTGCATATGAAACATGAGCTGTCTTTCCTATCACAGAATTACCGGGACTTTGAGTGGTCCTTCTTATTGAAGTGGCCTCGATCTCCTTCCATTTCATGTATCCCTCTCACATGCAATGCTTCATCACAGTTTCCTCCAAAGTATCTACCTTAGACCTTCTCATATAGCATCTCGGTATGAAGCGATGCCTAAACATCTTCCACGGTGAGCGTCGTTCGTCCATATATCATGGACCGAACAAATTGGGAGAACTCTTCTTTCAATGAACATAACAAGATCACCGCGTGTTACTCTTCTTCGATCTTGACCTCCATTCCCCGTAACTCCATCACAATCTGATTCAACTCATCTATGAGGTCCTTCACCACGGATCTGGGCTTCATCTTCAGATTATACTGCTGGTGTAATAAGTAGAGGTGGAATGTAAAGGATTTCTTCATGTACAATCCCTTTAGCTTCTTCCACATATCCTTGGTCGTAGCCTCGTCCAATACCTCTCTCAAGACGGTATCGACTAATGACAACTGCATGGCGCTATACGCCATTCTCTCCGTCTTGCCCCTCTAAGATTCTGTTACCTCATTTTCAAGTTATCCTCATCGAAAACAATCTGATAACATACCGTCTGCTTCAAATAATTTTGAACCCTCGACTACCATAACCTAAAATCATTACGGCCAGTGAACTTCTCAATGTTGAGCATCGCCAAACTAACCATCTTTATTACATAATTTTTCCACAAACAACCGAGAGCTCTAATACTACTTGTTGATAAAAATTGTTGGTACCCCGTGAATAACAGACCCTAACAACTAGCTACGGAGCTAAAGCATGAAAAATAGGGTCACACAATAAAGCAAACAACCAATCCCTCGTCAGATCTTGTGAGAGCAAATTGGCAAATGAAATGCGACAAATACTGAACTATCAGGGTTTCTATCATGCATAACTAGTTTTTACGCAACGGAAAATTAGATACCTACCAATATCCATGCATTTCAAATTGATTTGAATAGATTACTAACCTTTGTGACGATCTGAATGTGTTGAACTATATGTGCTGCTCTACGAACGACCACTCTCAATTGATATCCACATGTGAACGTCACGAACAGGAATTGCGAGGGTGCTAGCTCATTCTCCCTAACTAGGGTTTCTCTCTCTTTCGCTCGCGCTTTTCTCAAAAAACGTGAGAGATAGAATGAATGCGTAAAAACTAAAAATCCTCTTTCTATATCTTATATAGAATCCCACGTTAACCCTTTAACATATTTTAGTTATGAAAAGATAACTTTAGGATAATATCGTATATTATTTGGTAACTCTTTAACGTGTTTTTGTTACACGACGATATCTTAGGGATAATATCTTAACGAGATACAATATCTGTCAGTTAAGATATTTCGCCTTATTACAAATTTCAAATCAAATTCGAAATCATGCTTAAACCATATCTTATCTATTATGCTCTTTGTGTATGACCTAATAGGCTCATATTAAATTGGCTGTGGGCCTAATCTCATTAGAAGCCCACAAGTCATAATTGGTCTCTAGCAAGACATTATGACTACCCAATTAATATGAATATCGTTAGTATGATATTAACCTAACCAATAGAACATGTCATAATCCTTTTGTCACACGATATCTGATTTGAACATAAGTCATGGGCAGTGTCATACTTATATTGTTCAAACATTTAATTTCTCGCTTTCTAAGTATTCTAATAAAATCAAATGACATTTATTTGAGCACGACCATGCATTTCTCAGTCCTACTCATCGAGGGGCCCATTAGATATCTCTCTCATAGGAGAGGGACAAATTCCATCTTGTTCATTCACTTTTCTATGCATAATTCACATCATGTTCAACCATAACCTTTATGATTATCTGATTAAAGATAACATTTGGTTATGTCAAAACATGATGTTCCTTATGTATGAAACTGTGATGATATCAGGTCTAAGGATTCTATGATATACCTATTATGAAATCATTTATGACACTAATTTATGTAATGATCTCATAGCGAGTATATCCAGTACATGTTCTCCAATAAGTATCTATAAGTTTGATTTGTATCACCATACATATAATTATCTCATAATTATCAACTAAACTCATACTAGTCTTAATTCATTATTAAACCTTTAACGATGAATTACTAGGGATGCTTAGAATAACATAAAACAGCTATTCAAACATTATTATAAAGAAACATGCAATCAATAAAATAATAACAATAAGAGAACATTCTATAAACGAAAATGACATAACATAAAGGTCCAAATATTTGGCCTAGGGCAAAACCACTAACATGAACAACCTGAAAGTAAATGAGGCAGAGGATTTTACCCTGGTTCGGTTGCGAACAACCTACTCCAGCATTCTGAGACAATCCACTATAATCAAGGAGAACACATTAGCTTACACCAACACCTTCTTCTTCACACTCTTTTGAGTAATAAATTGGCAATTCCAAGCCACCACAAATCTCACAAAGAAAGAAGAGAAAGAGAAACACTAGAAGACCAAAGAATCAATGAAAACCACTTAACATGTAGCTAATCCTCTTGTTTATTCTCTCTTCTAAACTCTTCAAAGATCCCACAATTTCTCCCTTCTCTGAATATGGCAGCACCCTTGGCTCTTTCTTGCTGGAAAAAAAGACAGCCTCGGTCTCTCTTTGTTTTCAGCTTGCTGGAAAAAATCAGCAACTCAATGATTTTCACTCTTCCCATTTACACAAGCTGTTGGTCACAAAGAGAAGGCCACCCTACTGCCTTTAAGTCCCCAACAACTACCATCAAATCTTGGGTCCCATTGCGACTGTGCTTGAAGAATTTTAGTAGCACAAATTTAACACTGTCCTTTTATTTGTCTACAATGCAATTTGTTCTAGAGTTTTGAGAGCTTAAGCATATTTGACAACTAACATGATTTTATATTAATTGTGCAGGCTCAATCTCTAAATGTATGTTAAGCATATTTGACTTCCATGGACCTTTTAGTAATGTTTAGGGATGGCAAAACGACTGGGCGGGTATGGATATGCACTATCCATACATGTACCTGCTCAATTTACTTATACACATAGCCGTACACATACCAGTGTTGGGTAAATTTTTGTACCCGTGCCCATACCCATCTGGTATACGGATACACGTGGGTACCCGTGTACCCACTGTGTATGGGTACGAATATCCATATACCCGATAGGTATGGGTATCCATACCCGTTACTCGTAAAAAAATATTTATACTACAAGCTTTTGAATTTACTCAATAAGAATATTAGTTTAGTTATTATTAGTTTAGTTATTATTTTTATAAAAATATGTAATTGGAGTTTATATGTATTTTACTCTTTAAGAATAATATATTAATATTAAAATGACCAGGTACGGGTACCCACGGGTATGGATATATATAATATCCATACCCGTCCAGTTTTATCAGTGTGTACATGTTAAAGCTAAAATTGACCAAAACAGTTGTCAAGCTGACGGAGACTCGAAGCGCTGAGCTGGAGCCTTGTCAACTTCTAGAATGGGACCCTTGGTTGGAAGAACAGGGTCGGATGATGGTTGTTAGGGGTGATACGACCTTCGGTCGACCCACGAGCGACCGTTGCATCTTTTGTTCAAGGTTGGATGGCCAAGCGTCAGCCTTCAATGTTGGATAACAATTGTCGATCTGCACCACATGGAGTCGTTAGGGGGGTCGGATCTGGGTTTCGACCCAAATTCCCTTCGATGCTTAAGTTAGTAGGGAACTTAAGGAAGAGAGGGAGCTTGGTGTAGTTGAGATCGACCCATGGAGGCTCGTCTATAGACTAACGACGCAAGCTCGAATATAAAAATGGCAAAAGTGAGAAGACAGAGTACTATGTATTATATCTTGTACGTTCAGGATGGGAC
>CM061136.1:151222894-151268384 GCA_030789695.1 Scilla litardierei | reverse complement strand
CCAAAACGTCAAACGGTCCAATGTATCGCGGGCTCAACTTCCCACGCTTCCCGAAACGAATCACACCACGATTCGGGGAAATCTTCAAGAACACATGGTCGCCCGGCTGAAACTCCCAAGGACGACGTTTAGCATCCGCCCAATGCTTAAAACGGTCCTGAGCAATTCTTAACCTCTCCCGAATATTCCTGACGATATCCACGGCCTCCACGATCATCTCAGGTCCCAACAACTCCCGATCACCAACGTCATCCCAACTCAATGGCGATCGACATTTCCTCCCATAAAGAGCGGCGAAAGGCGCCATGCCAATACTCGCCTGGAAGCTGTTGTTGTAAGAGAACTCCACCAAATGTAGATGGTCCTCCCACGAACCCTTGAAATCCAACATGCACGCCCTCAGCATGTCTTCCAAAATCTGAATCGTCCTCTCGGACTGGCCATCCGTCTGCGGATGGTACGCCGTGCTGAAACTCAGACGCATACCCAAGCTCTTCTGCAAACTCTGCCAGAACTGAGATGTGAACCTCGTGTCTCTGTCCGACACGATACTCACGGGGACTCCATGAAGTCGCACAACCTCCTGCACGATTCACGTTACATCACTATCCAAACTAGGAAAAAGGAAATAAAAACGGAGAGTAAAAGAATTTTACCTCCATATATCTCCTCGCTAGCGCCTCAGTGGACTGTCCCACTCGGAACGGAATAAAGTGCGCAGATTTGGTCAATCGATCTACGATCACCCAAATCGCGTCATTCTGCTTCGGACTCCGAGGTAGTCCAGTCACGAAATCCATAGTGATGTGTTGCCATTTCCACTCCGGAATCGGAAGCGGTTGTAGCAACCCGGCCGAACGCTGATGCTCCGCCTTCACTTGCTGGCAAACCAAACACTTGGCTACACTCTGAGCCACGCTCCTCTTCATACCATGCCACCAATAATTCAGACGAAGATCCTGGTACATCTTGGTGCCACCAGGATGCACAGAATACGGCGAACTGTGTGCCTCCACCATCAGCTCCTCTCTAATATCCCCAGCTGGCACACACAACCTGGCTCCAAACCTCAGCGAGCCATCCTCATGAATCAAAAGTCAGTCCGCAGACCGGCTTCCACCTGCTCCCGAATCTTCACCAACCTCGGATCCTCGGCCTGGCCAGCCTTAATCCGATCAACGATCGTCAACTGTACCTGCATGTACATCAACGACGAAGCCTCTCCAGGAAGAACAATCTCCACACCAGACTCGCAAAAATCCTGCTGCAATCTCCACTGCGAGGTCAAAATCATCACCGCTGGAAGCCTACTCAAAGCATCCGGAACCACATTCACCTTGCCAGGGTGATACTGCAAATCAATCTCATAATCCGCCATAAGCTCCAACCATCGACGCTGTCGCATGTTGAGCTCCTTCTGAGTGAAAATATACTTCAAGCTTTTGTGATCGGTGAAAATCTTCACTTTCTCACTCAGCAGGAAGTGCCTCCAAATCTTAAGAGCAAACACGACGGCAGCCAACTCCAAATCATGCGTCGGATAATTCTTCTCATGAACCTTAAGCTGACGAGACGCATACGCCACAACATGCCCGTGCTGATGCAACACACAACCGAGACCCTTGCCAGAAGCATCGCAAAAGATCTCAAATCCACCGCTGCGATCAGGCACAACAAGAATAGGGGCACTCGTCAACCTCTCCTTCAGAATACCAAAAGCACTCTCACAATCACCCGACCAAACATAAGCAACATCCTTCCGCGTCAACCTGGTCATCGGCTCAGCAATACGAGAAAAGTCCTTAATGAATCGCCGATAATAACCAGCAAGTCCAAGAAAACTCCGAATCTCAGACGCAGACGACGGAACAGGCCACTCCCTGATGGCCCGAATCTTCTCGGGATCCACTGAAATACCATCTCCAGTCACCACATGCCCGAGAAAAGCAACTCTATCCAGCCAAAACTCGCACTTCGAAAACTTAGCATACAAACGATGCTTCCTCAAAATTTCCAACACCGTCCTCAAGTGCGAGGCATGCTCCTCCTCCGACTTCGAATAGATCAGAATGTCGTCAATAAAGATAACGACAAACTTATCCAAAAAGTCGTAGAAAATCAGATTCATCAGATTCATGAAAACTGCGGGCGCGTTGGTTACGCCAAAAGGCATAACCACAAACTCATAGTGTCCATACTTCGTCCTGAACGCTGTCTTCAGAACATCTCCCTTCTTAACCTTCAACTGATGGTAACCACTCCTCAAATCCAATTTAGAAAACACCCTCGAGCCTCCAAGCTGATCAAAAATATCATCGATGCGAGGCAACGGGTATTTATTCTTAATGGTCACTGCATTCAACTCCCGATAGTCCACGCACATGCGACGCGAACCATCCTTCTTCTTAACCAGCAACACCGGTGCTCCCCACGGAGACACGCTAGGATTAATATAACCCTTCTGCAAAAGCTCATCCAACTGCTTCCGCAACTCTTCCAACTCTGCAGGTGCCATACGATACGGCGCCTTCGAAATCGGCTGCGCACCTGGAACAAGGTCGATAGAGAATTCTAAAGCTCGATCAGGCGGCAAACCGGACATCTCCTCGGGGAAGACGTCGCCAAAATCTCGCACCACAGCTGGCCACTCCAGCTCCATCTGCATAGCCACAGCCTCCACCGGCCTGGCCCGAAATCTGACAGGACCAAGCGAACTGCTACCACGACTGAACTCAAATACTGGATGTCCGGGAATCTCGAACACCGCCTTCTTTCTCCGACAGTCGATCGTAGCATAGAAGCTCGCAAGCCAGTCCATCCCAAGAACTGCATCATAGTTGATGATGTCGTGGACAATGAAATCAGCACAAAGCTCACGTCCACAAACCACCAACGGGCAAGAATTGCACCCACGATGCACCGAGACGACACCGTTCCCTGTGACGATATTCCAACTCTTAGGAAGAGAGGACGTCGACAAGGAATGCTTCTCCACGAAGCTCCGGGCCAAAATGCACATCGATGCACCAAAGTCAAAGAGGACTCGTGCAGGAAATGTGCAAACCAAAACCACACCTAACAAGCAATTAACAATCAAATCCTAGTCTAGCAAACAATCATGAGCAAGCAACCAATATAATCAAAATTTCAAACTAACTAAGGAAGATAAATAGCTAGAATGAGCGTTACCTACAATAACTTCATCCACGGCCATGCTCTCCTCCTCAGTCATCAGAAAGGCCTGCCCTCTCGGCGGAACAGCCTGCCGAAAGGCCTGTCTCTGTGGAACAAGGGGCGCTCCACGTCCAACGGGCACAGGAGCTCGCTGCTGCAACGGCTGTGCTGCAATAGGAGCCCGCCAAGGCTGTCTCGACTTCGGACACTCCCGGATGGTGTGGGCAGGATCTCCGCAGACAATGCACTGTCCTAGAAACCTCCTACACTGATCCTTGAGGTGTCCAGTCTTGCCACAGAAATGGCAAGTCTTCAGAATAGGCCCTCCTGGCCTCTTGAACTGCACCGGATGACTAGGCTTGTAACCAGGCCTAACCACCGCCCTGGCCTGCTCCATAGGCCTCTTCCCAGCTCCGGAAACATGTCCCTTCCTCTGATTCAAATTCAACTCTTGCCGCCTCGCAGCAATCAGAACCTTCTGATATGTCTCCAAGTCAGAAGAGGTCACAAAGCTCTGAAGCTCCAAGGCAAGTCCCTGGAGAAATCGCTGAGCTTTCTCATCGGCATCCTGCACCATCTTAGGTGCAAACCGACTGAGCCTCGTGAACTCCTGGTGGTACTGATCCACCGACAAGCTTCCCTGCTTCAGATCTATAAAGCGCTGCAGCATCACTTGCCAAGCAGCCTTCGGGAAGAACTCTCCATCGAATCTGGACTTGAAGGTAGCCCAGACGATCGGCTCCACCAGCATCTTCTCTTCCGCATCCCACCAATTCCTGGCGTTGTCCTTCAGCTGCCTCTTAGCCAGATCAACCCATCCAGCCGGGTTAATCTTCGCCATTGCCAAGTTATCCTCAATGTTCCTTATCCACTCGTCGACAGCCAGAGGACCCTCAGAACCATCAAAATATGCGGGACCCAGCTCCCGAAATTGCTTCGCTCCCGGCTCAGAGCGAGGGGCATCCGGAAGAGCCCGGGCAGCTCGAGCAAGTGGAGCATTCTGGACTTGCAGAAGCACGCCCTGCTGCACTTGCATCATCTGGAGCATCATCCGCATCATCTCACCGCTGGTGGGTTCCCGCTCAGGCTCCTCATCATGAGGGATCGCGCCACTACCCCCACCACGGGTGAAACGTCTTCCTGCCATCTAGTGACACAGAAAACGAATCAGATTAGACTCATAGCTTATGACTCGGACGTCGAACTTAATTTATTGGACATTCTAATATTATTATCGCTATTCCAAAAATCGCAGTTACAGAAGGACCTGCATGGGCCACCAACAAAACCTGTCACGACCCGCTTCCCTAAAATGGAGGCGAGACGTGAAAAGGTCCGCACGGGAGAGGAGCTATGAAGCCCCAAACCCGATAAGCGTCAATAATACATAAGCAGGTCCCTGTAACCACAACAGAATAACAATAATAACACAAGGAGAGACTGAAATAAAATCTCACATCTCATACAATGTCCAACAAGAAAATAAGTTCAACATCCAGAAAAGCCACCAGGCTAAAAGAAAAGAGTCTAAAGGCCCAGAACAAGGCCAACACAAGCAATAACAACAACAAAGTATAGGTGCTACGCACCGATAACAAAACAACTGTCTAACAAAAGTAAAACACGACGAAGACACTAGGACTGGTCCCCAGTGTCCACGTACTCCCCGTCAAACACAAGCACGGGCTCGGCGTCAGCAAACACCTCATCCTCAACAAGTAACTCAGGCTCGGGCTCTAACATGTGTCATCCAAAAGAGAAAAGGGGCACATGTCAGCAAGTCGAAAGACTTGTGCAAGGAAACGGGAATAATGGTAAACTAGCAACCTAGCAATTAAAACATGGTGCATGGCAAGTAAAGTACGGTGGTAACAAGTAAGGTAAAGGAGAGTATAAGTGGCAAGTATCAAGTGGTAGGGGTGACATGTAATGTCAAGTAACAAGTAAGGTAAAGGAGAGTACAAGTGGCAAGTATCAAGTGGTAGGGGTGACATGTAATGTCAAGTAACAAGTAAGGTACAAGGGATCACTCAACGAGTGCCCTATTGCCCGCAGGCTGTGTTCAAGTATCAAGTACAAGGGGTCACTCAACGAGTGCCCTATTGCCCGCAGGCTGTGATGAGCTCGTCTTCTGGAACACTAGCCAGAAAGTGTATTTGATAAGTATGGCGTAGGGGTGCACCTAGCCGGAACAAGTAGCACTAGTATGTAGTGATGCTACGCAATCACGATGAGTATTCAAGCATGCAATGACATGAGCAGTTAATACGCGTACTGTTAATTGTATTTAAACGTGACAGGAAAAATGCAATGACATGAACAAATATTCGCGTACCGTTCATTTAAATTAAACATGACAGGCAAAATGCAATGACATGAACATATTCGCGTACCGTTAATTAAATTAAACATGGCAGTTAAAATGCAATAGCGGTTAAGGATGCATGGATGACATGAACAGTTAATACGCGTACCGTTTAGGGAAATTAAACGTGACATACAAGCATGATGAGGGTGACGGACCAAGCTTCGTTGTCAAGCTAGGTCAATGGCGTTTAAACGGTTATCCTTTCACCGTCTAGTCTCTTTTACGCTAAAGCAAGGTAAATGGCCTAAAACATGGCCTAAATCAAGAGATGCAAGTTTCACTTGCCTAGCACCGGGGATGGCGACTACTTCGTCACACGGATGCCAATCTATGGGGAAATCACTGTTATGGGGGAACAACCATCAAACAACATGAAATTTATTAGGGTTTCATAAAAATACCAATAGACTATGAAAACATAGAGGAATCGATTTCTTACCAAGAGGAGACGGGAAGAACACTCCGGGGAACCCTAGGATCAGATCTGGAATAGATTGGAGAAGTTTGGGAAAACTAGGGTTTCGGGGGATTTGGGGATTTTGATGGGTTTTGGTGAGATTTTGGGGAAGATGAGAGGTAGATGGAGTGAATGGATGGTTTGGATGATGGAGTTAGGGCTTGGAATGGAGAAATGAAGCTTGGAGGAAGATGGGGGCTGAAGGGGGAAGATTTTAGGGTTTTGGGTCGTGTTGGAGAAGAAGAAGTCGTTTGGGTTGGGTTTAAATAGGTTGAGCTGGCGGCTGCCCAGAAATTAGGGTTTTAACACTGGTTAGTCGGTCAAAGAGCAACCACTGACCGACTAGTTTGGCAACTAGTCGGTCGGTCGACCAACGCAGACCGACTAAGTGCAAACAGTAACTCCTGAACGAAAATAGGATTCTAGAGTTAGTCGGTCCATGAACAAATACTGACCGACTAGTTTAGCATCTAGTCGGTCGATGAACGTTCTTAGACCGACTAAGAGTAAACAGTAGCTGATACAAAAATAAGATGATGAGTTAGTCGGTTAAAGAAGCATTGCTGACCGACTAGTTTGCAACCTAGTCGGTCAACCAACGTTCTTAGACCGACTAACGATAAACAGTAACTCCTGAGAAATTTAGAAAGCTAACTAGTCGGTCTAAGAAGGATTACCGACCGACTGGATCGTCATCTAGTCGGTCGGTGGCCCTTCTTACACCGGCTAATGAGCACCAAGAGTACCGACACGGAGCGCGGGGCCCCGGGATCGATTCCTAAGACTCCTAGGCTTGATCTAATAGTTAGATACGACCGTTATGAAGTCCGTCACGAGTGACACACTTCGAAATCGACGATCCTAAGGAAGAAGCGAGAAAATACGACGAATCGATCGGAAATGAAAGCTACGGAGACGAAAACCACACATGAGGAGAAAATCCACCAAAACATATATTATATTATATTAAATCCAGATACATGAAAAGCAGTCGTTACAATTATTGAATAATTATTGTTGCTTACAATTATTGAAAGGTGATGGACATTCTCATCTTTAATTTTTAAGTCCATTATGCTTCCTATTTTCATTGCTTTCAGAATCTGGACATTTCTTGCTAAGTTTAATACTAACAACTCCCTTCAATATTTAGATAGAAACTATTTTCTTTGATTATTCATTGATTTGTCATTTAAGACATTGATTTGAGCATCAGTAATATATAAAGGATCACTTTCAGTTGGCTTTTGGTTATTAACATCATTATTTGATTTTGATGTCTTTGTTTTATTTTTTTTCTGCTAATAACAGATACATGAGCATGTCAGTGGGAGATCATGAACCATAGATCACCAAGGCTTCCAAATATAGTAAGATTTAAGGAGGCAAGTCTATTTTTTGTCTGTTTCATGATATTTTAACTGAATATAAAAGAAACCTTTTGATTTTAAACATTTGTGGTTATGCTCTATCTTATTATTATTATTATTAAATAATTATTGTTGCTTACTGTTACAAGGTGGAACTCACGTACAATGAATTTGTATTGAGGGGAACCAAGGCCACGGTGGTTATATTGATACGAGGGTTTAGGTGAGCTATTTAACAAGTGATTAGTGGGGTGAAGAGGCTAGACTTGCCGCCGGGGGTGGCCGCGGAGTCAAATCTCACCGGACACGGCGGAAGAAGATCGGGTGGCAGGAGCCAGAGGTTGACGTCGACCAAGGGGCGAGCTTTCATGCACCATGAGCAACTTGTCAGAAGGGCGGGGTTGGGATCCAACCCTTAGCCCCTCCGATGCCTAAGTCAGTAATAGGACTTAAAACGGGGGCTAGGCACGCCAGTCGAACTCAGGGTGTATCGACCGTACGTGGCGAGCTATAAGTGGGAGAACAAAGATGTGGACGACCTTTGCCCTCGTGTGTGAATAATGGATTGAGAGAGAGAATTTGCCAACCTCCTCACCGTAAGTGAGGAGGTATTTATACCTGATCAGAGATGGCTAGGTGGGGCTGACCTGGCATGCTGACTCGACGTGCTGAACTGGCTCGGTTCTCAGCGGAAGCTTCGGACGAGGATGTCAGGAACAGGAGTGCATGCCCTGCTTTTGTCAGACGGAGCAACGGCCAGGGGCACTTTTGTCAGGATGTCAGGGCCGAGAACATTAAGTGTCAGGGGGCTCAGCGGCCAGGGGGCGCTTTGTCAGATGGTCGGGCGGCGTTAGTGCCAGTCGTGTCCTTACACTAGGTTGTTTGTCGTACGTGATGAACTAAAGGTCTGGCTATGCTATCCCCGGTGCCGTGGCTCATGGGGACCAGCCGGGTCGACCTGCTCGGGGGTTGTACGGCCCGGCCGCGCCCCTTTTTGGTCGCGGGTCGTGGGCCGCTGGCAAGGAGGGATATGCACGTGCCTACGTCAGCGTCCCCGGTGGCACTGTCTGGGCGCTCCCCAAGCGCACTGCCCCTGGCGGGCCGAGCAACTGCAGTTGTACGCCTCGGTCGGGAGGAAGGGAGTGCTGCAAGGTGCGCCCATTCCCGTACAGCCACGGACCTCCGGGATGGCGGCCCTTTCGAGAAGGGGTGAGTTAATGGGGTATGTCAGTGGATCTGGGTGGGAGTCGTACTCCTACGATCTTTAGGTCGTAACAATTGCCCCCGGCCTTCGAGCCTGAGGCGGGAGCCCGGCTCGGCTCGGAGGGCAAACCATCTCCGACGTTCTGGACCATCGGCAAGGGCCCTGGCCCACACCCGGTGGTGGCGGCGTCTGCTTCGGAACTCCCGCCTCACTGGTCATTATTACGATTTGAAAGGGGGGTAGAGAAAAACGAAGTGCCTCCATGATTGGGTTCGTGACGCGTGGATGAAGTGACACTCAAGCCAGTCGAGGCGTCAAGGACATCCCGATGGGCGCCGCGTGGCGGAGGACCGACGGCCGTGATGACCCGATGGCCCACTTTATAAATAAAAAAGGTTTGGAAGGCGGTCGGTGAGAGTTTTTTATCCACCTTTGATTCTTCTCCGGCGTTTGATACTTCTGTCTATCGCTTGCTGGCTAGTTTGAGACTTCCGCCGCCGGTCATCTTCTTCCGGAAGTCTTCCTGATTTGACGGATCAGCAAGGTAATAATAAGTAATTTCCTTCCTTTCCGACCGATGGCTTCTCGTTTCGAGGTCGGAGGCGGTAGCCGAGTGGGGGAGGAGGAGTTGGTGGGAGAGAGGGCGTCGCCGCAGGGGGTGCGACGGCCTAGGGAGAGGGGGTTATGGCGTTCCGTTGTCCCGAGAGCGATTGGATCCCTCCGATGTAGGTTGGATAGGATTAACATTAGGGAGATTCGCGTGCGGTTCGTGCGACAATCCTATGAGGTTCGGGTCCCTGGGTCAGAGGAAATGGTGTGTTCGCCTAGAGATAATGAGGTCGGGGTCTACGTTCGGTCATTCGAGTTCGGGCTCCGTTTCCCGATCCATCCGTATTTGCTTTATCTGTTGAATTTCCTGGAGTTGCCGATATTTGCCCTAGCGCCCCGTTCCTGGGGCTTGTTAGTGGGGTTTGTCGTTTTGTGCCTTGCCTGCTCCTTGAGTCCATCACTGGCGTTGTTCCAGCATTTCTTCGTAGTCCGGAAGAGGGGAATGTATCACTGTGTTTGCGCTAGGAGAGGACGAGAACTTATCCGCGGGGTGCCCGACGATGTCGGCGAGTGGATGAGGGAGTTCACCTTCGTGATGATGCCAAGCGACGTGGCATTGATATCGAACTGGGGGGCGCGGAATCCCCTAGTGAATGAAAGGGTGGAGCTGACTGGGGAAGATCTTGCGAAAGCTCAGATTCTGATGGAACTGCCCGAGGCATACCTTCAGTTGGTGAGTCTGACGCGGAGCCATCGGCTCGCCCAGGACTTTTGGCCCCTAGGTATCTTTGATATTTGGTAAACCTTGGGCTAGGCTTACCCTGATCTTTTTCTTTTATTTTTTGTAGGTGGAGACGTGATGCGGGGGCCGGATGAGGTGTCGGGATCGGCCGGAGCCCCAGTCTCGGAGGACACTGATCCTCGTAAGAAAGGCAAGGGGGTGGCGCGTGAGGCAGGATCCCGGGAACTGGGAGGCGGGGTCCCCCGTGGGGAGAGGGCGCATCTGGGATAGGGGGTAGCTGAATCAGGTATCTCTGCCGATGGGCCCGGTGAAGATCTTCATGCGGGCTCGTCCGCGCGGGAGGCCGGTCCCTCCGTCCCGCCGAGGGTATCAGAGGTGGTCGAGCCTCGCAGAGCGCCTCTGGTTTGGAAATGGCCATACGGGATCCATTCGTGGGATATGGGGGGGGTCGTCGAGCCCGAGTTGTGAGGGCGCCCTCATTCGTTTCAAGAGGCCCCGAGAGGAGGTCGAGGCGTATCCAGATGACCGTCTCCATAAGTTCCCTTTTCAAGTAGGCTGCGATGAGTCGGTATTCGAGGACGCAGGGGTGGCAGCACGCCTCGCCGAGTATTGCGTGTTACCGCGCGATCGCGAATCTTTGACTCGCGTGGGGGCGGAACGGTTGTGTGCCTCTGCTATATGGCACGTCGTGCAGGTAAGCCGGTTCTCTTGCCTCACCCTTTGGCTTTCTTTATTCGTGCCCTGCTAATTCAGGTCTTCTGTAGATGGTTACAGAACTGGTAGCCCTGCGGGGTCGCACTCCTGTGGCAGTCACCAGAGCGTCTCTTGAGGTAGCGAGGGCGAACCTCGGCGAGGTCAAGGCGAAGCTGAGGGATGCGGAAGTGGAGCTGGAGAGGGTTAGGAAGGCCTATGAGGTGGAGAAGGGGCGGGCCGTGTACTTTGATTCGTCAAAAGCAATGGTTGAGAGCCAACTCCTAGAAGTAACGCGGGAGAGGGATGAAATCCGGTCGAAGCACGCCGCGGAGTTGGTTAGCAAGGAGGCAGTGATCGGGGTACAGAGGCAGCAAATAGCAGGCCTAAAGGAGGCCCTTGAGGCAGAGAAAAGGAAGAGGGGTGTCGTCGCGCGGCGACTGGAGGAAAAACGGGAAGTTGAAGGCGAAATGATCGAGGCCGCTATCCGCCGCTATCATGACGAGCATGTTGTGCCGATGTTGCAAGAGGCTAGGGATGCGGGAGTTCACCAGGTGGTGAGAGATGCGAGGGCTCGGTCGGCTGAGAGGCGGCGCCGCTAAGAAAGTGGGTTTGGGGAATCCTGTACCTTCTTGTGTGAGGGTTATAACCAATGTTTTGTTGTAGTGTGTGGAAGGTTCAATGTATAGCATTGCTATTTGGGCAAATGCATTGTATTGGTCTTGTATCGAACTGTATTCTTCCTTGTTGTGTCTGTAGACCGCCAGTTTTGTGAGGGACGTAACTACCCCCAACTTCGCTCTGCCGAGGATATTCGGGTCATCGGGAGAGGGAAGTTGAGATACACCGCGTTTAGCAGGGGTTTGCTCGGAAACCCAGTGTGATTCCCGGTGGATCAGAGGCGGGGCGAGGTTGCTTGGGCCGTACGAACGTTTGCTAAGCATTGAAACCGAGATCTAGAATTGATTGAGCGGCAGATTCCTGTTTCGGCTGCCCCGACGGAGGTAGGACTCAGCTTTGGTATGAGCGACGCCTTCATGTTTCGGCCGCCCCGACGGAGGTCAGACTCAGCATTGGAATGAACGGCGCATTCTTGTTTTGGCCGCCCCGACGGAGGTCGGACTCAGCATCCAGACGAGCGGCGCATAGAAAGAAGAGGCGAAGGGTGGAGTAATTTTGAATGGGGGTAATCATTTCACCGGGATTTGGGCGGGAATTGAAGGGGCGTGTTGGCGATCGCGTGACTAGACGTCAGCCTGGCGAATCGACGACGGGCGGGAATCGAAGCGACCCGACCACTTCAAAGTGGACGCGTGGCAGAAGTGACGGCTGCCATTACGCGAGGCGTCAGACCACGTGGATCGACGCTGGATAGAGAACGGATTGATGACACGTGTCGCGAGGTCGACGGTAATGATGATTTGCGTAGTCGCGTAAAAAGATGTCAGGGGGGAGCGAAGCAAAGATAATTGTTGGGCGAAGGTTTTGCAAGCGGCTGGAGCTTGTCGGAGATTTCATTATCCTTACCGGAGTCGTCCTCGTGGGAGCGGTCGCCGACGTAGCTAAGCCGGCCAAGTAGTCGGAGCCCATTAGGTAAGAGGTCCGTTTTATAGATGTCTTCCTCGACGTCTTCGTTTCGTGTTCAGGGGTCAAGGGTGGTTGGGGAAGGGAGCTCCGCCCCGGAGACTGGAGAGGTGCCCCTCGAGATTGCGGTCGTGAAGTCGATGCTGAAGAAGTCCATCGCAGAGATCTTCGAGGTGTATGTCAGGCCACCGTATTATGTTCGCGAACCGGAGCCGCAAGAGAGGGTATGTTTCGGGGGCGACCGTGAGGTGGGAGTGTATGTGTCCTCGTTCGAGCAAGGGTTGCGCTTTCCCCCCCATCCGTTCTTGCTAGATGTTTTGAACTTCCTGGGGCTGCCCTTGTATCGCCTGATGCCCAATGCCATTAGTGTCGTTGTGGGATTCCTAGTGCTGTGCGTGAGCAACCAAGTTCGCCCCTCGCTGTCCTTATTTCTCTATTTCTTCTCGGTGAAGAGGTTGGGGTCCTGCTATTATCTCTCCGCGAAGAAGAGCCATCCGCTCATTAGGGGTTTGCCCGGTAAGATTAAGTTGTGGCGCCAGCAGTATGTATTTGTGAGCGTGCCGGAGGATGTGTTGATGAGATCTGATTGGGCGAAGCTGAATCCCGAGGCGAAGGAGGGGGTTGAATTGGGGGATGAGGAGAAAATGGTGGCCCAGCTTCTAATGGCGATACCGGTGGAGGGCCGAGATTACCAGATGCTCGCCCGGGCGGAGATGATAGCGTCGAACATCTGGCCCGAAGGTACAATAGATTTTGGTATTAGTGCATCTGAAGTGCTTACCCAGAACTTTCTTTCTTTAGCAGGTCGCACGATGAGTTTTTCCCAGGAGGAGATGATGAAACGAGCCGCGGAGCAGGCGGGGCGAACGTCAAAAAGGACAGTCCCTAAGAGGTTGCGAGAGGAAGGTGCGGTGGATAGTTCGACGGGGGTGCAGGCGTCCACGAAGAGGAGGAAGCTGCCTATGAGCTCGTCTGTCCCCGATGCTCCGGGGCAGCGGAAAACCGGTCGGTAGGGGGGTGGGTCCGGGGATGGGATCGCAACCCCCTTCATCGACCTGGAGGGCGGGGACGAAGGGTCGACTGGGGGAGGGGTGGAGGCCCCCGGGGCATGGTCATCTAGCCCCTGAGTACCCGCTGAAGTGGAAGGGGTAGCCGTTACTGATCAGCAGGGGAGGGCTGAGACGTCGGGCGGTCCGGTCGAGTCCGCCGGCTGGGACAGTTGGCCCTACGGCTGTCCGTTGTTCGGTCTGGAGAGGGCCACCAAACCCAGCTGTGAGGCCTCGTTGGTCCATTTTAAGGCGAAGAGGACCGAAGTCGAGGGTTATACTGATGAAGCTCTTTATAGGGCGCCGTTCAAGGTGAGGGATGATGAGTCCGTGTTCGAGGATGGGGGCGTGGCGGCGAGGCTGGCGGAGAATATTTTCTTGCCTCGCGATAGGGTGGCGCTGGAGGTGGTGGAGCCCGAGGGGCTGTGCGGAACCGCGGTGTTGTGCAGCGTCCAGGTAGGTTTTGCAAGCCGGGTGATGTTTGCCAGTGCGTTTTATTGAACGCCGTAAAGAGGTTCTTTATATATTTTTTGCAGGCCATCAATTTGATGCTTGGAGTGATGAGGCACGTGCCGGCCATACACAAGGCCGAGGGTGCCATAGCTAGAGTGGCGGCCGAGTTTGCCGCCTTTCACGAGAGTGCGGGTGAGGGAATGGCCAAGGAGAGGGAGCGGTGCGGTCAGCTCGAGGCGGAGGTAGAGCGTCTGAAGGCGGTCCTAGCCGATCGTGAGGAGCAGGCAACCGCGGCTAGAGAGAGGTTGAAAGAGCTGGAGGAGGCCCTTGGGAGGGAGGAAGAGCGTACGGTGGGTCTGTCTGGTCGTGCAAAGGCCGTCGAGGAGGAGTTGCCTCGCAAGGTTGATGAATTTCGCTCGTACCAGGACACGACCGTCATCCCTGCCCTCGCAGATGCGATGTCCCGAGGCATGGAGACGGGATGGGCGGTGGGGTGGGATGCCTGCTTGGTCCGGATAAAGGAGAGGGTGTCGAGCCTGTCCCCGCCAGTCGAGCTCGACCTCGACGGACTCGCGGCTTTCAGCGACGAGGAGGGGGACGGCGAGGCAGAGGTCGGCGAGGGAGGGGAGGACGTCGAGGTAGGGACCGGCGAGGGAGGGGAGGACGTCGAGGTAGGGACCGGCGAGGCGGGGGGATTTCCCAGAAGGGGACAGGAAGGATGTCGCGACTGGTGGGTGCACCGTCGGCGCGGAGAATGTAACCGAGTAGTTTTGTATAGGTGTTAGGAAAGAAAGAAAGTAAGTAAAGTTTTGTGGGGTTGATACCCGTACTTTTTTGTAATCTTCGACCTTTGAGTGTTTGGAAATTCACTTTCATGGTTAGGTTTTGGTATTGCTGTCTCTTAGCCCGGCGTTGGTTGAGCCGCGTTTATTCCCTTTATTTAGGGTAGTGCGCCCTCAAAGTTTTCGGCCGGATATACTTTTTCCCTCGCCCGCACCGGGGTGGCGGGTGGCCGTGAGGGGCGTGGCGTAGAGCTCTTTCCCCATCTTTTCGGGGGTCATTCCCGTGCCTGAGTGCGCCTAAGTTACTGATAGTGGTCTACTGGGAGTGGTCTTTTCATTAGCTTTTATTAGAATGTAATAAACAAGACAGGTACCGGGTATGGTGTATAGGTCGGTCCGTAGGCGAACTGTCGAGTCGTTCTAGTTGGGTGGACGCCCTCGCTTCATTTGGCGCGTCCCTCTCCGTCGTCGTGCCCCTGAAGGGGCGCTGGGTCGCTTCAGAGGGAGTGTCGTGCCGACGTCGGGGGCGGTTGCGGCTGCTCTATACTCCGTTCCAGAATTGGGGGGAGAGGGAGCCCTTGGTGGTTGTTCTATACCGCAGGGCTTTGTCCCGCCTGTCGGCTGGAGTAGCCGTGGGGCGAGTGTGGGAAGGGGAGGTCTTCCCTCGATCCGTACCTCTCCCTGGCACCTGTGGTACAGGAGAAGCCAAGGGGTGGAAGGCGGGGCGCTACTGATGTAAGTGGAATAGCCTATCGGCGTGCTCCGGTGTGGGGGGCGAGTCCCCTGATGTTGGGGCGATTTCGGCGGGTGCTGGGGTGCCCGATGGGGTGATTTGGCAGGTTAGTCCCGTCCATCGGGTTGTCGGCTAGTCGCGCCTGTGCCCTCGGGGCGTCTGTGGAGGGGCACGGTATGCCATTGGAGCTCATGTTTCAGTGTATTAAGTTGTCCAAGGGAAAGCGAGGAGCTACTGGCCGGGTGCCCCTCGTGTAAGAGGAGTATCCTATCGGGGGTCATCGCGTCGGGGGAGACTGCCTACCAGAGTAGTAGGCGTTCCTTGCATTTTCTGCACCTTCTTAGGGGGAGGGCGTGGCTGAGGGGTTGGGCGTCCCTTGATTTATTTCTTTCGTCCCCTCCCTTTGAAGGGGCTGAGGAGCGTATTTATAATGGTGTATTTTTTGCCTTCCCCCTCCCCCTAATGCGACGAGCTGGAGCCAGCCTGGAGTCGTGTCCCTTGGAAACTGCTCCTGACGGGTGGTGCTCGATGTGACTCGTCAACTCTTGTTTTTTAGCGGGCGTGTTGTTGTCAGTGGCGCTTGCCCCGAGCGTCTTTTTTGGTTTGACAGGTCCTTTCGGTTGTCGGCTTTATTGGTGTCAGATGTTGCTTATCAGTGATGGCCCTGCTCGAGGGTTGCTTCAATCCGTGAGTCCTGACTTGTTTCCCGATGTTTGAGAAGAGGGCGGAGCTCCGCAAGCTTGCCCCGAAGGTCTTCTTTGGTGGGGGGAGCGAGCGCGTAGCTCAGCTCGTGCCCCTCTCCGGTTTGGGTGGCGAGGATTGGTCCTGCCCCAGAGTCTTTGAGAGGGCGGGCATTGGGCCGTCGCCTCCCCGCAGCCTCTATAGTCAGACGGGTATTGGGCCATCGCCTACCCCGCATATGGCGCTCCGGTTTGGGTGGCTAAGCTCTGTAAGCTTGCCTCGGAGGTCTTCCTTGGTGGGGGGGAGCGAGCGCGTAGCTCGGCCCGTGCCCCTCTCTGGTGTGGGTGGCGAGGATTGGTCCTGCCCCGGAGTCTTTGAGAGGGCGGGTATTGGGCCGTCGCCTCCCCGCAGCCTCTATAGTCGGACGGGTATTGGGCCGTCGCCTACCCTGCATATGGCGCTCTGGTTTGGGTGGTGAAGCTCCGTAAGCTTACCCCGGAGGTCTTCTTTGGTGGGGGGAGCGAGCGCGTAGCTCGGCCCGTGCCCCTCTCCGGTTTGGGTGGCGAGGATTGGTCCTGTCCCGGAGTCTTTGAGATGGCAGGTATTGGGCCGTCGCCTCCCCGCAGCCTCTATAGTCGGACGGGTATTGGGCCGTCGCCTACCCCTCATATGGCGCTCCGGTTTGGGTGGCTAAGCTCCGTAAGCTTGCCCCGGAGGTCTTCTTTGGTAGGGGAGCGAGCGCGTAGCTCGGCCCGTGCCCCTCTCCGGTTTGGGTGGCAAGGATTGGTCCTGCCCTGGAGTCTTTGAGAGGGCGGGTATTGGTCCGTCGCCTCCCTGCAGCCTCTATAGTCGGACGGGTATTGGGCCGTCGCCTACCCCACATATGGCGCTCCGGTTTGGGTGGCTAAGCTCCCTAAGCTTGCCCCGGAGGTCTTCTTTGGTGGGAGAAGAGAACGCGTAGCTCGGCCCGTGTCCCTCTCCAGTTTGGGTGGCGAGGATTGGTCCTGCCCCAGAGTCTTTGAGAGGGCAGGTATTGGGCCGTCGCCTCCCCGCAGCCTCTATAGTCAGACGGGTATTGGGCCGTCGCCTACCCCGCATATGGCGCTCTAGTTTGGGTGGCTAAGCTCCGTAAGCTTGCCCCGGAGGTCTTCTTTGGTGGGGGGAGCGAGCGCGTAGCTCGGCCCGTGCCCCTCTCCGGTTTGGGTGGCGAGGATTGGTCCTACCCCGGAGTCTTTGAGAGGGCGGGTATTGGGCCGTCGCCTCCCCCGTAGCCTCTAAGTCGGACGGGTATTGGGCCGTCGCCTACCCCGCATATGGTGCTCCGGTTTGGGTGGCTAACCTCCGTAAGCTTGCCCCGGAGGTCTTCTTTGGTGGGGGGAGCGAGCGCGTAGCTCGGCCCGTGCCCCTCTCCAGTTTGGGTGGCGAGAATTGGTCCTGCCCCGGAGTCTTTGAGAGGGCGGGTATTGGTCCGTCGCCTCCCTGCAGTCTCTATAATCGGACGGGTATTGGGCCGTCGCCTACCCCGCATATGGCGCTCCGGTTTGGGTGGCTAAGCTCCGTAAGCTTGCCCCGGAGGTCTTCTTTGGTGGGGGGAGCGAGTGCATAGCTCGGCCCGTGCCCCTCTCCGGTTTGGGTGGCGAGGATTGGTCCTGCCCCGGAGTCTTTGAGAGGGCGGGTATTGGGCCGTCGCCTCCCCGCAGCCTCTATAGTCGGACGGGTATTGAGCCGTCGCCTACCCCGCATATGGCGCTCCGGTTTGGGTGGCTAAGCTCTGTAAGCTTGCCCCGGAGGTCTTCTTTGGTGGGGGGAGCGAGTGCGTAGCTTGGCCCGTGCCCCTCTCCGGTTTGGGTGGCGAGGATTGGTCCTGCCCCGGAGTCTTTGAGAGAGCGGGTATTGGGCCGTCGCCTCCCCGCAGCCTCTATAGTCGGACGGGTATTGGGCCGTCGCCTACCCCGCATATGGCACTCTGGTTTGGGTGGCTAAGCTCTATAAGCTTGCCCCGGAGGTCTTCTTTGGTGGGGGGGAGCGAGTGCGTAGCTCGGCTCGTGCCCCTCTCTGGTTTGGGTGGTGAGGATTGGTCCTGCCCCGGAGTCTTTCATTTCTGGGCTGAAATTTTAATGTGGAGATAGCGAAATTCGAAGATGCAAAAGGGAAAAGAGTATTTCATTCGAGACTTACAGTTTCTGACTACATCACGACTGGTATTCCGTGTTTTTCCGAGGGATTATCCCACCCTTGTCGAGGGGGGCGGGGGTGGGCGCGGCAGGTTTGGTCCCCCTTCCGCGGTGCCCTCAGTAGGAACCAGCTTTTGATGGTAGGAGTCGTCCCCCCACCCTGTTAGGTCGACCCTCAGGTTCTGCTCTGGACCCTTGTGCTTGATCGATCCCACGTAGCAGCTCCTAGACAGCTTCTGGCTTCCCCGCACGAACCCAACCCCTCGGGGGGTTTGGAACTTGACCATCTGGTGGAGTAGGCTGGGGAGTGCTCCGATGGCCGCCATGTAGGATCGTCCTATGATCCCGTTGTATGCCGACGCAATGTCGACCACAACGAACAGAGTCATCCGGGTGACGACCTGCGGTTCTTCTCCGAGGGTTATTGGCAAGGTGATCACTCCTGCAATAGGGGTCGAGTGACCGGTGAAGCCGATGAGGGGTCCGGTGCAGGGTCTCAGGTCCGTCGGCCTTAACCCTATCTTTTCGATTGTGGACATGAACAGGATGTCGCAGGAGCTCCCCGTGTCGATCAGGAGGCGGTTGACGATGGCCGTCCCTATTTGGGCCTCGATGACGATGGCGTCGTCATGGGGCAGCTCGACTCCCTCTAGATCCTCGTCGCTGAAAGTAATGGGAGGGTAGGTTATCCTTCTCCCCCTCGGATCCCCTCCAAGACCCGCCGTCATCACTTGCCTCGCATACGCCTTTTTGCTTGACGATGACGCTCCTCCGGAGGATGGCCCGCTGCATATCGTGTTTATGCGCATGACCGGTTTCGGGGGGAGAGGCTCTTCCCGCTCACCGTGTGTTGGAGGGTCTGCTCTCAGTGCCCTCCAGTGGTTCCCCTCCTCTCGATCTGGTTTCCTGCCCCCGACAACCCCCTAGGTGGCCCGCCTGGATCAGCCGCTCGATTTCCCTTTTGAGGGTGAAGCAGTCGTCGGTGTCATGGCCATGGTCCCGGTGGTATCGGCAGTATTTTCTGAAATCTCTCTGGGCAGGATCTGACTTCATTTCCCGAGGCGGATCCGGCAGCAGTCCGGCTCTCGTCGTCGCGGCCATCACCTTGATCAGGGGGGGCATTGAGCTGCGTGTAATGCGCCCGTAGGGGGCCTTCTTGTCTCGGGATGACTCGGGTGGGCCCTTGGGCCGGGGCGAACTCGCGCGCCGGGCCAGGGCGATCTTGTGGGCGTCGCCCCGCCGGTTTGCGCCTTGGTTGGGCCAACTGGTCGCGACCTCGGTGCCCCTCTTCTTGCCTTGGCCGAGGGTGTGATCGGGGCTCGCCTTGGAGTGGCTTCGCCGGGGGAAATAGGGCCTTTGTGCCGAGAGTCTCTTCGGCCAATGCATGCCTCTCCGCCATCGCAACCAGTGCCTCATAGTCGGTCGGCGGATCTCGGAGCAGGGATTTGTGGAGGCTCCGAGTCCGCAATCTTGTCTTGAAGGCCAGCATAAGTACCTCATCGCCGCATGTCACCACCGCCCGTCTCTCATCCTGAAAGCGGCGGAGGTATCTGACCGTTGTCTCCCTTTCTCCTTGGACTATCGTGCTGAGATAGTCCAAAGGCTTCTTCTTCGTCCGCCCGGCCCGAAACTCTTGGCAGAACTTGTGGGACAGCTCGCCAAAACTCCCAATGGATCTTGCGGGTAGGCCGAAGTACCAGTCTAACGCGGTGTCCCTCAGACTTTGGGAGAAATGCCGGCACAGGAATGCCTCATCCACATCATGCGCCTCCATTACCCCCGGTATTGTTGCACGTGTGTGAGGGGGTCGCCTCTTCCGTTGTATGTGGCCAGGTGGGGAGGTTTGAACCTTATTGGCCTTGGGGCGGACGTGATCCATCGTGCAAGCGGCGTGGCCTCCTCCGGATAGGTAGGGCGCTCAGGCACATCTCCTCTTCGCCATTCGGGGGTCTGGCTCCGGTCGCGTCTCGGCTGCCGACGGTCCTCCCGCCCCGGGGAGTAGCGTGACGGTCGCCTGGCGGGGCTCCTTCCCCGGGTCGAGGATTCGACGGGTTGCGGGCTAAGATTTTCCCAGTACCATCGCCCTCCAGCCGCCTCCCCCCAGATCTCCATCCGCTCCTGATTCTCCCGCAGAAGCCTTTCGCGCTCGGCGGTGAGGAAGCGCAGTTGTCGACAAACGGCTTCCTCGTACAGGCGATCGGAGGAGTGGTGCAGGCGAGGCGGACTGCCTCCTCCCGGTGGGGACCTGGCCAACAACGGGCCCCGCCAGTCCCCGAGCCGCCGGCCCGTCGCCGTCACCTCCAGGATTTCACGGTGGCATTCGTTCTCCCTCCTTAGCCTTTCGCGCTCTGTGATGATGAAGCGGAGCTGGTGGCGGGCAGTTTCTTCGTCCTGGTAGGCCCTCCTGGCGGTCTCGGCTGCTTCGTCCAAATGCCTTTGCGCGGCGGACGCTTCCTCCCGGCACGTCCACAGCCGCGCGACCTCCATTTCCTCTTCCAGGAGCTTCTGTTGGGCCGTAACCTCCTTGGCGAGCCCCCTGTCTCCCCCCTCTTCCTCGAACTGAGGATGGAGATTTCGTCTCACGTTCGGGGGCTCCGAGGGGCCGGGCGGTGGGTCCGCTCCCGCCGCCGCGTAGCCTGCCATCACCTGAGTGACGGCCTCGAAGCTCTTTAGGATTACGCGGGCCGAAGTATGGTCTGTCTCGGCGCCCATCCCCGGAGGGGGGTCGGGCGCCGGGGTGATTAGTAAAGAGAGTGGTTCCTGACCCACGGGATCCTTGCCGTGGTCAGGGTTCCGAGTGATCGGCATAGAGTCTAACATGGGTGTGACCCTTCGTTTCCCACAGACGGCGCCAATTGTTACGAGGTGGAACTCGCGTACAATGAATTTGTTTTGAGGGGAACCAAGGGCACGGTGGTTATATTGATACGAGGGTTTAAGTGAGCTATTTAACAAGTGATTAGTGGGGTGAAGAGGCTAGACTTGCCGCCGGGGGTGGCCGCGGAGTCAAATCTCACCGGACACGGCGGAAGAAGATCGGGTGGCGGGAGCCAGAGGTTGACGTCGACCAAGGGGCGAGCTTTCCTGTACCACGAGCAACTCGTTAGAAGGGCGGGGTTGGGATCCAACCCTTAGCCGCTCCGATGCATAAGTCAGTAATAGGGCTTAAAACAGGGGCTAGGCATGCCGGTCGGACTCAGGGTGTGTCGACCGTACGTGGCGAGCTATAAGTGGGGGAACAAAGATGTGGACGACCTTTGCCCTCGTGTGTGAATAATGGATTGAGAGAGAGAATTTTCCAACCTCCTCACTGTAAGAAGTGAGGAGGTATTTATACCTGATCAGAGATGGCTAGGTGGGGCTGACCTGGTATGCTGACTCGACGTGCTGAGCTGGCTCGGTTGTCAGCGGAAGCTTCGGACGAGGATGTCAGGAACATGAGTGCATGCCCTGCTTTTGTCAGACGGCGCAACGGCCAGGGGCACTTTTGTCAGGATGTCAGGGCCGAGAGCATTAAGTGTCAGGGGGCTCAGCGGCCAGGGGGCGCTTTGTCAGATGGTCGGACGACGTTAGTGCCAGTCGTGTCCTTACACTAGGTTGTTTGTCGTACGTGATGAACTAAAGGTCTGGCTATGCTATCCCCGGTGCCGTGGCTCATGGGGACCAGCCGGGTCGACCTGCTCGGGGGTTGTCCGGCCCGGCCGTGCCCCTTTTTGGTCGCGGGTCGTGGGCCGCTGGCAAGGAGGGATATGCATGTGCCTACGTCAGCGTCCCCGGTGGCACTGTTTGGGCGCTCCCCAAGCGCACTGCCCCTGGCGGGCCGAGCAACTGCGGTTGTACTCCTCGGTCGGGAGGGGGGAGTGCTGCGAGGTGCGCCCATTCCCGTGCAGCCACGGACCTCCGGGATGGCGGCCCTTTCGAGAAGGGGTGAGTTAATGGGGTATGTCAGTGGATCTGGGCGGGAGTCGTACTCTTACGATCTTTAGGTCGTAACACTTACAATTATTGAAAGGCGACGTCCATTCTCATCTTCAGTTTTTAATGCCATTAAATATCCTATTTTCATTACTTTCAGAATCTGGACATTATCCGACTAAGTTTAACGTTCACTTTTGGTTGGATGATGTGGGATGTGTTATATATAATGTTCAGATCAAATCATTGTTTCTGGTATAATTTGATTAAGAATATGAGTAATATTGAACTATATGTTATAAATTGTATTGGAGCACCAGTGAGGTCTGGATCAGTGCTCAAGACCTTATCTTTTCAAGGTATTTTGATTGATGAAGCAAAATGAGAAATACCCAACTTTTGGTTTTGATTATTTACATTTCTTTGATGCTTTTTTGGTTTAAGAGCTGCCATCATTAGATTATGGGGGCAAGGCTCTGGAATTTTTTGTGTTAATTTGCTAAATATATTTGTTTTGTAAAATTAGGATGCTAATGGTTTTGACTTTGTTTTGCTCTGGAGGAAGGAACTGGAGGAAGGAACAAAGGAATTTACCAGTGATTTCATGATATTTATTGTGCTAAAATATGTATTCTGTTTTTGCTAATCGGACTATAAGGTGTAGGACTGAATAATGATATGAAAATAAGGTCAATTAATGCTTAATTGGTAGCCTCTTCATACAAGAAGTCAGTTGTATAGTTGTAATGTATAGTTGGTAGTTAAAGTTCATGGTAGCTGTGTATATTTTTCACAGTTCAAGATTTTGCTTTTAACTCATTATATACCAAGATATTAGATCACAATTACATTTCACCAAATGATAACATGTAATTTAAGAGGAAAGATAAAGGTAAACATATGTATAAAGTAGCAACAATAACTGAGACATAATTTTTAGCTCAAGCTGCTGCCATTTTTGGCTTAACAATCCATACTCTGCTCAGATGTGATGAGCTGACACAAAAGAGTTTTTGATGCCATTTGACTAAACCAGCCATGCTCAAAGTTCTAATAAGATGAGTTAATAAGAGCTCACATCTATTTGCTGCCATTTAGATGTAAGTGTTTATGTGTTGTTCGGCTCGATGTATATTAGGCGTTAATGATCAAGATTCCCTGGGATAGTCTCATCATCGTCATTATATTCGTCTAAAGATTAGATCTCCATCAATTGATTTATCCTCTGTGGAAGCACAGACATCCCCTGACTTTGCATATGATGACTTTACATATCTCCCGCATTGCAATCATATGCTTGACAAGATATTATGATTACGATTCCTATAAGAATAGGATCTCAGCACTCTAATTGTCACGATCTTCAACCAGCAGAATTCAGAAAATTTAGTAAAAAATTTATAATCTAAGGGTATGAAACTCGGGATTTATTTTTGTGCAAAGTGTTATATCCTTGCATTGGACATACTTGATTTCACAGTAATTCTATTTGTACTCCGATTTCTGAGATATCACTAAATTTACTGTGCTTCTTGCTCATTAAAATACGCAGCCATTAAGGAGGTGATTGATTTGTTCTTTTTTCTCTGCTCATCCTTATTCATAAGTTATTTTTTCTATTTTTTTTTTAATTTTTTGGGGATTTTTGCAGTACATTTCCCAATTGAAACTCACATGTTATTTTTGCAAGACATATGGTCATGTGATCGCATAGGTTGGGTATGCATTGGACGTGATCCGGTTGTTTATCTAGACGAGGGGAGAATGGAAAGGAAATGTTTGAAAATTGAAAATGGAGGGAAATTAGTTAGGGGAAACCAAAAACTCTTGAGACATTTCAAAGTTAAGTTTGTTGGGGGGGAACTCCAGCTTTCATCTCTAGCATTCTCTCTCCCTCAGCCAAGAAAAATGCTTTTCGCGCTCTGCAATGAAGACACGGCCATGGTTCGTTCATCTCTCATCTCTCTCATCTCTCCATGTGGCAGTTCACCAATGTGAGTTTCTTTCTGAAACCCTCATCCAATATCAATTAAATTAAGAGATATCCATTTGATCAAAATTCGATCTTTTTGAAATTTCAGAAGCACATCAAAGAGAGGGAAGAGGGGGAGGCCTGATTCGAGTCCAATGTTGGAACCGGAGGAGGAAGTGAGTGGCAAGAGGAGTCATATATAAAGACGTCTTCAACAAGGGGGAGGATACAGATCAAAGATAGAAATAATGGGCATGTTCTTTTCTGCTTTAATGAGCAGCAGCTTGGTGTTTCTAGCTTGGTGTTTTCTTATATGAGGAGAGACTGATTTTCTCTCTCTTTTATCGGGAGTCAAAGCTTGAGTTTAAGGTAATCACTTACTGCTAATAAGTTCTGGGGGATTTGTGTTGTTTTGGTTTGTAGAGCTGTATGTAATCAGAGGAGTTACTACTGCTGTTAATTAATTTGGTAATAAAATGGAGATGATGTACAGGAATTTAATTGGAAGATATTTGCTAGTTCTTTCTTTTCAACAAAGATTGAATATTTACTGTTAAGGTTTAGGAATTTCTGCGAAACTTTCTAATCATCTCCATTAAAAACTAAATGAGTACTTTTTAAAAAATATAGAAAAAAGCTGACTGTGGAAGTTCCTGCAAGAGGATGGTCTGGATTGCAAGAGGATAATCTATGAGTTGCAATGTAGACTTGCAAGTTGCAATGTATGAGTTTAAATTGGATAATTAGCTTATAATTTGGACATTCCTTATGCTCTGTTTTGTAATTTACCATTGGTGCTCTCTTCATAGTTTGTTATGCTTAATAACAGGTTGAGGTTGATCTATCCAGTTGAAAGTTAAAAGACGAGGCATGAAATGATACCATAACTCAAGCCATGAAGGTTTTACCTCCTTGGATGATTAATCAAGGCATGAATATTACAAGAGAGCAACGTGGAGAAGTCAAGCATGAGTTAAAAATGGATGAAAGCTCAACCCTTCCAGATGATAAGAAACCAACGGTTGAGAAAGCGAATGAAAAGAGCATACATGTAGCCAGCTAACTGAGATTTTCCTAAAATTATGTTCACTATAGTAGTTGCGTGATTAATTGTTCATAACGATTTGAATAATGAATTAATATGACATTACTCTTGAAATTTGCAGAATGAGTATCTATAGGCTTATTATACTGCTCTGGTGAAAAGACAAGAAGAGCAAGAAGAAGCCTCTAAGAGAATGTAAGATGAAGGTGAAGGGCATCGAGCATCCATTTCTGGCAATGCTTGAGATGCTTTTGAAGCACCAACTGAGTAACAAATTGGCATGCAATCAAAGCGGGAGAAAGATAGAAACGATGATGTGGTGAGGGAAGAGGCTCTACCCATAGGTATCTCAAACTTGCTAACGACATGCTCATTGGAATATTTGGTTCTGATTATATGTTTTCAGTTGTAGATTAAATGAGAAATTGCAACCTGGCATATACTCGGTCTAATTGCTTTAGAAATTAACATAAAAGGCGACGTTCAAACGAGTTATAAACTACATTTTAAAAAGTGAGACAAATTTATTAGACAAAAGCAAACCACCCTTTTAAACAAGCCAAAATAGTATGTGAGCACACACTAAGCTCAGTTTTTCTTTCTTTTCACAGGCAGTACAGGTCAAGCTTTCAAGCTTTCAAACTAGGCGATTCCAACATGCAGGCTAAGCAGTCTGATAACGAGAATGACATTGACTGGGAGGAAGGCTAACCCTGGCTCATTCTTCTGGTTATAATTTCATGCCTTGCTCGATTTTGTTACGCTGCCCGAGACTCCAAACTGAAACTGGCTTCATGCTCGAGCACATCATTGTCCCACAAACATGCATTTAAATGTTGTTCTAACCCTAACTTTTCAGAATATATACCATTTCGTGTGTGGCTGAGAATTAATTGTTATATTTGTGGTTGTTTATTATGTGTTTTTGGGGATATTACCTATGATTATTGGTAAAATTTTGAAATAGGTCATGCATTGTTGATGGATGTGCCGATAGACAAAAATCTTAAAATGATATTATCTTGATTATTAATGTTTATAATTTTGAATGTCCATGGCCACTGATCAGGCTTGATTCGATCAATGTGCTGGTCTATTTGATTCTTTCTAATTCCGTTGAAATTTTTAACTGAGTAATTTTAGGGAATTAGATTTCCAATGTGTTATGTGCTACTATTAGTTATGTGGTACCATTTCTGTCAAATTGAATAAGCAAGTTGGAGACATTGAAGGAGCGAACAAGCTGGAGTGGTGATCTAAAGCTTGAGTTTGTGAAATGGAAAGTGAGAATTTTAAAACCAAAATTTTTGACTTTGAAGTTCATTTTGTCTCTTATGTATTATAGATATCAGGCAAGGAAGCCATATACAATCACGAAGCAGCGAGAGAAGTCGATTGAAGAGGCGCATAACCCGTTTATAGAAGATTTGAAACTGTATAGGAGGGATTGGCAATGGATTGAAGGTTGAGTTTGATTTTAATTTGTTAAGCGGTCACAAAATTACTAATCTATGTAAAAATGGTATCAATTGAAGGTAGCTTATAATTGGTATGTTTTGTGGTTTTGTAAACTACAGAGCATATTGGTACGGAGATGGCAGCGCAAATTAAGAGTCATGCACAAAAGTTCTTCATAGATGTGGCTCTTTCTCTTTCTTTATATGCTCTAGAGCTGTTTATATGTGCTGCAAAAACTAGGCTCTTTAATGGATATAGTGTATCATAGATTTTGAAAATAGTTTTCTTTATCCCCTTTTCCACATGAGATGGGTATGTCAATGTCTAATTGTAGAAATTACGGTGCTATCTATGCTGGATGTGTATGAACACGCCCAAACGGTCACCGATATCATATCACAATACATCAAAAACAGACGTATCATGTAGATATGTGTGTTTGAAACATGTCCAAAATGAGTCCAACATGACATGATTCACCGTTAGGCATGCCCTTTTACATACCATGTTATTATGCTTTGATTTATGACATGGTATAATGCTTCATGCAATAAAGATGAATTTTGTCTTTTTTCCTTTACAGTTGAGTCAATGATCGCTCTTCAATTTATCTAACCTGGATCTTCTCACTTTAGATGAGATAACAGTGTTGGACAATTACTAACACCTCTGTCGATGCTTTTGGAAATTTACCCACTTCTTTTAAATATTGAATCCATAACCAATTTTTTAGTGTTCTAGATGATGTTTTCTCCTCTTTTGCTTCTTTCTGCTGGATATAAGATGGTTAAAATCCATTACCAATTTAACAATTTTGCTCAAGGGCTTGCTCAGTGCAGAAGATGGTATGAAATCCTCACTCAGATATTTTCATCGTTGCCCCCTTTTGATGTCTTGGTCATTATTGGGAAATATGCAACATCTCATATAGTGCTAAAGCATGAAACAACTCGAAAATGCAGGAGTTTCTAGAATAATTGTATCCAATTATGGTGCATGACAGCTTGATTACTCATCGGCTACAATAGCAGTACTTGAAGATGTAACTATTTGCTCGGTTGCTTTCATTTTCAGTTCTGTTTCCTAGCCATTAAACGATTTGTTAAGGCATAATGGTGCGACTTTATGTAGGTATTGCATGTGTTTCAGGAGCAATTCCAGTTCAACTTGATGGATGTGTTTGTTGCATGACTAATGTTTACACGGCCTTGACACTTGGTGGAAAGGCCGTAGTGGTAACCATTCCATTTCTCTGCAACTGCAATGCGTTGACTATCTTTTCAATATCAAATCTTGATCGACTTTATTGAATTTATCGCAAGCTTTCATATATCCACGTACCTTTTCTCTTATGTTATATGGATCGGATGACCAATGTTCTTTGGCTTAGCTGCAAAGGGAGAGCAAGGAGTGAGAAAATTTCATTGAAGTGCTCAAGAATGAGCTTGAGATCGCCATGTCCTTACTGGCTGTCCAACTATCTATCAGCATGCGCCAAGTTCGAACTCTTGCTGACAGGCTAAGATCCTCCATGTAACTAAATCATTAGAACTTAAGGAGGTGGGAGAAGAGAGAAGGAGAGAGACTTCTATTTTTGTAGGTGTTTTTTATATTTGATTCTAATAATTGTGTTTCACTTTAACCCAATGTTAACCCAATGTTTCACTTTAACCCGTCGTGCCCGCAACGGGCAGGGCACCCGCTAAATTGTTTTACGCTAATTTATTGTTCCGCGCCAAATGCGCCCACGTCGAATTTGTTGTTCTGCGCCGAAGGAGCCCGCACCGAATTTGCTGTTTTGCGCTGAATTTATTTTTCCGTGTCGAAGAACCCGCGTCAAATTTGTTGTTCCGCGCTAAAGGTGCCCGCGCCAAATTTGTTGTTCTACAACCCGAATTTGTTGTTCCGCACCGAAGGTCCAACGTCGAATTTATTGTTTCGCGTCGAATTTGTTCCGCGCCAAAGGCGCCATCACTGAATTTATTGTTCTATGCCGAATTTGCTGAAGGCGCCAGCACCGAATTTGTTGTTCCACGTCGAAGTCGCCCGTGCCGAAGTCGCCCGTGCCGCTAAATATTTTTACGCTGATTTGATATTCTTTTAAATTTTGGCTATGTAAATAATTTTTTGGGAAACAAAGATTTTGCGGGGGGAATCTAAAATGAATCGTGCCCGCGTGCACGGGTTATGACTAGTATTCTATAAAATAGGGATGTTATCAAGAGAAATTGAATAAGAGAATTTGGACAAGAGAAATTGGATAAGAGATGAGATTTTGAGGGATAAGAGAGGAGGTGAGGAATTTTGCACATACAACCCTGGTTTTTACATTTTTGCCCCTGGACCCTCCCCCAACACACACACCCACACTTTTTATTCTCCCCCTCCTAACCGTTTTTCACAGTCCACGTGCACGTGTACACGTGTTATTTACTAGTGTGTATATATATATATATATAAGAGTGGTATGTTGGTATAAGTATAACTATCGTGTTATGAATATAAAGCATTCTGGTTCTTGTATGAGTCTTTGAGTCTAACTCATGCTTGAGTGGGTATACTCTAAGTATATTGTTATATTTGTCTGTAGTTTGTATATAGTGCTATGAACATAGTAATGGATGATGTGTGTATAGTGATAGGTGTGGTTGTTCATGGTTACATTACACACATGGTTGTGGGTGGCTATACCATTATATAGATATAGGTGTCGATTTTGTAGTATAGTTCTTTACGAAGGTTTTACATGTTTAAATGTATATATGCTAGCTAAACTAGGTGTGTAGAATGTGCTAAGGATATAGTGGTATGAGTGGCATGAATGTATAGTATATTAGCGTGTGTGGGCATGCACCATGCACGGGTAAATATATGCTTAGCTATAGGTGTTTGCGACTATGGTATGTGTGTTGTGTCTTGAATATAGTTATAGGATTGTATATGATATGTATATATGATGAAGTATCTGTGTGTATTTGAATAACTATATATTGTGTATTTATAGTAGGGGCGAATGTATATTAGATATAGCAAACATGATGTAATACTCTATGGTGTGATTACATGTGTTGATATGTTGGTGTTGAATGTACACTAGGAGGCATAAGGGAGTAGTATATCCATGTTCGTTTTGTACATAGGTAGTTATCTATACGTGAAGTACTACGATTGTATTTGCTAGTATGAAACTATTTTTTATGTATGTATTTGTACCATGGTTATGTGATAAGTGAGCGATAGTTATATAAGGGATGTACGTGACTATATGAATGATTGAAGTATGTATATGAATTTGACTGTCTATGATAGGTACAAGTATAAATGTGCATATATATACATGTTTGTAGTATTAATGTTTGACTACCTAGTGCATATATAAGCACTTGTAGTAACTATAAATGGTTTGAATTATAGTGTGATATGATTGTGAGAGTTACTAGAATGGGTAGATATATTTTTAGGTAGAAAGTACGAGGACAGACTTTGCTTTAATGTGGATAGGATGTCACGGTCGCTTTTCGATCGTGTGTTTTCGTGGGCATACTTTCCTTTCGTACGCATATTTATTGTGACCTCTCCTCTTGTATCCCAAACACGCGAAGTTATATATCGTTGTGACCCTCAGAGAGAGTAGTTATTTGTGGAATTTTTTATGAACGTCATTTCACGGGTCGTTCTTCCACAAATCAGCGTTTAATGAAGGGGTGTCCTAACTTTAGACTTCGACGTTTGACCTTTTTATTTTTAGTTCCGTTTTCTGTTAACCAAGCATGTGACCTATCATCGTAGTCTCGATCCTCTTGTCGACACAGTCATCCCGATATTTTTCTTATAGTTTTCGGACACCGTTAGGCTGACCTTTCACCCTAATTATCTTCAACCTATAATTAGCCATAGCTAATCCCTAATTCAAACCCTAATTAAATCAAGTCTAAGCTAATCTTTTGGATCCTACATATCACATGAATATATGTCCTAGCTATAGGCTACACTAGTTGTACCCTCCCCTCACACACACTCTCTCCAATCAACCACTAAATCCACTCCTTTTCTACCCCACTTAGCAAACCCTTTCATTAAAACGTTGTAGCCTAGGGTTTCTTTCTTCTCCACGTGTGAACCAAACCAGCCGCTGCATCTGTCATCTTCCCTAGCCTAGCATCCGGCCACCTTCCCCTTAGCCATCGCCGGCCTTCCATTGCCTGCCATCACTCCGGCCAGTCTCCCTCTCCCTTGGATCAGCCGAACCCCCATCCCCTTACCGCTTTCCGCACAGCAGCACGGCTGAACCCACTTGCCCTCTCTCCCAAAAACAGTCTACCCTCTCCCTTGAAACCATCGCGTGCACCCCCCTCCACACACCAACAGCAGGCTGCAACCATTGACAGCAGGCCGAATCCCCTTGCCCTCCACCATTAACAGCCCAAACACCCTCAAAACTATTCCCCCACCTCATTGCCGCCCAGCCGCATCTCCACCCACGGCATACCCCCCTTAGCTGCCGTTCATCCTCCTCCCATGGCCATCTTCACACCGTGCTACTGCCCTAATTGTTGCCATCTTCGCCGCAAGCGCACACCGTACCTTGCTCGCTGTCGGAATCCTACCCCTGACGTCGCTACTCGACGTCAGTGTAGCTTTTGTGTCTTGTTAAGGTAAACCCCGATCCGTAGGAACCCGCACACCCGCATGTTTAACAGGACTAAAAATCATAATTTTCCTTGCGTTGATTAAATCACTAATTGAAGTTAATAATATGGGACTGTAGATTGGATGAATGGTTTGAGCACATAGAAAGATCTTGACTTCATTGATCTGAGATTTGCGGACGTTATTTCAGGCAAGTGAAACTTGCTTAGTTGATTGTTAAGCCATGTTTAGGCTATTCTGAGTATTTGTGTAAAAGAGGCTAGGCGGTGAAATGATAGTCGCCTCGACACCATACTTGATTTAGCTTGACAACGAAGCTAGATCCGACACCCTTATCATGCCATTTCATGCATATTATATGTCACGTTTACTTTCTGATAAACTGTACGCATTTAATAACTGCTTTTTATACTATTAATGTTGCATATCGCATGTCATTTCATGCATTGAATGTCTTGTCATGAATGTGTAGCACACGCCACAAATGAAATGTAAGCTGCAGCGAGTAGGATTCTGACTCCTATATCATGAATGAGGCTAGGTCAACCCTATGGCATAAACACTTCCTGGCTTGTGATCCAGAAGCTGAGCGCCAGTTCAGACATACGTGGAGGGGTAGGGTTAAGCGATCACTCAGCGTAGAAGTGTGCATGTACAGCAACTTCAGCTGAAAGGCGTAAACCCTGTGCACGACGTGAACACATGTTTTTCCTGCTTTTCATGAAATATTGTTTAGTAGCTTTTTGTTACGACGTGACATGTAATGATAACTATCATGTTCATTTTAATTGATGCATTCATGAAATAATATGCCATGTCATCATATTTAAACTGCTAGTTTCATTCATCCTATAACTTCCAGTACTCTTATGTTTCCTTGCACAAAAGTCTCCCATTTTTACCTTTTGAAGATTTTTGCTGACATGTGCCCTTTACTCGTTGGGTGTCACATGTCAGGCTTTGAGTCTGAGGTAGTTGCTGAGGACTACCAGGTTGTTGACGTCATGCTTGAGGCTTTGCTGACGTCCAGATCGAGGACACTAGAGACCAGTCTTACTCTTAGCTGGAGGTTTTTTCTAGTTGCTGCTATTAGGTTGTTCGGTGCGTAGCACCCTATCTATGTTTTAGTTTCGGCCATGCTTGGGACCTTTCTTTGTAGACTCTTGTATTTCTTTTATGACTTATATTTGGATGTTTGGAATACAAATTGGATGTCGGTTTGGATGTTGGTTATTTATTGCCTGCGTTCATTATTATTATTATTGTTTCATTGCAATGTAAGAATCTACGAACGGATGAACACACAGATGATTATCAGACTGTAGCTTCACATGTTCAAGTTTGAGCGGACCTCTTCACGTCTTGCCTTCCATACTTGGGAAGCGAGGCTTGACACTGACGCTTGTTCGTGGTTCGTTCAGTAGTGAGGGGATGGCCCCTTCGTTTTACGGCTGACGACCATTTAGGAGAGTCGTTTAGTGGCTAAGGGGTGGACCCTTCGACTTACGTCTGACGACCATTTAGAAAATTCGTTCAGTGGCAAAGGGGTGGCCCCTTCGACTTATGGCTGACGCTCGTTCGAGGGTCATTCAGTAGCGAGGGGGTGGCCCCTTCGTCTTACGGTTGACGACCGTTTATGAGAGTCATTTAGTAGCAAAGTGGTGGCCCCTTCGACTTACGGCTGACGCTCAATCGAGGGTCGTTCAGTAGCGAGGGGGTGGCCCCTTTATCTTACAGCTGACGACCGTTTAGGAGATTCGTTCAGTGGCGAAGGGGTGGCCCCTTCGTCTTACGGCTGACGCTGGTTCGAGGGTCGTTCAGTAGTGAAGGGGTGGCCCCTTCAACTTACGGCTGACGCTCGTTCGAGGGTCGTTCAGTAGAAGGGGGTGGCCCCTTCGTCTTACGGTTGATGACCGTTTAAGAGAGTCGTTCAGTGGTGAAGGGGTGGCCCCTTCGGCTTACGACTGACGATCATTTAGGAGAGTCGTTCAGTAGCGAAGGGGTGGCCCCTGCAACTTAAGACTGACTCTCGTTCGAGGGTCGTTTGGTAGCAAGGGGGTGGCCCCTTCGTCTTACGGCTGATGACCGTTTATTTGTATCAACGTAAGTTTGGTCTTCCCAACACCTCTTGAGGATCGGGTCCTTTTTCGAGGGGAGTTTTGATTGGGTAATCTCTACAAACTTTATGAAGGCTCAAAAAAGTGAAGTTTTGTTCGATAAAGGAAACATGCTTTATTGACAGAAATAAAAAACAAAAAAGGCGTACATGTGTTTTTCGATCGACATCGAAGCTGTTGCCGTTCATTGCGGTGTTATTCGCATGGGGTCTTAGATGGTTCATCAGTCGACCACCTTGGTGACGGCAATCTCGTCATCTTGCCCTTCTATTTCGAGGATCCTTCCTTGCTAGATGGATCACTAGTCAGGCCTTTGGGGTGTCTCCGTTTGACTAGGGCATCGATCTCCTTTTTGAGGATCCAACGGTCGTTTGTGTCGTACCCATAGTCATTGTGATATTTACAAAATTTAAGGTCATCCCTCTTCTCCTATTTTCCCTTCTTTGCAGCCTCTTGTATCAGCTCTTCTTGCTGGGCGTATGCGAGGACTTCTGTCTTAGGTACGACTGGCTTAGCGTAGGTAGGACGCTCCTTGTTTCGAGGGCTCCTCTCCCTAGGCCTCTTGTCTCGGGACTCCTGGCGGAGGTTCTCAAGTTTGATTTCTCTCGTCTCGTGTCTTCGTGACGGGAGGGGGGCAATCTTTGCATTAGCTCCGGCCGGTTCTTCTGCCTCCTCGGAGGAAGTGAACCGATCTGTTATGTTGAGCATTTCTGCGACAGTATTAGGGAGGAACTGGTGAAGGACCCTCCTCAAGTGCTTGTTCCTGACCACCTGGGTAAGCGCCGCTATGATGGTCACGTCCGACGTCTCTTCTATATCGATTCTCTCGTCGTTGAATCTGGATATGAAGGCTCGGATTGACTCGTTCTCGTTCTGTTCGAGCGAGAAGAGGTGGGACGACCTATTCTTGGGTCGTCGTCCAGTGGAAAATTGTTTGCAAAATATTTCTGCTAGCTCGTCGAATGAGCCGATCCAGCAGCGGGGTAGCTATTCGTACCAGCTTTTCGCCCTCTTGGTTAGGATGGCGTTGAAAGCTCTACAAAGGTATGGCTCGTCGGCCCCATAGAGTAGAATGACATTCAAATACTTTTGAATGTACGACCATGGGTCGCCTCTGCCATCATAAGCTGGTAGGGCAGGGAGCTTGAATTTGGGGAGAAAGGGAGCAGAGAGGATATTATCCTTCAGGGGAGTCTTCCGAATAGTGGATTGGACCAGCACGGATCATCCTGCTCCGGTTTGCGAGAAGTTGGCTCTGGGGGATCGAATCAGGATCTCCTCCCCTCTTGCGAATCCTCCTGCAGGTTTTAGTGGGTTATAACCCGAAGGAGCTCCGTATATTACCTGATCCAGGATGTTGCGGGTCACTGCCCGGTAATTGGAGGGGGTTGGCTCCTGCTGGAGTACGAAAGCTCGATTATCGACCCCCGCTCCATTGTATTGGTGGGTCGGGGGATCGAACTGTCGAGGTTAATCTCTGCCATTGGGTCCCCTAGATCCCGGAGGTATGTTGAGCCCCTTGTTGGCGTCAGGTATGGATTCAAAGGAGGAGGCGGCTCATTTGCAAGGGATGGGCTCCCTATGTTCTGGCATACTAGAGCCACCAATGCACCTAAGTTCATATCGACCTGCGCAGTGAATTGGTTGAATTCTCATCGAGTTACCCCGGGCTCATTTTCCTCCTCCGTTAGTCGAGGCGGGGGTGTTGTGGAGTCCGCGGCGTCCTCTAACAAGACTTGTTTGCTCTTGGCTTCTCCTTAGGACCTTCTGTTGGATCCTGTGGATGGCAAACAACACTAGAAGGGGGGGTTGAATAGTGTTGTGCAAATAATATACTTTTTCGATTGTTAAGATTAGCATAAATAAAATCCTTCTAATGTTGCCTAAGAAGCCAAGTAGAGTGATCTACGCTTGGTTCTTAATCAACAAAGTACTCTTACAAATATGATAGAGAAAAGATTACAATCAGATATAAATCTTTTACAGAGAGATCTTTTCACAGCGGAATTAAATAAACAATCTTTGCAATAATAAATAAACAAGGAATTACAAAGATATAAGATTAGCAAATGAAAAATGCTTGTACAAGAAATATAAACAATCACAAAAAAAGGCAGAGACAAGCGATTTTATCCTGGTTCACCGCAACCCAGGTACGTCCAGTCCCCGACCAATCCGGTACGAGATTTTCCACTATCTGCCTTGGCAAATACAATTACCTAACTTCACTCGTTAGGATTTCCAACGACCTAGTCTCAACCAGGATTTCCGACTGGCAACACCTAGACTTGTCTAGTGTTCCAACAACCAACACAATGAAATTTTATCCAATACACCACAATAAATTGATGGAGATTGGTTTTTACACCCGATTCTATAGCCAATCAAAGATAGACAAATTTGTGCAGTGGCTTGATAGAATAAAAGTCTAGATCACACAAAGATACAAGATAAATTCTTTGTGATCTAGATCTATAGCTTTTTCAAAGAATACTTTAAATAAAATAAAGAGAATAGTAATAAGTATTTTGAAAAACGTTTTAGCCAAATAAAAACAAGAATATGATCTTTAAAGAAGTTGATAATAAAATATTGCAAGATCACAAATAAAATCAAATTGGCTAGAAAGAATGAGAGCTTTGAATCGAAGAGCGTTTGCACAAGAGATTTGATTTTCAATAATTGTTGGTGTCTTTCTCAAATGAAATTAGCTCTATTTATAGGGAAAATTCTGGGATTTGAAATTCAAATTTTCTTTGACTTTTGTCCCAAAAATCACGGAGTAAATTGCTCAACGAATTTCAAAATTCAAATTCAAAAACGTCAGAATTTTTACAGCTGGTAGTCGACTCCCTCAAGTAGGTAGTCGACTCCCAGAGAGTTTCAGGAATTCTTGATCTCTGTCTGGTAATCGACTCCCTACTGTTGGTAGTCGACTACCAGAGGAGTTTTTCCTGCAACACTTCTAGTCAGACGGGTAGTTAACTCCAGTGTGTGTGGAGTTTCACTACGGAAGTTATAGGATGACTAGAGAAAGCTCTCTAAAATATTTTGAAGACATTTTTAAAAAAAAGATTTTTAAAAACATTTTCAAATTGTTTGTGTGCGTGTGTTTTGTCTATATGATATGGCTTTAACAAATACCCTAAAAGACACGACACACTCACTAAAGACTTAGGACATGTCTTCGGAAGCTTGATCAATTTGATGAAGTGAAAGTGGGCTTCTCTTGAGCTTCTTGTACTGTTTGGGCTTGAACTTCATCATATGACTTAGCCACGTTTGTCCTTGTCTTTTGAGCGTAGATTTGTGCTCCTTTGAGTATGAGTAAAGCTTGGCATATTCTGCACATCTTAAGTGTAGTGTAGTTAGTATACTTAAGCTTTCATTTGGTGTGTTCATCATCAAAATCACTTGGGGTGGAATTCAATTTCCATCACTCTCCCCCTTTTTGATGATGACACCCAAATGAAAAATGAAGTAAGATAAAAAAAATGAGATTCATGAAAGTGTACTTACTCCCCCTGCTTTGATGCGGTTCTCTCCCTGCATCGAAGCTGTTAGCAATACAATTCATATAATTTCATTTTTGCATTTCATATATTTTTCTCCCCCTTGTCATCAACAAAACAAAAAAATAATTTTTTTTTTCATAAAATAACTAGGAGAGAAATTCAATTTCATATGCTTGCAAAAGAGATGTTAGTTCATAGGAACAACTAAGTATTGCATAGTAGATAAGTTCATAAACGTTATTACAAGCCATAAGTCTTAAGGACATAGTTTTTTTTTTGAGAATCATTGTTTATGAAAGAGAACCATTGTTTATGAAGCTAAGTTCATGAAGCTAAGGATGACCGCTGTTCTTCTTCAGTTCCTTGATCTCTTCAAGGATCATAACAAGCGTTTCCTCAGTCATCTTGTTGCTTTTCACGACGATCTCCTTGAGGTCGTCCACCTTTTGATTGAGAAATTCAAATCCTTTCTCTTGTGAGATCTTCAATTTTCCAATTTTCTTTAGAAGCATTTCTTGAAGTTCAAGAATATATGCCGGTGCTTCTTCTTCTTCTTCTTCTTCGCTTCCTTTTTCTTCTTCTCTTTCTTCTTTTTCTTCAGAATCTGAAACCACAATTTTCTTACCTTTCCTAGAGGATGAGGATCCTCCTTCAGTTGCAAGTTTTTCTTCAGGGATGTTCTCATCAAGGTCATGGTGAAGATTCATTCTCCCAAGTGCATGAACATCAAAAACTCGAGCCGGTTCTAGAATAGAGGTTTCATGATCCAAAGGCACATTATAGCTAATAAACAATATAGTGAGATAGTGCCCATGAGCTAAAGTGGAAGAGGGTTTATTTGAAGAAGCTGAAGCAAGTATAGAATCCATGATAGCTTTGGCCCAATTGATGCGAATGTTACCTAGTATAGCATAGATGCATTCGGCTTGTTTTTCTGATAAGATCGAATGACTTCCAGATTTTTGAGTGATATTATAGGATAATATATTTGCCAAAATTCTTGCTGGATAGCGAAGATCACTACATGGCAGTTTAGTCTGAAAATGTCGTCCTGGCAAATACATTCTCTCTAAAATATTTCCTTCAGTCATTTCAATTTTATCAAGAAGCATGCCGGAATATGGGATTCCTAGGGCTTCTCCTAGAGATTTGACAGTAATGGCAAGCTTGGTGTCAAGGACTTTGGTTATGAAACGGCTTTTAGCAAGATCGTAGTCCATGTTGGCATAGAACAAGTGCACAAGCCTAGGGTAGCAAAGATAAGTATTTTCAGATGAGAATAGGTTGGCCAAGTTCTGGAAATCAAGCAAGCTATCAATGCCATAATTTATAACATCATTAAGCTTAACAAAATGTTCATGCAAGATGGGTTTCTTAGTGACCTTAACGAATTGTTTATAAGTAGTGGTTCTGAAGAGATAGGGTAGAATGGTTTCTTTTTCAGAATCAATTTCAGAGGATGTTTTTCTCTTCTTGGTGAAAATTTCTTTAATATGCATCTAGAAAGAGTAAAAACAGTATTTTTACAATGCTAGATAGGCAAGAAAAAAGAAGTGATGAAATAAAGAGCATGGAGTAAAAAAATTTTACCTTGGGTGAAGTTTGGAAGAGATGAAGTTTGAAGGAGCTTCAAATGAACCAAGCACCAAGAGAGTTCTCAAGAGAGGGGGAACAAATGGGGTAGTCGGCTACCTAGGGTTTTCTCTTGGGGGTTTTAATCTTTGGATGAAAGATGGAGAGGAATGAGGGCCTTAGGATCAAGAGATGAAGGGTTAGGATGAAGTTTTAGTTTATTGGGTATAAGTTACCTTGAGGATATGAACCCAATTACTCAATAGAACCCATTAGGAGATAGTCAAAAATGAACCCAGATTTTCGCATATACTCTGGTAGTCGACTCCCTCATGGAGGTAGTCGACTCCCTACTGGGTTGAGTCGTTTTCTCATCCCGAGGAGATTTTTGATCCAGGTCGAGTGCGATTTCTGAACACAAAATGTTTTTAGGAGTATACCACAAATACATAAGATCAAAGTAAGATAAAAAATATTTATTCAATCAATTTTAATCATATATATATATATATATAAAATTGAGTTGCGCAAGAAAATTGTTGATGTTGATTCTTTTACAAGGCGTTTGACCTTGTTTTCTTCCTTTCATTTCTTTGGAGTACCTGAAAAAAATAGAACATTTATGGTACTCTTTTTTTTGAGTCCGAGAGGTTAGTCTTTAGGAAGCCAAACCCAGTATGGTTTAGTTCCCTCATGAACAATATATTTGTAATTTTTGTTTAAATGAACTTGCTGAACAAAGTCAACAGCGTACCTTTTCCTTCGTTGATCAGATAGTTTCTTTGGTATCCAGATGCTCAAAACATTATTGTTAGAATGATGCATCCTAGTATGCTTGACCCGTTTCTTGGTATGACGTGAATCATAACCGAGTCCGGTTTTGCTAGATGAGGCTTTTTGATTATTTATTAGACTATCTAGCTTCCCTTTTCCTTTGTTGAAATTCTCAATAATTTTCATCGTAGCTTCGTATTTGTTTTTGACAGATACAAGAAGATTATTCAGATTCTCAACCTTTTCATTTACTAAAGAAATATTTTTTTGCAAAAGATCATTCTTTTCTTTAAGAAGACTATTTTCTTTAATGATTTCTTCTTTTTCTTTAGTATCCTTTTTAATATTTCTAAGTGTTCTTCTATGTTCTTTTATGAGCTTTTCATGCATTTTGCATAGCTCCTTATATGCTCCCCTATAATCCATGTCTTCATCATCACTTGATGACGAATCATTGTCGCTAGATGAATCATGATGCGTGCTTACCTTGGAGGATGTGGATGCCATGAAGCACATGTGTGCTGTTTCTCTTCTTTCATCACTATCTTCCTCTGAGGATTCATCGGATGAGGAATCATCGCTCTGATCGAATGCTGCGTAAGCTTCCTTCTTTGGTCGTCGGAATTTGTTTCTTCCGTTGTTTCGCTTTTCATTATTGTCTTTGTTCTTCCCACGATCTCTGGAATCACGATTGTTTCTCTCCAATGGACAGTCTCTCTTGACATGCCCTGGTTTGTTGCAACCAAAACAAATAATACCGTTAGTGGGTCTAAAAGATCGTTTTCCATACTTACTTGTGATGAACTCTTTAAAGTTCTTTGAGATGAACGCGATATGATCTTCTTTGTCCATGTAATCGGAATCTTCCTCTTGGGCTTTGAACGCGAGATTCTTCTTCTTTGGTTTTTCTTCGATCTTCTTGTCTTCTTCAAGCTCAATCTCATATGCCATGAGATTTCCCATTAGTTCTTCAATGGTGAGGTCTTTCACATTATGAGCTTCTCGGATGGCGGTTGTCTTTCCCTTCCATTCGGGCCGGAGGGATCTTAGTATCTTCATTACCTGCTCATATTCGGAAAGTTTCTTTCCTAATCCTGCGAGCTCATTTGTAATATTAGTAAAACGAGTATTCACATCGGTGATACTCTCTCCTTCTTCCATTTTAAAGGATTCGAATTTAGAATGTAAAACATTTATGCGGGATTCTTTTACCTTTTCGGTTCCTTCATGACTTACCTGAAGAGTATGCCATATTTGGTGTGCTGTCTCACATTGGGAGACTCGATTGAACTCATTTCCTGTAACGGCGTAAAATAGTGCATTCATTGCTTTTGCATTGAGATTAGCTCTTTTCTTGTCGTCGACAGACCATTTTCCAAACTCAACGTCGGTAGGTGCGATGTACGGGACTTTAGTAATGGTCCAAGCTTCAATGTCTAATGACTCTAGTTGAGTCTTCATTCGGATCTTCCAGCTAGCGTAGTTGGTTCCATTGAACAGTGGTGGTCGCATGGTATTCAGTCCTTCAGAGTGAAAGGATGTTGACGCCATCACCTTTGTAGCCTCGCTCTGATACCAAGTGTTAGATCCTGTGGATGGCAAACAACACTAGAAGGGGGGGTTGAATAGTGTTGTGCAAATAATATACTTTTTCGATTGTTAAGATTAGCACAAATAAAATCCTTCTAATGTTGCCTAAGAAGCCAAGTAGAGTGATCTACGCTTGGTTCTTAATCAACAAAGTACTCTTACAAATATGATAGAGAAAAGATTACAATCAGATATAAATCTTTTACAGAGAGATCTTTTCACAGCGGAATTAAATAAACAATCTTTGCAATAATAAATAAACAAGGAATTACAAAGTTATAAGATTAGCAAATGAAAAATGCTTGTACAAGAAATATAAACAATCACAAAAAAACAAACGCAGAGACAAGCGATTTTATCCTGGTTCCCCGCAACCCGGGTACGTCCAGTCTCCGACCAATCCGGTACGAGATTTTCCACTATCTACCTTGGCAAATACAATTACCTAACTTCACTCGTTAGGATTTCCAACGACCAAGTCTCAACCAGGATTTCCGACTGGCAACACCTAGACTTGTCTAGTGTTCCAACAACCAACACAATGAAATTTTATCCAATACACCACAATAAATTGATGGAGATTGGTTTTTACACCCGATTCTATAGCACATCAAAGATAGACAAATTTGTGCAGTGGCTTGATAGAATAAAAGTCTAGATCACACAAAGATACAAGATAAATTCTTTGTGATCTAGATCTATAGCTTTTTCAAAGAATCCTTTAAATAAAATAAAGAGAATAGTAATAAGGATTTTGAAAAACGTTTTAGCCAAATAAAAACAAGAATATGATCTTAAAAGAAGTTGATAATAAAATATTGCAAGATCACAAATAAAATCAAATTGGCTAGAAAGAATGAGAGCTTTGAATCGAAGAGCGTTTGCACAAGATATTTGATTTTCAATAATTGTTGTTGTCTTTCTCAAATGAAATTAGCTCTTATTTATAGGGAAAATTCTGGGATTTGAAATTCAAATTTTCTTTGACTTTTGTCCCAAAAATCACGGAGTAAATTGCTCAACGAATTTCAAAATTCAAATTCAAAAACGTCAGAATTTTTACAGCTGGTAGTCGACTCCCTCAAGTAGGTAGTCGACTCCCAGAGAGTTTCAGGAATTCTTGATCTCTGTCTGGGAGTCGACTCCCTACTGTTGGTAGTCAACTCCAAGAGGAGTTTTTCCTGCAACACTTCTAGTCAGACGGGTAGTTAACTCCAGTGTGTGTGGAGTTTCACTACGGAAGTTATAGGATGACTAGAGAAAGCTCTCTAAAATATTTTGAAGACATTTTTAAAAAAAAGATTTTTAAAAACATTTTCAAATTGTTTGTGTGCGTGTGTTTTGTCTATATGATATGGCTTTAACAAATACCCTAAAAGACACGACACACTCACTAAAGACTTAGGACATGTCTTCGGAAGCTTGATCAATTTGATGAAGTGAAAGTGGGCTTCTCTTGAGCTTCTTGTACTGTTTGGGCTTGAACTTCATCATATGACTTAGCCACGTTTGTCCTTGTCTTTTGAGCGTAGATTTGTGCTCCTTTGAGTATGAGTAAAGCTTGGCATATTCTGCACATCTTAAGTGTAGTGTAGTTAGTATACTTAAGCTTTCATTTGGTGTGTTCATCATCAAAATCACTTGGGGTGGAATTCAATTTCCATCACCTTCGACCGGTCCAGCGTAACTGGGTCCAGCTGTCATAGCTTTTGGATTGCTTTAGGATGTCAAGCTGGTTAACGTTTCCCATAGACGGTACCAAACTGTTAAGGCCAAAATTGACCAAAACAGTTGTCAAGCAAACGGAGACTCGAAGCGCTGAGCTGGAGCCTTGTCAGCTTCTGGAATGGGACCATTGGTTAGAAGAACCAGGGTCGGATGATGGTTGTTAGGGGTGATACGACATTCGATTGACCCACGAGCGACCGTTGCATTGATCGTTCGAGGTTAAAGGGCCAAGCGTCAGCCTTCGATGTTGGATAGTGATCGTCGATCTGCACCACATGGAGTCGTTAGGGGGGTCAGATCTAGGTTCCAACCCAAATCTCCGCTGATGCTTAAGTTAGTAGGGAACTTAAGGAAGAGAGTGAGCTTGGTGTAGCTGAGATCGACACACGGAGGCTCGTCTCTAAACTAACGATGCAAGCTCGAATGTAAGAGTGGCAATAGTGAGAAGACAAAGTACTATGTATTTGATCTCGTACCTTCAGGATGGTACACATTTCCCTATTTATAGAGGTTCGGGGTCTCTTTAGAGACGTTGGAGAGATAACGGCCATCCATAATGGGGCCATGATCTTCTGCCATGAATGGGAGTAAACGTTACCCACGTCCCCAAGATTTCTGAACATGCCTTTAATCTCACGTTCGTGTGAAGCGGACCCAACGGTCGACTGGCCACCCGGGCTTTGACTGAGTCGGCAATGGGTCTCTTTGGTGGGCCTTAGTCATCATTCGACCGAGCTACCTCGTATGCTGGTCCATGGCTCAACAGTACCCATATTCGTACCCATGGGTATAAAAGTCTACGGGTGGACGGGTTTCTGCGGGTATCCGTACCCTCGGGTAGAATTGTCATCCCAGTAGTGTTGTGGCTAGAATGTTGGATGGATTTGTGTTGAGTCTGGAGAGCTGTTGGATCCTTAATCGTCACCCGTTATTTTGAATCTTCAGAGCTGGTGCATTGGAGTTACGTGTTCTCCTACACACATCGCATTAGGTTTTTACTGGTATTTTACTTTTGAAAAACTAAAATGATAATACTATCGGGTGAACTCAAAGGGTCTGTTCATCCACCCGTTGCAAAAGTTCTGTTCATACAAAGCTGTTAAATTTGCGACGGTCGGATAAATGGACAAAACCCCTTGGGTTCACTTGGTATTCGTTGTTTTGGGTTTTACGAATATGTAGACCAAAATGAACGATTTTGATCTTCTTTAGAAAAATAGCGGAGGATGGAATTTTGGAGGCATATATGAGGTTGATACCATTATTCTCATTATATTTTTGAGAAAATAGTGCCAAACCATATGCTTTTTTCTTTTGAATTTTCATCCAAATTCGCATACCTATACTTTGGGTAAATTGCATTGCCGTCGTCCCCAGCCACCTCTGATGTCAAAAGCAATAGTTGTTCAACAGCTCTTGCTAAAATAAATAAGAAAAAACGTCATCAAGGTTACCACTCCCCATGAAATGCCTTGGGAGATTAGGATTTAGGATTTAATATAAAATGATCAAGCAATACAAATTAAACATGACACCCTTAATTTAGCCGATTCAAACCAAGGCAAATCTCACCTCTGATTCAATACGTAATCAGCTCATCTTGCACTTCCAAATTCATCCTGCTAATTATTCAACATTTATTTTTGAAGTTCACTTTTCATCCGAAAAAGACATATACTACACATTATTCTCAAAATAGGGAGACAGTACAAGGCAAGGCAAGTCTTCTCCATGTCTTTCCCTTGCAAACTAAGCCTTCTTTTCTTGTGCTGTGCTCTTTTGTTCACCTTTGCACACATTCTCACCTCTGATGGCTATATAGCTCCCTTAGTTTTACGGCAACCTTAAAATCACCCCCACTCACAACACTTTCACACACACATTGCTTCTTCTTCAATCCTACAGCCAGTGCCCATCTCCTTTCCCACAACTTCCTTGCATCATACAAAACTCAAAACTAATTAATCCTTCGTATGTGTACGTGAAAACTAATCATGATAATTAAAAAAACAAATCAGAATATCTCTTGATCCACTGAATGCAGCCACGCGTTGCCAGCTCATCCCCAACGGCCCTGCCCCCTTGCCGAGTCAAAATTGAAACAATGCTCACGAAATTGAAGAGGAGACTCTCCAACATCACCACCACTATAATAACCCAAGCACTGGACAGCAAGAAGAAGAGAAGGAAGCCACCGGATCAGCAACATCAAATTCAAATCCAAGATCAGGATCAAGGCCAACAACCATCTCCTCGATTTCCTCCTGTCAAAATGCCGTCTTCATCGGATCATCACCATGGCCACCATCATCGCCCCTTCATCTTCCCATCGGCCCAGTCCTCGGTGATCCCCGACCCGTCGCCGTTCTTCTCCCCTCACCTCCTCACCTCCTCTCTCCCCACCAACTCCTTCTTCCAAAATTTCGTCTTGAAGAAGGGCGACCAGCCCGAATACATCCACCCCTATATCGTCAAGTCCGCCGCCGGCTCCCTCTCCCTCTCCTACCCATCTCGCTTCTCCACCCCACGATTCATCTACCAGACTTTCGTCCCAGATCTCACCGTCTCCGCTCAAAACGCGTCACCCGCCGCCTCGCATCTCGTCTCGTCCTTCCACGATCTCGGCCTCACCCTCGACCTCCCGCCATCTCTCCGCTTCTTCCTCGTCCGCGGCAGCCCTTTCCTGACCTTCACCACCCTGTCCTCCCCCGTTCCCCTCGTCATCTCGTCCGTCCACGCTTTCTTGACGCTGAATCCCAACCCGTCCTTCACCAAGCACACCGTCTCCCTCAACAATGGCCAGAGCTACGCGATCTACTCCTCCTCCCCGCTCCGCCTGTCGCAGTCGGGCAACAGCCTCTTGGTTTCCGACGGCGAGTTCTCCGGGGTTGTTAGGATTGCTTACCTCCCCGATTCGAGCTACGAGTCGGTCCTCGATCGGTTCAGCTCCTGCTACCCTGTCTCCGGCAATGCGTCCTTTTCCCGGCCGTTCTGCTTGGAGTACAAGTGGGAGAAGGAAGGGCGGGGAGATCTGCTGATGCTCGCGCATCCGCTGCATGTTCAGCTTCTGAGTGATGATGATGATAATGGCGTGAATGTGTTGGAGGATTTTAAGTATAAGAGTATCGATGGAGATCTTGTTGGCGT
>CM061136.1:151170887-151222394 GCA_030789695.1 Scilla litardierei | reverse complement strand
ATATTCAACAATTGAATCCCATCTGGATTACAATTGGCTGGCCAGCTTTGAATCATTAAAGTCCAAATGCGAACATGAAATCAATCTTCCTCTTCTTGAGAACCTTATGATCTTGACTTGATTCGCTTTTCTAACGTGCCCCGCCGAGCCGAATTACCATAGCCCATTAGTAACACGCTAAGATAGCGATCATCTCGTCAAATCTAAAGGAACCAATTGGAGTCCTTGAGGGTAAGAGTTAAGACCCGTATGGCCTTTGAGTCTCACATAATAGCAAACACTATTGCTACTAACTCAGTGGTCGAAATGCATACGTGGTATGAACACGTATTACAACATCACTCCTTTCCCAGGGAGAGTATGTCTTAATGATGTTGTACGGATGAAAGATCAGACACCACAGTGCCTATCTTTTGAGTCCCCTTACTACTCAGGAAATATTCCCGGACTCTCATCCTGCATAAGACAGATAGGATTAAAAAATCCAATGAGATCTTTATATCCTTGTGATACAGATCTCAGATCTTTTGTAAGCATCCATATGATGCAGATCTTTCATTCGACTATCTTGTTAAAGTCTTGACTCTAAATCATTCGTCTAATGATTTTGACTTTAAACTAGTCTCATCTCTATCTTATCCATCTGATAAGATAAGGCGGTTGCTCATGTGAGAGAGCCAACCTTAATCTGTCCGACATACACACAATTCAGCTGAGATTTCAAAAATGTACACAAACATTTCTTAAGAAATTCATATGCAATGTTGGAAAAAGAACTTATTCTTTTATTAATTTTGATCATTTCTTAGACATGGGAATATATATTTGGTACAACTCAGCCCATACGCAATCCTTGAGATGATAAGTGTTTATAAAACACATTTCTGGGGATCGCTTTCGTAAGCTGATCCTCTATCGTCTCATGCGTAGATATGTACCTTATGTCTACCTTCTTGGTTTTATCATAGTCTTTTGCAAATCTGCAGTTCCTTTAAGATACTGCATTATCCTCTTAACCGCTTTCCAGTGTTCTTGCCCTGGGTTGGATTGGTAACAGTTTACCATTTCCAACGGCAAAACAGATGTCCAGTCTCGTACACACCATAGTGTACATAAGACTATCAACTGTACTGGAATATGGAACTTTTTCCATAATTTCCTTTTCCTTTTGGTTCTTTGGACGTGATTCCAGATATAAATTATCGCATATGCTTATATGAATATCAATGGACTTGCAGTCCTGCATATTAAATCGTTCTAGAACCTTCTTTATATAAGTCTCCTGTGAAAGAGAAAGAAGTTTCTTCGAACGATTCCTTGAAATCTTAACTCCAAGGATATATGCGGCTTTTCCTATGCCTTTCATCTAAAATACTGATGAAAGCCAAGCCTTGATACTTATTACAAAGCCCTTGTCATTTCTGGCTATTAAAATGTTATCTACATATAGATACATGATAATATACTTGCTTTTAATCCTCTTGATATATACTCAGTTATCTTCATCAAGCATGGAAAAAATCCATTTGATAAGAGAACTTCTTGAAATCGTATATACCATTGCCTCGAGGATTATTTAAGACCATATATGGACTTACGAAGTTTACAAACCTTATGTTTGTTTCCTTCTTTTACAAACCCTGTTGGTTGTTCCATATAGATCTCCTCGTCCAATTCTCCATTGAGAAAGGCAGTCTTTACATCCATCTGATGTAATTCGAGGTATAAGCAAGCTACCATTGCGAATCAAGGTAAAACGCACAACAGGTGAGACGTTTTCTTTGTAGTCTATCCCTTCCTGTTGCGTAAAACCTTTCGCGACAAGGCGAGCTTTATATCTATCTATAGAGCCATCAGCCTTATGCTTGATCTCGAGAACCCATTTGTTCCCAATTGCTCTATGTCCTCTGGGTGAGTTAACTAAGTCCCAGACTTGGTTAACTTTTATGGATTTCAATTCCTTCTTCATCGCTTCCATCCATTTGTCTTTTGCAGGGCATGATGTGGCATATTTGAGATTCTTCAAGTCCTTGTTGACTCGAATTTAGATCAATTCTAATATCACTCCCACTTGAAATGTTGTTAGAATTGCTCCCACTTGGATCATTATTCCCGTATGGAATAGGATAATCGTCATTCGTATAATCCATTGGTGAAGGTTGAAAAGTATTTTCGTTTTCACCAAGAATTCTCCCACTCGAATGAGGTAATCCTTCTTGATCACAAATCTCAAATAGAGATAAGTCCTGACTTATCTCGCCCTGTCTTGGAAACTCGTTTTCCAAGAAAGTGACATCCCTCGACTCAAACTCAATTAGCACACCATTGTCTTCCTGACTAACAAAAACATAACCTTTGGAGTTTAATGCGTATCGTTTAAAGATACATTTCCTTCCCCATGGCCCAAGTTTGCCATACTTATGGGAGGAAATATGTGCGTTGAATGCACAAACTCAAGGTAAAATGTTTAAGTTAGGAGACCTTTGGTTCCACAACTCATAAGGAGTGGAGCTAACTGATTTCGAGGGTACGCGGTTTAAAATGAAAACGGTTGTCAATAATGCATCACCCCAGAAGGTGATTGGCAAGTTAGCTTGCGCCATCATTGAACAGACCATTTTTCATTAAAGTCCTATACCTCCTTTCTGCAACACCAATTTGTGGAGGAGTATAAGGCATAGTTACTTGATGTACTATGCCTTTTTCATCACAAAGTTCCTTTAAACTTGTTGATTGATATTCACCGCCCCTATCGGTTCGCATGACCTTAATCTTGCGATCTAATTGATTCTCCACTAAACTCATATAGTTTTTAAAGCAGGTTTAGTGCTTTCACTTTTGTGGGATATCAAATAGATATTACCGAATCGGGTGAAATCATCAATTAAAAGTGATGAAATAGGACTTCCCGCGTCTTGTCTTGACATTCATCGGACCATATATGTCCGAATGGATAAGCGGTAATGGAACCTTGGCCCTTGTGCCGGTTCCAAACGGCTTGCGACAAGATTTCCTTTCAAGGCAATGTTCGCAGGTCGACATTTCAACCTTTGAAACATTGGATAGAAGGCCACGTTTGGCAAGTCTATCCATACGCGTTGGTCCAATATGACCAAGCCTTGATTGCCAACAAATTATATTAGACTCATTAGTCAAAGAATTTGTCATAAGGAAATGAGAAATCATATATTGTACTTATTACAATGAATCCTTTAAATACATAACCCAGAACCAATAAAGGAATTATTACAAAAATAGGTCCATATTACAAACATGAAGGAACCAACTATCACAAAGACCCATTAAATTGACCACAGTTTTAATATTCCTTTGAATATATGGAATGAAGAGAACATCATGTAGTAGGAGAGTGAGGCCGTTGTCCAAGACAAGCTTGCGAGTCCCAACGCCTTTCACTTCAACACGTGTGTTGTTTCCTACATTGATCCACTTCATTCCTTAGGTATCCGGTGATACTCCACGAAGGACCGTCTGTCCTTTGCTATGTGGTCGGTGGCACCTGAATCAATTATCCAAAAATGGATTAGATTCCACAAGAAATAGTGGACTAGAAACACATATGTAACTAGTATTACAAGTTACCTCGTCACTTCCACTCGTACACGAACGAGCATAGTGACCGAGCTTGTTGCACTTGAAGCACTTGATCCTTTTCAAGTCTTTCTTCTTGTGCCATTTCTTGTGCCCACCCTTATGTTTGGGTTCCTTGGTAGACTCAGGTTGCTTATTACGTTCATTAGAAGACTTCGAACGATCTTTACGTTTCTTTCCCCCCTGTGAGGAACTAGCAACCACGTGCACTTCTGCACTTGGCTTGGCAGCCGCAAGCCGCTCTTCCTCTAATTCGAGGTGCTTGGAAACGTCGTTGAAGGTCTTGATGCTCTCATTGTGAGTGAGATGCATCTTCATTTGATCCCACCCATTTGGTAGGGAACGTATGACTGCTTGGATTTGTTGCTCATCAGTGAGCACATGACCTGCGTCCTTTAACTCCGAGATAAGGTTCGCCATATGTCGCAGATGTTTCCCCATGGAATGATCTGGACGTTTCTTATATGTATCGAACTTTATAGTTAAGGCGCGAAGTTTGGACACCGATGTGCCACCGAACTTCTCCTCTAGCTTGGACCATATGTCCATGGCTAGGTCATGTTCTCGGAAGATGCGCATTATGTCATCAGCCATACTGCTTAATAACGTAATGCGCGCTATCTTATTCTTCCGAGACCAAGCATCAAAAGCTTCCTTGTCTCTTCGGTGTTGGGCCGTAGTGCCCAACTCGGGTTCAATCATTACGTTCTTTAGAGTTTCGAGGACTTCTTGCTCCTCTAAAACGTATTGTATCTTAATGGACCAAAGTTTGTAATTATCGCCGTTGAGTTTTTCACCTTTGTTTAACTCAGCGACGATATTCTTTGAAGCGGAAGACATTTTACTTTTAAAATGCTGCAAAAGACACAAAACCGAAGGTTCGATCAAAAAACATTGCATAAAAAATTCTTAAAATATAACTCCCACTTGAAATGATAATAGAATATCCCATTTGGATAGTTCTAAAATTCAAATCCCACTTGGAATTATATTATATTTGATAAGTTACTTTCGAAAAATATTGAAGGTGTTGTTCTAGAATCGAAAAGGTCTCTATGATTCCAATCACCATCTAGAACAACTTTCAATATTCCCCCATCACTTATCAAACAATAGTACTCTTATAGTACTAGTAGCGGAAAATAAGTATTTGATAAGTTACTTTCGAAAAATATTGAAGATGTTACTCTAGAATCGGAAAGGTCACTATGTTTCCAATCACCATCTAGAGTAACTTTCAATATTTCTCCCTCACTTTATCAAATGTTAGTACTCTTATAGTACTTAGCAGCGGAAAAGCGTTTTTGAAAACGTATTTTTCAAAACGAATATAAAATACATTGGCTAATCTCCGTAGAGTAGAGCACAACGTCATAAGTTCATTGGCTAATCTCCGTAGAGTAGAGCACAATGACATGGCTAATCTCGCATGAAGTAGAGCATTACGGCTAATCTTCAAGGAGTAGAGCACAATTTCATAAGTACATTGGCTAATCTCCGAAGAGTAGAGCACAATGACTTGGCTAATCTCGCATGAAGTAGAGCATTATGGCTAATCTTCAAGGAGTAGAGCCCAATGAAAACTTCATTAAAACGTTAGTCCCGTATGAACTAGTCGGCACTGTGGTTAGCCCCGTATGGGCTAATCGACACATTCGAGTTTGACCAATGCCTTTTGTCACCCCGTATGGGTCATTTGGCAAGTTTGCAATCGACCCAGACCATCTGTCGGATTGGTCGACCAAAAACACAAAATTGGTCGACCAATATTCGAACTGCAACTTCTCCCGGTCAGGGCCTCTGCCCTGGCCGGGGCTTGGCCAATGGCCGGCCAGGGCCTCTGCCTTGGCCGGCCAGGGGGCCTGCCCCCCTCGGCCAGGGCCGGCCAGGCCCTGGCCTCTGCCAGGGCCGGCCGGCCAGGCCCTGGCCTGAGGCCAGGGCGCTGCCCTGGCCTCTTGCCAGGGCGGCCTGGCCGCTGGCCGGGGCCAGGGCTCCTGCCCTGGCCTCGGCCAGGCCCTGGCCTGAGGCCAGGGCGCCGGCCCTGGCCTCTGCCAGGGCCGGCCTGGCCCTGGCAGTGGCCAGGGCTCCGGCCCTGGCCTCTGCCAGGGCCGGCCTGGCCCTGGCAGTGGCCAGGGCACCGGCCCTGGCCTCTGCCAGGGCCGGCAGGCCGGCCAGGGCCGGCCCTGGCCACTGCCAGGGCCGGCCTGGCCGGCAGGCCCTTGGCCAAGGCCGGCCACTGCCGGCCCGGCCTTGGCCGGCCACTGCCGGCCTGGCCATGGCCGGTCATGGCTTGGCCATGGCCGGCCATGGTCAAGGCCTTTCGGCGTTGGCCGGCCATGGCCCCTTTGGCCATGGCCGGCCACCCCCTTTGAATGGGGTTGCCGCACTTTCTCCTCCCCCTTGATGGGGTGGTCGCCGGTGGTTATTGGCCGTAGCCAACCCCCTCCGCATGAGGAGAGGGGGTGCATGGCCTTCATGGCCCATTTGGCCATGGTGCACATGCACCAAATTTTCCTCTTACCCGATGGAAATAACTTCCATCATCTTCCTCGATGAAGCACCCGTTCGTCGATGAAGCACCCGTTCGTCGAGAATTTAGTTATTTTCTAATGGCCGTGTGCCAAAAATGAATAACTTACTACGTGAACGGTCGGTTCTTCCCGTCACGGAGAGTTCCTAACATATCCATAATGATAGGAGACCCTAACGTGAAAAGAACAACCGCTGCGTTCTCTTCGTCACGAAGCGTTCCTACTATATCCGTAACAGTAGGAGACCCATTCGTGAAAAAGACAACGACTCGTTCGTAGTTTCGACGGGGCGATGGTTTGACCGGGGCGAACCCATATGGCTCTGATACCAATGAAGGATCCTGTCCAAAACAGAGTTAGGATCGATAACATGAAGTTTAGACTTACGCTTGCGTACGCGGCACGGTAGTCTACGAACTTCGCCTTCGGATTCGCCACGACGGATCGAGTCTACTCACGAACGGAGTAAGGCTACTAATCCCACAATCTAAATCTCTATTTTAGATTAAGAACTTGGATGGAGGGAGAGGAAATATTTCTGCAGAGCTTCGCTATGAAGAAGATGCATGCATGAATTTCATGCAAAATGTGTAAGGAAAATGGCTACCCTTGGGTCTTATTTATAGCCCCCAAGGTAGTTATTTTAGGGTAAGTTGTTCCTTTGGAACAACTTAATTAAGGTGTACCATGATACATGGCACATTATAAGCTTAAGTTGTACCATATGCATGGTACAACATAAGCTTAAGATATTCCCCCTTTATTAGCCATATGTCGCATGCACTTATGCATATATAATGCGACTTTCCCGCTCATACAGAGATCCTCTCCGCAAGGGAACAGATTCCCTTTGCACATGACTTAGTGTGCGCGACGTTCGAGGTCCGTATTCCCTCGTACATCCCCCACAAGGGTGTACAAACGTCTTCCATATCCAACAACTTGTTACTTGACATTACATGTCACCCCTACCACTTGATACTTGCCACTTGTACTCTCCTTTACCTTACTTGTTACTTGACATTACATGTCACCCCTACCACTTGATACTTGCCACTTGTACTCTCCTTTACCTTACTTGTTACCACCGTACTTTACTTGCCATGCACCATGTTTTAATTGCTAGGTTGCTAGTTTACCATTATTCCCGTTTCCTTGCACAAGTCTTTCGACTTGCTGACATGTGCCCCTTTTCTCTTTTGGGTGACACATGTTAGAGCCCGAGCCTGAGTTACTTGTTGAGGACGAGGTGTTTGCTGACGCCGAGCCCGTGCTTGTGTTTGACGGGGAGTACGTGGACACTGGGGACCAGTCCTAGTGTCTTCGTCGTGTTTTACTTTTGTTAGACAGTTGTTTTGTTATCGGTGCGTAGCACCTATACTTTGTTGTTGTTATTACTTGTGTTGGGGACCAGTCCTAGTGTTGTTATTGCTTGACGTTGTTATTGCTTCTTTTAGCCTGGTGGCTTTTCTGGATGTTGAACTTATTTTCTTATTGGACATTGTATGAGATGTGAGATTTTATTTCAGTCTCTCCTTGTGTTATTATTGTTATTCTGTTGTGGTTACAGGGACCTGCTTATGTATTATTGACGCTTATCGGGTTTGGGGCTTCATAGCTCCTCTCCCGTTCGGACCTTTTCACGTCTCGCCTCCATTTTAGGGAAGCGGGTCGTGACAATAATAATAATAAAACATAGTACAACCACAAAATGCTTAAAATCAAAAAGGTTTCTTCTATATTCAGGTAGAATATCGTGAAACAAAGTAAAAATTAGACTTGCCTATTTAAACCATACTATATTTGGGTGCCCCAACAATTTATGATTCATGATCTCCATCTGCACATTCTCATCTATCTGCTTATCAGGAAAAAATTCAGAAAAAGAAATTAATCAAATACTGATGTTAATAGTCATGAACCCAAGAACAAACAACTGTCAAACTTTGATTTCGAAGAAAAATTCCAAACTGCAATAGGGAATTTAGAAAACCCATATGTTACTTTGAAAACAAATAGTAAACCATTAAGGCACCAAGAACTTGTATAGAACTCGTATCACACGCGCTGATTTTTAAGCAAAATTGAATATGAAAATAAAAACAAACAAAACCAATATTCCAAAATTTGTTTTAAAAGTATAATCTCAACCCAAAACCCAGTTCACATAATAGAACAGATCGAAAGAGTAGCAAGAAGAGCTTAGACCTTCTCTCCTCTCTTAATAAACTTGACAGCATAGAGCTATTTGGACCACAGATCCCTGACCAATTTGGCTACCCCAGATTTGCCCAAAGCAATCTCCTTCAATATTTGGCCACCCCAAAACTGCCACAACCAACTTGGCCACCCCAAAATTCCTTCTTCTTCATCAATTCAAACACCTAAAACCAACATGGGAAAATTCGATTTTTCAATCACAATTAACGAAATCCATCAAAATTGATCTAAAGCCAACCAAAAGAGAGCATTTTTATTTAAAAAAATGGTTGAAGTCATTTATTCAACATGGCCAACAATATATTTTTCTTAATCATCCTTATTCTCCTCCAAACATAAGAAATTTTTTTATGTTTCCATTGAAGCATATACTGCAAATCACATCAAGCAACATCCATCAGCTTGACATAATTGATTTAAGACATCATATGTATTCAACAATAAATCCCAATATATATATATATATGAGCAGAATTAAAAAACATGGCGCTCCTTGTGAAGGTAATCCTGCTTCATGGAGAGATCCATTGCGTGCTTGAGCAACAATAGATCCCGTGCCATAAGCAACAATGAGTTCCATAATCTAATGATGTAAGTACTACATATAGAATAATCATTTCCCATGAAGCACCAAAAAATTGAAAGCGATACGTAAGAAGTAGAAATTGGCAAGAACAATATCTAAGTTTACAGATGATTCATCTTCCTAGCACCAATTGCTCTGACTTTCTACAATACATAGCAGGTCAACTTATAGATTCATGGTGACAATAGTGTTATAACCAACATTTAAAATAACATCTGACACGATACTATACCGATTAGTACTCATAACTAACAAATAGGCAACAAAGAATTGTAATCCTTGCTAGCTTAGCATTGCTAAAAAGAAAATAACAAATAGCTCAATGCCTGAAACACATAGTAGCATTGCAAACCTTGCATCCCAGAGAACAAAATTGGAAAGAATCGAGCAGACTCCGGCAGCAAATCTTGTGGTTGTTGGTAACACCTTTGCCCAGCCTAGGTTGGGGCCTTTCGTTGAGGAACATGATCTTGGAGTGTTGATAATGTAGGTCTGTACGCAGGAGATGTCGATGAATTTTGACACCTTGGAGACCTTAATCACATTGTTGTAAGATGACCTCTAAATCTAAACCAAGAACCAGACAATGACCATCAATTGTTAGGATCCAACAAAAACTACTTTAATTGTGAAGAAAATGAGAAAGCAAGCAACCTGGACAACATGAAGATTTTTATGAGGAGGGTGCAAAATGTACAGAGCGCACTCCATGTACAATCCAAGCAGTACATGTTGCATTCGCTATTGTTCGAATTGTCGTGGACGTTGTAAGGGATGAAGAAAGTCACCCTAAGGAGAGGCTTCAGCAATAGTGGCCCAAAATCTTCATTGCTTCTCATTCTGTTAACCATCAGATCGACCTTTCAATTTTATTAAGAAACAAAAATCAGGCGTAATTGGGTTAAAAGAAAGAATGAATGAAAGAATGATGAAACTGAGACATTACCATGACTTTCTTCAACTTGGTCTTGTAACCAACTTCTTTTCTATCATCGTAAAAAGAAGTGGAAAATTCAAATTTTTAGGGCAAGAGATGCTCATCTATGTTTCTCTCATTTAATACAGTCAATTTATGCAAATATTTGATAAAAACCTGAAGACAGCTCCTAATCAATACTACACTTTTAAATTTAATTTAGAACGTATCCATATCATTATAAATGTGATGAACCCTCATTATTTTCTGACTGACCATTCATAAGTCTAATCTTAGCAATGAGGATAAATCGACAAATTCCAGTAAAAAAGTAGTTCTTTTATTGGGTGGATTTAACTATATGCTATAATTCTTGGGAACATTGGAAATATTTCTTGATCGCATAGAGATGGAGAGATTTTAGAGATGGTGAGAGCTTACTTTCCAGATTTAGACTATAGAGGCCAGGAAGAATCGTCGTAAATTAGAGACAACACTTTCTATAGGTGAACCCTACAAGAAGAAAATAAGAAAAATCGTCAATTCAATTTATTGGTGATTGACCATATTTTTTTCATCGTTTTCAATTGAGAAACAAATTAAGATAGTAAAATTCAAAACAATTGAGCAAGCATAGCAAATCAACCCAATGGACAAAAAGTGACCATGAAGTCACACATATGTCGAAACTCGTCCAATGATCAAAATCACTCTCTATATTTAAATCCTTTTCATCTTACCAGCACAAAAATGTATTAGCTAAATTTCTGAATATGCTTTTCAAATGCTATAATACAAAAAAATTAATTTAATTTAGTTAAAATCAATAATTTTTATTTTTCTAATCTGAATTTGTTTTTCACATTAGATTGTTATCAAATGGAAAACAAAGTTCTGTCTTTAGTTCCCTCACTTACCCACCTACTCGCTGACCGACCCACCTGCCTGTGGATGTTGTAAAAAATTGATTTATGACACCACATCTCTAATTGGCATCATCAACAATTAGATGAGAAATATGAACATGATAATTCCAAAGGCTAAAGGATAGCATCTTAAGTGTAAATAACCTGGAGAACTCAATGAGATAGTCAAATCAGAACACTAAATAGACAAAAAAATATTTCTGTTGCAAGAATTTTCCTAGCAAATATAAGAACAGTAAGTTGTGAGCAAAGACGATGAAAAGAACCTAGAGAGAGAAAATTTTGAAGGAAAATCATACTATTGCTGCCGTTGTTACAAAAACATCATTGTTCAGATAATGTACCAAATTTGAAGGAAAATCATACTATTTTTTTATGTTCAGATAAAACATACATTGAGGTGGCTGTAGTAATGATTTTAACCATACGAAAAAATGAAATCATTATACCTTGAGAATTACATTTTCCATAGATATAAGTCATTCTACCTTAGTAATAAACTTTCCATAGAATTACTTTGCTCTCTATGAAATTAAACAACCACAAATTCCAACACAATTCCTCCTTTAAAACCTCACACATCCAATCAAAATTCAACTCAATTTGATTCAGAACATAGAACATACAAATATTTGAAATCTACATGATTAAAAATAACTAATTTGAGAAATTTACACATGACATATATCAATGTACAATATTCACGTTTGATTCGAGAAATACAATAATTCATGTCTGATCATGGCAATTAGAGACAACACACAAAATCATGTTTTTAGAAGATTACCCAACACACAAAATCATGTTTTTAGAACACCAAGATGAAGAAAAACATAAACTCAAAAAAGCATACCTGCTCTTCCCCAAGATCAAGGCCGGCACCACTTAATACAGTTTTCAAACAGAAAATGCTCCTGTAACCTGTTTATGGCAATTAGAGATCTGAGATCGAAAGAACAACTAAGCTTTTTCAAAATAGGATTGTTAACATAGAGAATTAAGAGTTTTTCTTGATACATCAGAAAGAACAACCAAGTTTTTTTAAAAATCAAATCAGACCTATAATCACATTAATCACTCATCCATAACCTGTTTATCCAACCCAATAAAAATACCAAATTGGTCAAAAACACCTAAGCAGCAGATTGCAGAGAGGTAAAATTATCATGTAAAGACATTTTACCTATTAGCAAACGCAAACGATCTTAATTCCTCCTTCGCCTACCGAAACCCTGGCAACCGTCTTGCTGCTTCTCGACTCCGGGGAGATCAGCCATACCGATGGAGGCGAGCATATTCATGGTCTCCTAATCAACCTCAATCTGCTTAACCTTGATGGCCGAATCCTCAGGAACGAAGTCCATACGCCGCTCGCGCTCCTCTTCCTGGGGTTGATGGTTTGAGGGATGAAGATGTCTTTTTTTTGTGATCTGGGGTTTGATGACGATGAGGCTGGAGGTTTGTGCGTGATCGGGGCTGAGGCACAGATTTTTACCCCCCCAAAAATTTTGAGTTCCCCCCAATTTGATGAAGAGGCTGGAGGTCCAAAAATTTTGAGTTCCCCCCAATTGTTGCGGGTCTATTTTTTTTGTCACACTCTTGACTGTGGGACCCACGCACATGCGTGGCTTCATCCTAGCCTTTCCAAGAGTGAATCTAGGCTGTTCTTGGTGACTGGAACAAAAAAATATGACTGGACTTATGACTGGGACAAAATTCAAAATATGCTCTCTTTTATAGAATAGATAGATAGATAGATAGATAGATAGATAGATAGATAGATAGATAGATAGATATATATATATATATATATATATATATATATATATATATATATATATATGGATGAAATCTGAAGGGGGGTAGGGGTTCGGTTGCTACATGAACTCAATGAGGCAGCAAGTGTACGCCTCACCTGGATATACTTAACCGCCAAATGTCTGTGGGCTACTCAACTTGAAAATAGATATGGTGCTTCTTCAGGATTTTTTGCGGCTAAGGCCTCTATGGTAAATTTCGGAACTCGGAAAAGATTAATTCGCAGCAGGGAGGCTTCTCAAACGATGATCAGGCGATTGGTTCGTGATGGGAGGAACACGCTTTTTTGGGTGGACCACTGGCTGGATGTGGGACCCCTCAAAAATCAATATGTCATTCCACAGGGAGCCGAACTTGTGAGGGTTGCAGATTACTGGAAAAATGAAGCTTGGTGTGATGATCCGGACATCGACCCCGTGCGGCAACGACCCGGTGTTGATGGTTGGAAATGGTTGCGAGGCGAGTCTTTCTCCTTCATACAAGCTTGGGAGGGAGTGCGTAGAAGAGGTGATGCTTTTCCACAACACAAGTTAATCTGGTATCCCAATCACATTCCGAAGATGTCGATCACCCTTCTAAGAGCTTTCAAAAATAAACTGATAACCAGAGACAAGATTATCAGGTGGTCCCCTAATACCCCCTCCAGCTGCACCATATGTGATGACCCCGTGGTAGAAACTAATGCCCACTTGTTCTTCGAATGCAACTACACGAAATACATTTTTCGAAGAGTTATGTTAAAATTAAAAGTCCCGATGCATGTGCATCATTCCCTCCCAGAAGTGGGGGCTTACTTCCTTGCACATTATGGCGGGAAGGATAGTTTGAGTCAATTATCCAGAACTAGTTTGGCAATTATGGTATGGCATATCTGGCGCGAAAGGAATAGGCAGATCTTTGAAGATGAGAGCAGATGCAAGACAACTTTATTTGAAGAGATAGCAGCTGACGTTAGAGTTGCCTTACATTCTCAAGAACCAACAACAGCGGAAGAGATTGAGGTATACGCAAACTGGGAATTCAGAGACACCGGATGATTTATTGTAGTCCTGGTGTTTGTAGATTTGTGTATGTTGGGGGGTGAATTTGCAAGTGGAGAGTGACGGCGCTTGTGCCCTATCCTCTCTCTTGCATATTCACTATCCATTTTTTTGATGTACATTTTTATACTTCTATCAATAAAATTCACGCTTACCTTTCAAAAAAATATGGATTAATGTAGAGCATGTGGCACCTGATCCATTGATCAGGTGCAAGACATAAAAAGGTGGGGCCCCACGAGTACAAGCCCATGGGGGGCTTGTACTTCCCATCTTTTTGTGTCTAAGCACCTGATCTAATGGATCAGGTGCCACCTTTTCTACAGTAAATCCATATATATACACACACCCCAACGAAATTATATTACTCGTCACACTATACAGGTAAAAACACTTGCTATCATATACACACAATATTATCAATCACACTTTATATTTAGTCAAGTAACACCCCGATAATGCAAATATATATATGGATTAATGTAGAGCATGTGGCACCTGATCCATTGGATCAGGTGCAAGACACAAAAAGGTGGGGCCCCACGAGTACAAGCCCATGTGGGGGCTTGTACTATCCACCTTTTTGTGTCTAAGCACCTGATCCAATGGATCAGGTGCCACCTTTTCTACAGTAAATCCATATATATATATATATATATATATATATATATATATATTGACAGGCAAAGGTTAGACTTTATTAAAAACAAAATTGTACAACATCCCTAACAAGTAAGTCGTAGATATTAAAAATGGAGAGGGGATTGGGCACAAGCGCCGTCACCCTCAACCATTTAAATAACCACAACCACTTATTAGAGAAGAGTACACAAAATTACATATTACATATTACATATGTACAATCCTAAGGCAATACAAAACCCCAATTAGCAAAGGGGGAATTGTCAGATACATCCTCAATATCTAATCTGCTTAGAGCTATCTTGACATCCGACGCGATTTCCTCAAATAATGAAGTTTTAGGAGAAAAATTTTCTTTAAATATCCGATTATTGCGCTCTTTCCAAATATGCCATACCAGGGATGAAAAAATCATTTTAGCTAGAACGCTCAACGGATCTTTCTTCCTGTACTTGTTTAGAATCAGATCACATACTCCGGAAAGAGTTGTTGGCCTCATAGAAGTCATATTTAGTTTGAGGAGACTCCTTACTAGGATGTACCTGGAATATTCACAGTCAAAGTAAATATGGCCAATACTCTCCTCCACATGCCCAGTACACAGAACACAGAATTGATCAGAGACACTCCCCCACGTGTGAAGCCGATCCTTGGTTAACAACTTACCACGAAGCGCTCGTAGTGAAGCAATAGAATATTTTGGTACATGAAACTTGAACCACACAGCATCCGCATAGGGAAAGGCCAGAATTTGTGTACGGGTTCCTTCCCAGATTTCTCGTAGAGTAGCTTTGTGACCGGAAGCCCAACACCAGTCATCAATACCATCACAAATGGTTATACTGCCCATGGGGTCAACAATGCCACTGATGGCCGGAACATTGTGCCAGATAGTTCCCGTCCAGAAATCCCCAACGTAAGCAACTTCAGTACCTGGAACGGGTTCTTGCAAGAGATATAGGGGCCCCTTAGGATGCCAGTTATCATACCAGAATGAGGTTGTTTTGCCATCCTTAATTGTGCGTTTAATTAGTCGTTGCGATAGATGACGACTCTTAAGAATGAATTTCCAGGATCCAGAATGCATATGGGCTGATTTGGTAATATAAAAGCCACTTTCAATTTCCTCATAGTGTCTTCTCATATAACTTGCCCAAACACCTTTGTTAGGCAACACTCTCCAAGTTAAGCGAACTCCCGACGCAGCATTCAAGTCAGAGAGATGCCGAAGCCCCAAACCCCCTTCCTTTTTTGTAGTACAAATATCCCTCCAAGCCCGAATATTATTCTTTCCCCAAATAAAAGTTCTGCAAATTGAATTAATGGCTCTAATAATAGAGGAAGGGAAACGATACGCCTGCATCCAGAAGGCGACCATACCATATATGACAGAACGTATCAATTCAATTTTCCCCGCAATAGAAAGGATGGAGGAGGACCAACCTAGTAACCTTTTCATGCATTTATCGACAAGACGAGTAAACATAGAAGCTCTGGGGTAATGAGTTGATAGAGGGAGTCCCAAGTAGGTTGTGAAAGAGGAGACCAATTTAATTCCCAGGAGCTCAGACAAGTCTCTCGCATTCCTCACTCCCTTACTGAAAATTGCAGAACTCTTGTCCAAATTAACTTGAAGCCCCGATAGGAGTTGAAATTGAATCAGTAACTCCTTAAGCCCATATAGGGAATGAGTATTAGCACGACAGAAGACCAAGAGGTCATCAGCAAATAGCAAGTGAGATATCGATCCAATTACTAGGACAAATAAGTACGGTGATAGCGGGTCCCCCTGCCATAAACCTCGGTTGGAGTCAAAGTACCCTTCAGGAGACCCATCAACTAAAACAGAGAACATAGGAGTTGATATACATTGAGAAATCCAGGTAATAAAGGTAGATTTGAATCCCATCTGGTGTAGGAGAAAGAGAACGAACTCCCGATTAACACTGTCGAAAGCCTTGCGGAGGTCAAGCTTAATACAGGTTCTGGATCCCATATGATTGCTAAAATCCCGAATCTGTTCGTGAGCGAGCAGTGTACAATCCGCCAGAAGCCTATCTTTTAGAAAAGCTGCCTGATTGGGAGAAATCAGATCTGAAATAACATGCCTCAGTCTATTACATAATAATTTGCTGATAATTTTATACAGCACATTGCAGCAGGCAATCGGCCTATAGTCACTCAGGTTTGAGGCATTTGCATTCTTTGGGACCAGAGTCAAGAATGCATGATTGATGCTAGGATTCATTCTACCAGATATGAAGAAAGCAGAGGCACCTGCTATAACATCAGACCCAATGATACCCCAATTGTTTTGGAAGAAATGGGCATTAAACCCATCAGGTCCTGGGGCCTTGTCTTTACCAATCTGGAAAATAGCAGATTTGATTTCAGCTGGGGTCACAGGCAATTCCATCCAATTTGCCACCTCCTCAGTAATTTTCCGTTTGGGGATAATATTAGGAAAAACATTCCAATAATCATCATGGTGATATATATTATGATAATATATTACAGCCTCCTTTCGCAAGTTTTCAAAATCCGAGCTCATTTTTCCTTCAGGGCTAATAAGATGATGTAGGTTGTTGTGAAGTGCCTTGCTTTCAGTGATGTATAAAAAAATTTAGAGTTCCTGTCCCCAAGGGTTAACCAATCCTGTCTGCTTTTTTGACTCAAATCTTCTTCTTCAATGCCAAGAGCAATCCCAAGATTTTTAGATGCCAAACATTCATCGTGCTGCAGCTTTGAATCATACTTCAAATTAGGATTGGATTGAATGGACATAAGCCTAGACCGGCATGCAATAACATCCAGATTAATCAAGTGATTTGCGGCCCATGGTTTTAAACCATGCTTCAATGCTTTTAGCTGGAGTTGAAGACCACGCATGCCATAAACTCCAGGAATTCGGCTCCAGCTCGTACATATAAGATCTTTATACCCTGGAAAGGAGCACCAGGAATATAAAATTTGAACGGTTTGGGGTGAGAACTAACCTTAGGGAGAAGTAGCAGGAGCATTGCTAAGTGATCACTAGTGCCCGAAGAGAGATATTCATAAAAAGAGTGACCCATGCGAGATATCCAATTAGTATTACAGAGAATACGATCTAGCCTAGCCGAGATACGCTGCGGCCCAATACGTTTATTGCTCCAGCTATGAGAGGGACCCGAACTCTTGAGTTCAAGAAGACTGCATGTACCAATACAAGAGTTGAAGGCATCCATGGCCAATATATCAACTTGTCGGCCACCCACTTTTTCATGAGAGCTCCTGACACAGTTGAAATCTCCCCCAACCACCCAAGGCAGAGAATTTAAGATATTAGAATCAGCAACTAGGGAGCTCCAAAGAGAAGCCCGAGTAGTAGTCAGATTGAATCCATAGATAGCCGTTAGGCCCATCACTACCCAGCTGAGTTAGTAAAAATTGCCGAGATATGCTGATCAGATGCGGCAATGGGGTTGACATGCCAAGTACCAGAACTGTAGTAGATAACAATACGACCACCCTTATAATGATCTCTGTTATCAATAAATTCCCAATCTTTACCAAAACAACAGTTTATACGACTCGCATTACATGCTTCAACTTTAGTTTCAAGCAAACATACAATAGACGGGTTGAGCTTACGCATAGTATGCCTCAGATCAGCACGCCTAGTGATCACTCCTTATTTTACACTTTTTTCCCGCATGTGTGCATGCCATTTAGATCGCCCAAATCATGTTTTTCACGATATATCGACGATATTGCGATGCTTTTCACGATTTGTTGTTTTTGTCGCATTTCAGGTGATTTGGAGCGATTTGGAGTGATCTCGAGATACGCCTACTCCAGAGTGTCACCGACGACCTCCCCAAGGGGTATTTTGCTGTTGGAGAGGAGCGGAAGAAGAACGGACGTCGCAGGAGCGACGAGGAGGCCAAAACAAGCTGTTTGGGCATTTTTAGTGTCCTACTCGGCCGAGTGAAGGAGTCACTCGGCCGACCAGCGAGACACCGCTCGGCCGACCAGATCAGACACGATTTATATGTGCACTCGGCCGAGCGACGGAGACCACATCGGCCGAGTGACGAGATCCCGTCCGCCCGAGTGGCGTCCAGACGAAGCCATTCAAAAATCGCCAACTTACTGTTTTTCGGCTGCCTGAGCTTCAGAAGACCCACTCGGCCGAGTGGATAATCCCGACCGCCCGAGTACCAAGAAGCCATCGGCCGAGTGACGACAACTCACTCGGCCGAGCCGCCCCCGAAGTGAAGACCCCTGAAGATCAAGACTTACTGGAAAATTACAGGGTTTCTCACTCGGCCGAGCGACTTTTGTCACTCGGCCGAGTGCGACGCGCTGCCTGTAGCGAAAATTGCGGATTTCAGGCTGCGCAGGGGTATTTTGGTCACAGTTTTTGGACGATTTTGGGGGGTATTTAACCCATGTTTTTACCCTAGTTTTAGAGGGCTTTTCTCTTAGATTTTTGTAGCTTTTAGGTTTACTTTTTAGCTTTATTCTTTGGATTTTGAGAGAGGACAAAAGTTGATTTTTGTTGGATTAATTGAAGAACTCCATTGGTTTACCTCTCTCTTCTCCAAAAATTCTATTTTTATTGCATATCTCAATATTGTGATGAATTCTATTGCTTATTTCATTGATTATTCTTGTGCTTGTGCTATGAATTGCGAGTAGTCTCCACGTCTTGGGGCGTGGGGATGAACCCTACAAGCCCAATTTCATATTTGTGATGAATTGGTAGAAATTTTGCTAGAATCGTTGTTAGGGATTAGTTTGGGATCGATTTACTACGGATAGCTAGGAGTTCATACCGATTGGGATTTGCAAGAGATTGGATCCCAATTCGATAGGAAACCCTAGAAATCCGAATTGGGTTGGAATCGAATTTCCGAAGTATCGGTTTGCAAGAGATTGGACCGATACTAGGGTTTCCGGTTGCAATTCCGTGCCGATACCCGTTTGCAAGAGATTGGACGGGTAGGAACTATCCCAACCTAGGTCGCGGGCCGAGTTTGTAAGAGATTGGGCTCGGTGCGCGATTGAACGATGATGTTGATCCTAATGCTAGCTTCCCTAGGCTAGGGTTTGCAAGAGATTGGACCCAAACCTAGGATAGCTATAGACCGGCAACAGCGCGAGAGCGTGAGCTTGGTTCTACATTCAATTGTAACTAGTTCATCCAAAATCTTATTCTAGCAATTTTGATACCGACGAACCACATTTACGAAATACGGTGAGTAGCGGGGATTCCCCATTCCCTAGACGTTCTTTATTTGATTTGATATTTCCGTACTTTGTCTGACGATTGTGACAGGATCGCCAAAGGCAAATTTCTCTCTTCTTAAATAGCCAGGTTAATTGGAACAAGCACGGTCATTCGTCCTCCCTGTGTTCGATAAGCCGCTCGCTGCTACACCGTGCACTTGCGGTAAAACTACAACCCGTCGCTCCGGGTGTGTATCCAGGGCGCGATCAAGTTTTTGGCGCCGTTGCCGGGGAGGCAATTGCGTTTGATCTTACCACCCTAGCTATTCCTTTTTTTTACTATTATTATTTTATTTCTTTATTTTTACCTAACCCTTCCACGGTACTAATCATTTCTTTGAAACTCTGTTTTATCTGTGCATGTACACGAGATCTACGGCGGACCCTGAAGCTATACTATTTGATCCCAAGATCGAACGTACCGCGCGGAGAATTAGAGCGGAGAAGAGACAAGATCGGGAAGGGATGTTTATGACCAACCCGGAAACTGCGGACCAATTAGCGGCAAGAATGGCGAGGATAATTTCTATTCGAGATAGGCTTCGGCCTAAGACCTCTTCTACGACCTCATCCATTGCCATGCCGGAGTTGGCGGCTGACAAGAACTTTGAGCTGAAGACTGGACTAGTGGTTCTGATGCAGCAGGATCCATTTCATGGGAATGCCCATGAAAATCCTCACTACCACATCCAATTATTCTTGTCGAAGTGCGCCATATTTTAGATGCCGGGGGTCTCCATTGATGCCATCAGACTGCGCCTCTTCCCCTTCACGCTAAAAGACAAGGCACTCTATTGGTTGAGGACGCAGGCTGATGGAGTCTTTACCACTTGGGACGAGTTGGCGAGTGCATTCATTGATAAGTTCTATCCGCCCTCCAAGACGGTGAAGATTCGGAGCGCTCTTATGTCCTTCAAGCAAGGACCCCAAGAGACGCTCTATGAGGCTTGGGAGCGTTTTAAAGATCTGCAGCATCAATGCCCGCACCATAGCATTGAAGACTGGGAGCTAGTTCATAGCTTCTACAATGGTCTCCAACTGGGGACCAAACAAATTATTGATGCCGCGGCGAATGGTGCTATCTTGTCAAAGACTCCCGAAGAAGCTACGGCCCTAATTGAGGAGATGGCCTCAAACAATCAACAATGGGGCGATGAGCGAGGACACTCTACGTCCTCCTTGAAGCCGACTAGTATCTATGAGGCGAAGGCCGTAGCGGAACTCACAAGCAAGTTTGATTCTCTCCACAAGGTAGTGGAGAGACTGGAGAAGTTTATCACGGAGCCCCAAGGAACCCCTTCCACCTCCGCACCAACGAACCAAATGTGTGATTGGCAAGACCAATCTCAAGCCATGTATGTGGGAGGAGAGCAAGGAGAAGGATCCTTGGAGCAAGTACAATATGTTGCGGGGAACCAAGGGTATTGGGCCAATCCGGCCACAAGAAATCATCCCGGTTTCTCTTACGCCAACAATGAAGGAGCTTTGAACCCGCCCCAACAACCACCTCAACAAGCTCGACCACCACCACCCCAACAACAACACTATCCGCCGAGGGGGCCTCCACAACAAAATTTTCAACCGAAGCAACAAGTTCCACCATATAGGCCGCCCGGATACAATCAAGGGTGGAGAAATCAAAATCAAAACCCTCCACAAGCTCAACAACAAACCGACTTCGAAGCTAGAGTGGAGGCGTTTATGGTCGAGCAAAAGAAGGTCAATGCTACCTTGAAGGCGGGGCAAGACTCCCTTACAACCGTTGTGGCTCAAATATCGGAACAATTGGCGTTGCTCAATCGGAACACTCAACATTTACCGGCGCAACCCGAGCAAAACCCACGGAGCAACACCGGCCACATCAATGCCGTGGTTGCCGTCACTACTAGAGGCGGGAAGGACATCACCCCCGCCATGATTCCTACCGAGGAGCCCGTGGAGGAAAATTTAGAGCCAATTGAGCCGGTAGTTGAAGTCGAGAAGGAGAAGGAGCCACAAGAAAAGGAGAAATCTAGAGCTGAGCAATTGATTGAGGAAAGGCGCTTCATGCCACCGGTCCCATTCCCCCAAAGGCTTGCTAGAGCGAAAATGGAGAAAAGGCTAGCAAAGTTTCTCGAGTATCTGAGAGGAGTTAGCCTCAACATTCCCTTCCTCGACGCCATCGTGGAGATCCCCACATATGCTAAATTCTTAAAGGACTTGATTTCGGGGAGAAAGAGGAAGGAGAAGATCATGCTAGCCGAGGAGGGCTCTTGGTTTACCAAGAGAGAGAAGGAGCCGGCCAAATTTAAAGACCCGGGGAGTTTTTGGATTCCTTGCACCTTGGGCGGCGTCCCTCTTCAAAAGGCATTGGTAGATTTAGGGGCTAGTGTGAGCCTTATGCCTCTCTCCATGTTCTTAAGGCTAAACACCGGGACGAAGTTGAAACCTACCGACATGCGGATACAATTGGCCGATGGGCGGATAACGAGGCCGGTAGGGATCGCCGAAGACATCCCGCTACAAGTCCCGGGGGGAATATGCTTGCCATGTGACTTCGTGATCATGGACGTTAAGGAGGAGGGAGATACGTCATTGATACTTAGACGCCCGTTCCTCGCCACCGCCGGTGTGATTGTCGATGTGCGAGAAGGTACACTAACTTTGAACGTCGGCAACATCGAGGTGGAGCTTCACATTCCTAAGGCCATGAAACACATGCCTTACCACGAGGAGCTTGACTACATGGACCTCCTTGATGAGGTAATTGAAGAAGCGATCCCCCACTCGATTGGCGCTCTTTTCGATGAGGATTTCGAGGAAGGCCCAGATTTAGGCCACGATGAGAAGATAGATGATTCCCCCGACCTCTCCGCTGAAAGTGATGAAGGCGACGCTGATGTCACAAGGATTCGAGAGCTCTGCAAGCTCTCGAAATTGAAGTCTCCGAAAAAAGCTCCGCCGATACGGAAATCGGCGTCACCGGCGAAGCCGTTAATCGGAGCAAACGCTAGCTTGGGGGAGCCTCCCCCCCAACACTATTCGAGACGGGAGACCACCGAGGGAGAACATGCCGCCGCAACTTCCGAACCCAAGCGTTCTCCCCGGAAAGTTTGATGGGTGCATCTCATATGCACCAAACATCCCGCATTAATTGAAAATCATAGGGGGTCGAGCTCACGACCTTAAACGAGCGCTTGTCGGGAGGCAACCCGACGGTTATTGCTTTATTTTTACTTTTTCTTTATTTTTGTTTTTGAAATTTTTATTGTTTTGAGTCGTTCGCCCAAAAATTTTGTGATATCGGGTCCTATTTTTCTTGACAGGAGAGGAGATAGGTAAATCCATCATGAGGAGGATGAACGAGGTGATAAGGAGCACCCCAGGAAGGCGCTAGATGCTTAGGAGGAAGATGAAATCGACTGGAGGAAGAAAGACGGAGTTTAGAGCCCAAACGAAGACAAACAGCAGAACACAAGGCTCACTCGGCCGAGTATACTAGTCACTCGGCCGAGCACACAAGTTCGTCCGGCCGAGCCGCTCACGAACGAGGGAAGTCTGCTGTACCCAACTCTCTGTTTATTTTCCTGATAACTGCTACTCGGCCGAGTATATATATTCACTCGGCCGAGTAAAACGGATACGCTCCTAGGGCGAGTCTTGCCGAGTAGCTTGAGCCACTCGGCCGAATGGACTTACTCCACTCGGCCGAGGCTGGTAAGGCCACTCGGCCGAAGCGTAAGCGGGGAGGAATTTTCCATTGATCTCACTCGGCCGAGTGACCTAGTCACTCGGCTGAGTCGTAACTTTTACTATATAAGGGGCCGAGGGGGGCACGTTTTTCGAAACGAAAAAAATCGCAACCGCCCCCGACTGTTCAGCTCCCTCGCCCGTTCCCCTCGCTCGTGCACCCACTCGCCCGACCACCGACCGTCGCGCCGCCGCTCGGCCAGCCACCGCCGGCCGAGCCCCGCCGCGCCTCGCCCGAGTCGCCGCCGGTGGCCACCACTCCGGCCACCTCCGGTATCGCCTATTTCGCATTTTTCTCCTCTTTTTGTGTATTTTTCAAGGATCCATGCGTTAAACGAACCCCAAACCCAAATTAATTTCTATATCTATCTATTATACCCCTAATGCTCCATACGTCTTGAATATTACCCGCTGATATCTCCATTTCATGCGCAGGTTGTTTTTGGGAGCTTAGGGGAGCCCAGGGGAGCTTCTCGGGACTGATTCGGGCTTCGCGGAGGCGCTGTCTTCACACTCTTTCATTGCTTAGCACTCGCGGCGTGTCGGGGTATACTCTCTCCTTTATTTTGCACACGCCGCACTTTTCACGCTTCTCGGCGCGCGCTCGGGGCCCATATGCCGCCCCGGACACGGCCGCGGTCGAAGAGAGCTTCCGCCAAGCGGAAGCGGTCGGATGATGCCGGCCCCTCCCATGAGTTGGAGGACTCTCCTCCACCTTCTCCACCACACCCCGTCCACCCAGCACAGCCTGCAGGCCCCGCATACCCCGCACAGCCTGCAGCGCCCGCACAGCCCACACAGCCACTCCCTGCCGCTCCACAGCCACCACCTCCGGCTCCACTTATCGGGCCGCTGGGGATCACGTTCCGAGACGATGCACACCGCGTCGCTTTCGAGCGTATCTCCCAGCGCTCGATCGTACCCTCCAGGTTTGCACACCTTGCCGACCTAGGACGCCTGGGGGTACTAGAGGGGATGCTCATGTTGTACGACAACGTGGGCTGGCGAGATTTCTTTCAAGTGTCGGCGGACACATTTACCCGTCCGACACTTGAGGTACTTAGTTCGATCGCCCGGACCGACGAGGGATGCTCGTTTCGGTTCATGAACCGGGAGTGCCAGGTCACTCTCGGCATGATGAGAGCATTTTTCTCGTGGCCCGATGTCCCCGGGGCCGATCTAGGTTACGCCCCCACCCATATCCCCCCACCTTCCTTCGACGCCGGTGCCTTCTGGGGCCGGATTACGGGTCTTCACACTGCCTTTGACCCTAGTAGGGCCAAGGCCTCGGCCATTGTCCACCCCTGCCTCCGTATAGCTCAGCGCCTTATGGCGACGACCTTTTTGGCCAGATATGAGCCGGGCACGATGTCCACGCCAGAGCTCTACATGCTCTACGCGATGACACGGCCCAGAGTTCTATCTAGGGATGTCGATGAGCTGGTCCCCGCCGTCGTGATTGATGTCGCGGCTTGGTTTTTGGACCGCATCATTGTATCGGTGGGCGCTCGCTCACCGATATGCTGCGGCGGCCTGATCACCTTGCTTGCCCTTATGACCGGCGAGGACTTCCCTGACGACCTGCGACGAGCACCGGGCCCCACTTCTCTGTCGATTGATGTTATGGCCCGGATGAAGATGCTTCGTCCGCACGGTGAGCGACACTGGGTCTGGTTGCACGGCCCTTACGGTGCCGACTACATGATTCTTCCGAGCCCAGCTCGGACTCAGATTGCACCAGCCCATGTGGACTGGCTCCCTGTGATGGATGTTCTCATCCCTGCTGCTTACGTGCTCGAGGCCGAGGAGGCCGAGCGGCCCATGCTGCCCACGCTGCCCCCGCAGACCCTGTTGCCCCTACCGAGCCTGCTGCCCCTGTTGACCCCGTGGCCCCTCAGCCTATCCCTGATGTTTCCGATGCTCCCACACCTCTGTCCACACCTCTGTCGGTGTCGGGAGTACTTTAGCTGAGCCCACTTCCGCTGCTTCCGCGCCTGTCACCACCACCACTGGCCCTCTGTCTGCCGAGCCTGTTTCTTCTGCCCCACCCGAGCACCCGCCGACCGTAGTTGAGTGCGGAGAGCCCTCTGTCTCCACTGCTGCTGTATTTTCCGAGAGTGTTGTGGCGTTTGTCCACACTTCTGTGCCACCGACCTCTCCGGCCGCCTCGCTGCCACTTTTGTATTCTTCTTTCACTGCTGCTGCCTCCACTTCTCACCGTCCCGCCCAGCCTCGCACTGAGGCCAGGCCCCCACTTGCGAGCGCAGCCCCTTTTGTTCCCTTGCCTGCTGAGCCCGTCACCTACGCCACCAGAGTACGCCAGCCCCGACCTGCACAGCCCCGACCGGTGCGTCCCTCTGCACCACCTCCCCCTGACACTGTACTTCAGAGCATTCGTGCTCTCGAGGGGGCGGTGAGTGGCCTCAGAGGCGACCTTCGGACCCTGTCCGCCACCGTCACCGATATGGCTCACCGCTTCGACCTGCTCCCGCAGATTCACTACTGTCTTACCCAGGTCCTGGAGCGTCTCCCCCGCGTACCCGTACCCACCCAGCAGGTTCCCACTCACACTTCCACACACACTCTGCCTGCTACCACTTCCACACCCACACCCGCTCAGCAGCCTGTCCAGCCACCACCACTTCCGCCTCAGGACGGAGACGGCGCAGCACCACCTTCTTAGGCACCCTTGATGCCGTCGATTATTTTTGCCGTTGTGCTGCCCGTTTCTGCTGGGTCCTGTTGCATTTTTGTCCACCCCTCCCCTCACTTATTTTGGGATTCTCATTCTGACCGTATCTTTATATATCTTTTTTGGGAGAGAGGGAGAGTTTTTGGTACCACATCTATATATCTGTTTCACTCCTATATTTGCATGCATCATGTCCGCATCATATTTTTCATTTCTTTATTTTTATTTTCTTTTTTCCATCATGCATGCATCCTCACTTCACCCTCACTTTACTTGTCTCTCGGTGTGCCACACTTTGCACATTAAGGACACTGTGCCATTTAGCTTGGGGGAGTGAGTCCTCACGTTCTTTTTTCGATTTGCCACCTTTATTTTTAGTTTTTCACACCATTTTCCGCTTTTGCACTTATTTTCATCATTTTCCCTTTATTTTACCATGCATCACGTTTTTCTTATTTTTCTGTGTGCCGCATCGTAATTAGTTCTATTTTCCCTTTATCTTTATTTCTTTCTTTTTCATCTCATGCTAGAGATGACTTTTCTATGATGATGATGACGTGGAGTTAGCTTACTCTATATGCATGCTATATTTGTCATGTCTTAGACTTTATTTCTGATATCATATGCTATGACTTGCCTTGTATCTAGAGATAGTAACCCACACTTTTTCCACATGAAAATGGATGAAATTTTATTATTAGCTGAGTCTGAATTTTCATATGTATGCTATCACAGAAAACACACCAAGATTCACGCATTGAATGCTTATATCTGGAGTACCGATTTCTTTCCCTATATCACTTCTATATGCATGAATTGTACATTTCACTTCAGGATGATTGAATGATGTTAGCTATGATAAATCTGGATTAGTTAGCTTTTTGTGATCGAAACTGAGTAGATTAGATTACCCTGCTGAAGTTGTCGTGCATGTCTTATAGAGTGAACCGAGAGATATGTTTATTTCTTTCTCCACAAATCTTGAACATCATTTCTCTACTTTTAAAATCATTGGTGAATCTCCCCTTAGCGATTCTATTATATGGCATTCCCCCGCTATTAATTCCTGGCTCCAAATTTCCTGAATTCAAAAAAAAAAGAGAAAATATTCTTGTATATCATTATCTCTCTTTGAGTTGGGATCGTTGTGTATATATGCTATATCAAAAAAAATTCCAAAAAAAAAGAAAGAGGAAAAATCCTCAATAAAAGATCCCATCTCACTTTCTTTCTTTCTCCTCTCTTTTCATGTTTATTTTCATTGCTTTTGGAGCTTTATAAAAATGGGGATGTAAATATTTTTTATGCCACCATGCTTATAGATAAGCTTGGGGGAGGGAATCCATTGATGTGAGAGAGAGTGACTACTTGACGATGCACGACAACCTAGGCTAAGTAATATTCTATACTCGGTGAGATTATTTCTAGCTTTGCGAAATCCAGAAATCTAAGCCTAGCATTCATATCATGAAATACATACTTTTCTATTCTCTCTATTCTATTGTGTGATACTCTTATACTCCCCATAGAAAGCATTCGATTGAAAAGTGTGTGATCTGCGATTTGTATACCGCTTTAGATGATTCAGACGATGTTAATACTAAAATTATTCTGTTTTTCATGATTATATCGTTGTTCGTGGGTTTTCTATTTCTATTTGCACTATTATACTATGATATCAAAATAAAACTCTTAGACGTGTATTTTTCATTCAGTGCATGCTATATGAGTAAGCGGAACCCACGTCCTGAGAAAATGATCTAGCAGCTTACCTCTTCGCTTCTTTCTTTCTTCTCTATTTTTATTTTTATTTCATTTTTCATTCTTCTCCGTTTTTCGTTTTTCATTTTTTTCGCCGTTTTCGTTTTCCGAATCCACCGGGTTCGCCTTTTACTTATCTTCCTCGAGGACGAGTAAGAGGTAAGCTTGGGGGATTTTGATCACTCCTTATTTTACACTTTTTTCCCGCATGTGTGCATGCCATTTAGATCGCCCAAATCATGTTTTTCACGATATATCGACGATATTGCGATGCTTTTCACGATTTGTTGTTTTTGTCGCATTTCAGGTGATTTGGAGCGATTTGGAGTGATCTCGAGATACGCCTACTCCAGAGTGTCACCGACGACCTCCCCAAGGGGTATTTTGCTGTTGGAGAGGAGCGGAAGAAGAACGGACGTCGCAGGAGCGACGAGGAGGCCAAAACAAGCTGTTTGGGCATTTTTAGTGTCCCACTCGGCCGAGTGAAGGAGTCACTCAGCCGACCAGCGAGACACCGCTCGGCCGACCAGATCAGACACGATTTATATGTGCACTCGGCCGAGCGACGGAGACCACATCGGCCGAGTGACGAGATCCCGTCCGCCCGAGTGGCGCCCAGACGAAGCCATTCAAAAATCGCCAACTTACTGTTTTCGGCTGCCTGAGCTTCAGAAGACCCACTCGGCCGAGTGGATAATCCCGACCGCCCGAGTACCAAGAAGCCATCGGCCGAGTGACGACAACTCACTTGGCCGAGCCGCCCCCGAAGTGAAGACCCCTGAAGATCAAGACTTACTGGAAAATTACAGGGTTTCTCACTCGGCCGAGCGACTTTTGTCACTCAGCCGAGTGCGACGCGCTGCCTGTAGCGAAAATTGCGGATTTCAGGCTGCTGATTTGGGTTCAATATCGCGTATTTAACCCCCCATTTAGCCCTATTTTGTGCTTATATGATGCTATATTGGTCTCTAGTACATACGTATTTTCTACACATTTATTTATTAGAGAAAACACACTATTTGAGCACAAAACAGTATTTAACGATGCAATTCTGCACATTTTATATTTTTCTTAGCATCTTCTCGATCTCACGATTCCAACGACTATTTATTTGTATTTTTCTGAGATCTGTGCTAATTTCTATGATTTTTTGAATGCAGAATACAATTTAAATGGAGAAATACGCAAGAAATACGGATTATACGGCCGCCATCCAATCAGAACGCGACACGTGGCACCATCCTGTCGCTCCGTTTCTCATCCGACGGCTCTCAGCGAGGCGCAGCAGCGGGCAAACATCGATTCGAAAGCGGATCGCGAAATGCCACGTGGCGCGAATCGATCAGCTGTCCGCTCGATCAGACGGTTCGCAGCAAACGTTAATTCGAATCAGCTCTAGGCGACGTGGCGAGATGTCGAGCGTCGATCTTCGATCCTACGGACAGAAACGCCCCCGCATTTTGAATTGATGACGACAGAGGCGGACGACATGGCGCTTCGGGGACCCTTCGATCGACATCCAACGGCGCACGTTCGTTCCGACCCAGCGACGAAGCGGCGAAAGAGCGGGGCACGTGGCATCCATCGGACGGCTCTGCCTTCGCTTCAACGGACGAGATCTAATCCAAAGCAATCGAAGCGGGCGGCAGCGCTCGTCCTCCGCTTGACGACGTGGCCCATTCTCGTCGGTTGGATGAGGATCCAACGGCCAAGGCGAATCCCGAAGAGAACTCGAATTGGATGCGGGCGGAGCGCGATTTTTGAAGGCCACGCGGCGTCTCTGCGTTAGATCCCGCAACGATGGACGGCTGTTATTTGATCCGCTTTAGATCAGCGGTCGAGATCTGTTCGGGTGCGATTACTGTGCGGGTTTGAACTCGTTAAGCCCAATAAACCCGCAATCTTATTATTTAAGCGTATTCTAGGGGTTTTGGGCGTATAATTGGCGTATTGGAGCACTTAGGAGCCGTATTTTCTTCTGCAAAAATTCTGTAAAATTCCAGAGCCTAGTTTCTAATTTCCAGAGAGTTTTGAAGACTTTTCAGAGAGATTTGGTGATATTCTCTTCAACTTTAGCTTGTATTTGGGTGTTTTAGCTTGTATTTTGCCTCTAAACTTCCGTATTTTGCTAATAAACTTATGAATTTGAATCTAAAAATTGTTTATTTCTGCACCATGAGTAGCTAAATATTTTATGTGCATGGTATGGAGTAATTAGGTGATGTGAATCGTATTCTTTGGTTGTGTTTTTGCGCTTAATCGCTATATTTGCTAAAGTTTAATCGTCGCTCTTAAATCCACTTCTACAAATTCCAAAAGAATTGTTCTAGTTGATGATCACCCCACAAGGGTGAGATTTGATCTCTCCAAAAGAGAGCTTCATACTTCATATATACGTTTACAACTTTAGCGATATATTATTAGAATTGTTGCGTTAATTCCCAAAAGGATATCTTCCGACGATTCGCTCCCAAAAGGAGGTTTCGTTGTGTTATATTTGATCAACCAAAGCTTACGATTCGCTGATCCTAATGAACCCATGCCATGTACATGCCTTTTATATCTATTTTTCACAAATTAGAGTTCGTTGTTCGCACGTAACAATTCCATCACCACACACTTTTCATACCACCTTCACCATCACTATTAAAGTGCTTAGATTTTATTCGTAGTTACTCTATTTGACTTAGACTTGTGGTTTCAACAGATTCTCCCGAGGATTCGACATCTGGACTCCCAGATTTTACTACTTGAACGGACTCTTGCGCTTGAGAGAAGCACCTTTTCGGAGCCCATCAAGTTTTTGGCGCCGTTGCCGGGGAGAACGGTTTGTTACTACGGTTTATTTCATTCAGAGGACCTTCGGTGAGATCCTTCCACTTTATTGTATATAAACTTTTGTTTGCCTTCATATATATTAAAAAAAATATTTATGCTAGTTTATGTGGCATAGGACTCCTAGGACACATAGGTTGACTCGACGTTTTGATATGGCTAATAATAATATGGATGAAAACTTTAGCAACAATAACGAGAATAATGTGCAACCTGGAGTGCCTAGGACTTTAAAAGATCTACTTCGACCCACTAGGACTAGCACTGCTTCATGCTTTGTTTTACCTGCCGATGCAAATTCTTTCAATTTTAAACCTGGGGTGATCCAACTCTTACCCACCTTTCATGGGTTAGACAAGGAAAATCCATATCTTCATATTAAAGAATTTGAGGAGGTTTGCTTGACATGCTTTGATGGGAAAACTAGCGAGGATACGATATATCTTAAACTGTTCCCATTTTCATTAAAAGACAAAGCTAAAAATTGGTTGAATGCATTGCCATCACGCTCTATTACTACATGGATTGATTTGCAGGCTGAATTTCTAAAGAAGTTTTTTCCTATTCACAGGACACAGGGACTGAAGCGGCAGATTATGAACTTTGCCCAGAAAAGCGAAGAAACATTCTACCAGGCATTTGAAAGGTTCAATGAGTTGCTGCTCGCATGTCCGCACAATGGCTTCGACAAAAGCAGGATTATTGGCTTCTTCTACGATGGACTGCAGCCGCAAATGAAGCAATTTGTAGAGATGATGTGCAATGGAGGATTCTTTGACAAAGAGCCAGATGAAGCGTGGACGTACCTGGAGGAGATAGCAGAAAATGCGCAGACATGGGACACTACTTCAGACTACGAGAGAGGAGGCCACTCTGCACCATCCCAGCCCTCACGAGGAGTGGTATTCAATTTGAAGCAAGAGGATGCGTTGGAGGCAAAGATGGAGGCCATGATCTCAAACAAGCTTCATGCAATGAATTTGAAAGAGGCCAAGGCAGTCGAGATAGAGCAGATTTGCGCACTTTGCGACATTGGTGGCCACGACACTAGTGCTTGTCCTACACTTCCAGCTTTGAAGAGCATGCTAGGAAATCCTACTGGGGTGAATCAAGTTTCTTCGAACTACCAGAACTTCAATTCCAACAAGGGGTGGCGCAACAATCCAAACTTGAACTGGGGCCCCAATCAGCAGACTCAGCAGTAGCAGGCTCCCCCTCCGTTCAGACAACCTCAATACAACAACAACAACTATCAAGGTGGGAACCAGAGGAGGGACCCTGAGCCAGTGCAACAACAGCAGATGCAACCATTTGGCGATGCGCTTCAGCAGCTTATCCAATTGCAACAAGCTCAGATGCAGCAGCAGCAGGCTCAATTTCAGGCTCAGCAGACTCAGAATCAGCAGATGAGCGAGAGCTTGGCGAGGCTTACAGCGACATTAGAAAAAGGTAAGCTTCCATCTCAGTCAATTCCAAATCCTAATATGGGCTCATCTTCTTCTGCAGGAAATAATATGAAGCCTTGCCAAGCGGTGTCCACTTTGAGAAGTGGAAAGGAGATTCAGAAGCCTGATCCACCGAGCAAACAATCTGAGCAGGAAGATGAAATTCAGATCCAAGAAGAGGGAATTAGAGAACAAGAGGAGGTGCAGGAAGAGAGCACGGACGTGGGTGTGAGCAAAAGCGTCATTAAAGAGAAGGAACCCGCAGCATATGTACCTGCAGCACCCTACCCTCATCGGCTACTTCAGAAAAGCAAAGATAAGTATCAAACTGAAATTCGTGAAATTTTTCAGAAGTGCCAGATCAATATTCCATTGCTTTATGCTATTAATCAAATACCTGCCTATGCTAAATTTCTGAAAGATTTGTGCACTGTTAAAAGAAAGTTAAATGTGAAAAAGAAAGCATTCTTGATTGAACAGGTTAGCTCTATTGTGCAACAAAATACACCACCTAAATTTAGAGACCCTGGATCACCCACCATCACTTGCACCATTGGCACTAAGAAAATTGGAAATGCTTTATTGGATTTAGGATCTAGTGTCAATATATTGCCATACCCTATTTTTGTGCAGCTTGGGTTAGGACAGCTAAAGCCTACATCTGTTATATTACAACTAGCTGATAGATCTATTAAAGTTCCTAATGGATGCATTGAGGATGTCCTCGTTCAGGTGGACAAATTTTACTACCCCGCGGACTTTATAGTTCTAGACATCCAAGGACCCCAAACTGCCAATGCTACTCCTATCATCCTAGGTAGACCATTCCTAGCTACATGCAATGCTTTAATAAATTGTAGGGATGGTCAACTGAAAATTACTTTTGGCAACATGACTTTGGACTTGAATATTTTTAATACTTGCAAGTTGCCACATGTGGATGATGAGATCGAGAGGGTGCATATGATTGATTCGTTGGTGGATGATTATATTTGTTCTGAATTTTGTGATGATGCTTCTATTGTTGAGACTTTTATTGGTGATTCTGATGACATATCTTTTGTGCAGGAGAACGTGAAGGAGCTCAATGCGGTATGGGAGCCATTGACCGGAACCTCAATTATTTGATGGAGCGATCCAAGTTATATACTTCTCTGCGAATGTTGCTTGATGCGCGTTACGCGGAACTATGGAGAAAAGTGAAAGAACATAGAGAATAAGTGTGCATGATTAGCGAGGCAAGAAAACTTCCAAAGCTTAAAGAAAACGCAAGATGTGGTGTGAGTTCCTATGAATAGAGATTGACGTGTGTATGTCTTGATACCATCCTACTTTTGATGCTTGCTTTGCATGAACCATCTACGCTCCAAGTTAAAATATTTGATTGAACGGTGTGGGCCATTGATTTTGTGTACTATGAGCTATGAAGTAATTGATAGCGAATTTGAGTCTATTTTATAACCATTTGAGATGCATGACTTTCATTTTTGAAAACCCACAAGTACCATTACTTGACGAGTTTGAAATATTGATATTAGTGTTTGGTTATCTCTTTTGTCGTTGTAGTATGGTGGTGAATGATTTGAGATCAGATAAGGTGATCTAGGCGTATTTTTAATCGCTCTTTTTGCTAGAGACTAGCAAAACGCTAGTTGGGGGGTGTGATTTGGGTTCAATATCGCGTATTTAACCCCCCATTTAGCCCTATTTTGTGCTTATATGATGCTATATTGGTCTCTAGTACATACGTATTTTCTACACATTTATTTATTAGAGAAAACACACTATTTGAGCACAAAACAGTATTTAACGATGCAATTCTGCACATTTTATATTTTTCTTAGCATCTTCTCGATCTCACGATTCCAACGACTATTTATTTGTATTTTTCTGAGATCTGTGCTAATTTCTATGATTTTTTGAATGCAGAATACAATTTAAATGGAGAAATACGCAAGAAATACGGATTATACGGCCGCCATCCAATCAGAACGTGACACGTGGCACCATCCTGTCGCTCCGTTTCTCATCCGACGGCTCTCAGCGAGGCGCAGCAGCGGGCAAACATCGATTCGAAAGCGGATCGCGAAATGCCACGTGGCGCGGATCGATCAGCTGTCCGCTCGATCGGACGGTTCGCAGCAAACGTTAATTCGAATCAGCTCTAGGTGACGTGGCGAGATGTCGAGCGTCGATCTTCGATCCTACGGACAGAAACGCCCCCGCATTTTGAATTGATGACGACAGAGGCGGACGACGTGGCGCTTCGGGGACCCTTCGATCGACATCCAACGGCGCACGTTCGTTCCGACCCAGCGACGAAGCGGCGAAAGAGCGGGGCACGTGGCATCCATCGGACGGCTCTGCCTTCGCTTCAACGGACGAGATCTAATCCAAAGAGATCGAAGCGGGCGGCAGCGCTCGTCCTCCGCTTGACGACGTGGCCCATTCTCGTCGGTTGGATGAGGATCCAACGGCCAAGGCGAATCCCGAAGAGAACTCGAATTGGATGCGGGCGGAGCGTGATTTTTGGAGGCCACGTGGCGTCTCTGCGTTAGATCCCGCAACGATGGACGGCTGTTATTTGATCCGCTTTAGATCAGCGGTCGAGATCTGTTCGGGTGCGATTACTGTGCGGGTTTGAACCCGTTAAGCCCAATAAACCCGCAATCTTATTATTTAAGCGTATTCTAGGGTTTTTGGGCGTATAATTGGCGTATTGGAGCACTTAGGAGCCGTATTTTCTTCTACAAAAATTCTGTAAAATTTCAGAGCCTAGTTTCTAATTTCCAGAGAGTTTTGAAGACTTTTCAGAGAGATTTGGTGATATTCTCTTCAACTTTAGCTTGTATTTGGGTGTTTTAGCTTGTATTTTGCCTCTAAACTTCCGTATTTTGCTAATAAACTTATGAATTTGAATCTGAAAATTGTTTATTTCTGCACCATGAGTAGCTAAATATTTTATGTGCATGGTATGGAGTAATTAGGTGATGTGAATCGTATTCTTTGGTTGTGTTTTTGCGCTTAATCGCTATATTTGCTAAAGTTTAATCGTCGCTCTTAAATCCACTTCTACAAATTCCAAAAGAATTGTTCTAGTTGATGATCACCCCACAAGGGTGAGATTTGATCTCTCCAAAAGAGAGCTTCATACTTCATATATACGTTTACAACTTTAGCGATATATTATTAGAATTGTTGCGTTAATTCCCAAAAGGATATCTTCCGACGATTCGCTCCCAAAAGGAGGTTTCGTTGTGTTATATTTGATCAACCAAAGCTTACGATTCGCTGATCCTAATGAACCCATGCCATGTACATGCCTTTTATATCTATTTTTCACAAATTAGAGTTCGTTGTTCGCACGTAACAATTCCATCACCACACACTTTTCATACCACCTTCACCATCACTATTAAAGTGCTTAGATTTTATTCGTAGTTACTCTATTTGACTTAGACTTGTGGTTTCAACAGATTCTCCCGAGGATTCGACATCTGGACTCCCAGATTTTACTACTTGGACGGACTCTTGCGCTTGAGAGAAGCACCTTTTCGGAGCCCATCAGCTGCGCAGGGGTATTTTGGTCACAGTTTTTGGACGATTTTGGGGGGTATTTAACCCATGTTTTTACCCTAGTTTTAGAGGGATTTTCTCTTAGATTTTTGCAGCCTTTTAGGTTTACTTTTTAGCTTTATTCTTTGGATTTTGAGAGAGGACAAAAGTTGATTTTTGTTGGATTAATTGAAGAACTCCATTGGTTTACCTCTCTCTTCTCCAAAAATTCTATTTTTATTGCATATCTCAATATTGTGATGAATTCTATTGCTTATTTCATTGATTATTCTTGTGCTTGTGCTATGAATTGCGAGTAGTCTCCACGTCTTGGGGCGTGGGGATGAACCCTACAAGCCCAATTTCATATTTGTGATGAATTGGTAGAAATTTTGCTAGAATCGTTGTTAGGGATTAGTTTGGGATCGATTTACTACGGATAGCTAGGAGTTCATACCGATTGGGATTTGCAAGAGATTGGATCCCAATTCGATAGGAAACCCTAGAAATCCGAATTGGGTTGGAATCGAATTTCCGAAGTATCGGTTTGCAAGAGATTGGACCGATACTAGGGTTTCCGGCTGCAATTCCGTGCCGATACCCGTTTGCAAGAGATTGGACGGGTAGGAACTATCCCAACCTAGGTCGCGGGCCGAGTTTGCAAGAGATTGGGCTCGGTGCGCGATTGAACGATGATGTTGATCCTAATGCTAGCTTCCCTAGGCTAGGGTTTGCAAGAGATTGGACCCAAACCTATGATAGCTATAGACCGGCAACAGCGCGAGAGCGTGAGCTTGGTTCTACATTCAGTTGCAACTAGTTCATCCAAAATCTTATTCTAGCAATTTTGATACCGACGAACCACATTTACGAAATACGGTGAGTAGCGGGGATTCCCCATTCCCTAGACGTTCTTTATTTGATTTGATATTTCCGTAATTTGTCTGACGATTATGACAGGATCGCCAAAGGCAAATTTCTCTCTTCTTAAATAGCCAGGTTGATTGGAACAAGCACGGTCATTCGTCCTCCCTGTGTTCGATAACCTGCTCGCTGCTACACCATGCACTTGCGGTAAAACTACAACCCGTCGCTCCGGGTGTGTATCCGGGGCGCGATCACCTAGCTGTATTATTGAGGCCTCTAGTATTCCAGAAGAAAACAGACATTAAAACAATTGTGGTTTGGGGGGCAGCGCACCTGCAGCTAGTGTGACCCTAGGACTTCGGCGTAGAGAGTTGGGAGAAGGAACAGAATGCTTGTTCTTGGCATGACCCCTAGCTTTATTCAATTCTTGGTGCAATGCATGCCAGAGAGGATTCGGTAAGGTTGGATTGACCGGCGGTTCAGGAAGATCCGCTTGACAATTATCATTGGGAGTATTAATGGCCAGATTTACCTCCACACCAATTGCTGATTGAGTAGCATCAGTTTGCACTGCTGGCAAAGGGGATGAATTCATTTGCACTTCATTACCCATATCCTCAAATACCACTTCGGGAGCATTATGTATAGGGGACACAGATTGTGTAACTGGACTGATGTGGGGCGCAGTGTGTAGGAAGCTAATGCATTGTGCGAAACAAAATAGTCGCCTCCACAGATTTTTCTGAATACAAGGACCAGAATTAGAAGTAACATCTGGAGCATTACCTCTATGCACAGATAGTCCACTTGACTCTCCAACTTCAAAGCAAGTGTTTTTGTTGAGTTGCAATTCAGCCAGCTTATGTCCAGAAGCACAGGCAGCGACAACATGGGAGACTCCAGTCTCATTTGTTGCAGGCTCCAAATCAGAAGAAGGAAGTTCCTTCCCCATTGGGCATTGCCTATCTAAGTGTCCAAAGCATGCACAAGCATCACATCTTGGGGGTTCCCCCTCATACTTGACCACAATAGAGATAGTTGTCAAATCATCAAGTTCAATAGGTACAGACTTCTTAAGTTTACTTTCAGAATTTACCTCCACTAGGCATCTAGCATATGAGATTCTCTCCAGCCTTGAGGTAGCTTTATCCAAACAAAGTGGTGTGCCAATTACACTAGCAATCCGATTCAAAATACTGATAGTCCACATTGAAAGAGGCAAATTATGAAGTTGGACCCAAACTGGTACCACAGTCAGAACATCCCTAGTATGCCAGGTAGTGGGGGACCAGTTTTGAAGAACTACAAGCCGTCCATCAAATAACCAAGGTCCACCATGAAGTATCAAGTCTCGATCCTCAGAGTTTTCAAATTTGAAATAGAAGTACCCATTCTCCCTGGAAAAAATACGAAGACCACCCTTAATTCTCCAAAGCCTCTCAGTCCAGGCCTTGATCTGACCAAAATATGGCACATCGCCAAGAACATAACCAACCAGAGTATTCTGCCATTGTGATGCTCCTTCTAAGATCATGCTATCCAAAATTTTAGCCTTTACAACACTGTCCACAGTAATAACTGGAGGAACGAAGCTCATGACCAATGGATCTGAGTATTTACGCCTAGTCGAGTAGATATCAGACCAAGAGCGCTTACCGTCAGAAGGGATAATCTGAAATGGAACATTGGGTCTGATAGGAACCTTCAAACCTTCACAGTTTGCCTGCTGATGATCAGCATGTGCATTCCTCCGAGATCCAAATCCACCCCCGCCGTTTTGTCGATTCAGCAAAGGAATCGAATTATAACGGCCTCCAGAAGCCGCCACACGGTCCTCCAGGAATCGAATTTGTGTGTGTATATATATATATATATATATATATATATATATATATATATATATATATATATATATATATATATATATATATGGCTTGAGGGAGGTGAGCATTCGGTGTAGGAAATTTCCTACACCGCCCTTCAAAAACATCACATTCCACTTAATTTTTTGTATTTTTTGCTTAGAATTGTTGTACATAGTCTAAAACCCCAAAATCCCAAATATGGGTGAACCCTATGGGTATTTGTCCTTCGATCAACTCGTGACAAAAAGTTCTATTGTTCTGAAAATGTTTAATTTGTAACAATCGGATCGAGGGTAGAATAGCGTTAGATTCACTTGATTTTTGGTATGTTCATCATCCATGATAAGTACATCAAGATGAACGGTGGTGATTATTGGAAAAAAGATGGAAAATTGAAGTTTTAAGAGGACGGTATAGGAAATTTCCTACACCGAATGCTCATATCCCTTTTTTCTCATATATATATACACACACACCAACGAAATCATATTACTCGTCACACTATACAGGTAAAAACACATGCTATCATATACACACAATATTATCAATCACACTTTATATTTAGTCAAGTAACACCCATAATGCAATCACTTTACATACTATAATAATATTACAAATAGCAGTACACGTATACAATCATAATACACTATCATATACATGCATACCATACATACATCCTTATATGCTTACCACATATCTACACAAAATATAGACATACATATAATATATTCACGCCATTGGAAAATTACATATAATTAGTATACTACTACATATACCTATCTATATATAGTTACGACATACAATAATCGTGTATACCTCATGGTATACACGTACACACACAACATCCCGTAAAGGCAACCAGTACTATACAAAATTGTAACCCTATTACCATACGTATATCACATATATTCATATAGTATGTATATATCTACCTATGACTAAGCACACACATATCTACGTATGAGCACACGCTCATACGTACTAACATATTGATCATATAATAGGCCTGCACACTTAACTATAAGTACACCTATTATCATTACACCTAACATGCACATGACTTTACTAGTGTACTATTTCAAGCATTTACAAGTACCTTCAAACTACATACACCACTAGTAGATATTCCAACACTAATTCTAATATACACAGACATCGCTAAAGTGGTATGGCTATCCACACATATATTTATGAATACTATCATTCATACAACTTCATATATATCATGAATAACACTGAGTATGCATATATAACACAAGAGACAATCATTAATAAACTAAGGGTAGCACACTCATACATGAGTGGTACGCAGGGGTCACACACATGGGTCCATATACTCTACCTATATACATGCACCACGACGACATCACAATAATACTAATGGGCCCACCGTACTATACTAAGTTTGACATAGGCAACAACAAGCACTAGTATGATGATTAAGCAATAATAAGGGAACCGAAATCAAATAGCGTAACGAAACAAGATCGGGATGAACGGGTTCAGGTAAGGCGTGGATAAGAGATAGTTTGGTTGGGTGAAACAGGGATGAAATTGTGAATATTTAAGTAGGGAAAGAAATATATAATAATATCCTTATAAAATACAGGAGAATAGTGTATAGATGATATAAGTTAAAATACGAAGTAGGGTTTAGACGAAAGAATAATTAGTATAGAGATGAAGTGACTATTCTGCAATTGGAACTAGATTTGTACTAAAAGATTTGGAGTAGGAAAAAAACGAAGAATATAAAAACGGACATACTTGAAAAGTTGGAGTTCTCTTTCGCATAGAAAAATATTTAAAGGTTGGTACAATGAGTTGTTGAAATAAGTTTGAGTAGTATATATATAGTAAGAGACGAAATTGTATATTGGATTATTGAAAAGTCATTATATGTAGGAAGTAAGATATTCACGTGAGTATGAAAGATATAGGTTAGAAAATATTATAGGGTAGTAATTTAAAGATTTCGGCAAAAAAGTTTCGAAATTCAACGAATGAATTTAAGTCAATGAAGGGTAGGAAGTCTAAGCTCATGCTAAATGTTTTCAAAGAATTTAAACTGGGGGGAGGAATTCAAAATAATAATAATAATGAAAATACTTTTCGAATGATCAGGAAGGTAATGGGGAAGATTCAACGATTGATGATGAACGACATGAAGGAATCACGTGAATCGAAAGTAAGGAAGCGAATCAAATATTCAAAACGTAAATACGACTGGGAAAAACTTAGTGAATCTTTTACGATGGGATTCTATGGTCATTAGCCCAAAAGTGTAATGATTAGGAAAATGATAGAAATCTGGGGTTCTAATTACTGGGCCGACTAAAGATTAGGAGAAACTTAGCACTAAGACTTTCTAATGAACTAGACTGTAATAGTGATATCAGGAAAATGGTCCTTAGAGGATCAAGATTGCGATCTCTTTCGGAGCATAAACCTGGAATATCTTCTGAAAATACGCCTTCGAGGTCTCTGATTATTTCAGGTTCACCGGTTTAACTTACATGGATGCGACGATCTATACGTTCAGCTGGGCCCGAAATTTGATGGGCCCAAGCAAACAACTAAAAGAAAAACTCTAGAAATCTAATATGGTCAGAGCTGGGTGAGAGGCTACTAAGGTATCCTAAGACGAGTACGACTAATTCTTAACAAAGGTTCCTGACTATCAAACTTGGACGTCTATCTAAGTCTTCCTACCATCTAAGACAAGAAAAACGTTCACATTAGACTCCAATTTTATGACTCGAATGTTTCGAACGTTTCAATGGATATTTTATTATTATCGTTGTTTCGATATTTCGCAGGTGCAACGACCTGCATGGGCTACCACAAAAACCTGTCACGCCCCGCTTTCCAAGTATGGAAGGCGAGACGTGAAGAGGTACGCTCAGACTTGAAGATGTGAATCTACAGTTTGATAAGCGACTGTGTGTTCATCCATTCGCAGATTCTTGCATTATAATGAAACAACAACAATAATAATAAAGAACGCAGGCAATAAATAACTAACATTCAAACCAACATCCAATTTTTATTCCAAACATCCAGAGATAAGTCATAAAAGAGGTACAAGAGTCTACAAAGAAAGGCCCCAAGCATGGCCGAAACTAAAACATAGAGATGGTGCTACGCACCGAACAACCTAACAGCAGCAACTAGGAAAAATCTCCAGCTGAGACTAAGACTGGTTGTGACGCCCCGTTTCCCAAGAGACAATGGAAGCAGAAGCGTCACGAGGTCCGCATGAACTGGAGCGGTGAAGCTCGAGTCCAATAAGCGTGGTGATAATCAATAATAAAAGCAGGTCTTAGCATTGCATTTCAGAACTATAAGATGCATTCCAAAGTAAAGCCACATCCAGAAAAGTGTCCAACAAGAAATAAAACGAAAAGCCACAGCTGGGCGAAAGTACAACAAAAGGAACATACATAAGCAAAAGTACTGAAAGTAAACTAATGAAAACATCAACTGGTAGGTCTGGTCCTCCGTAGGGAAGGGCTCAACGTCAACGGCAAACTCCTGGCTCGCTAAGTCAGGCGTCTCAAAAGGATCCTCCTGAGACTCCGGCTCGAGATCTGACATACATTCAAAAAGACATGAATGTATGTCAGCAAGGTCTGCACGTAAAGGTCAGAAACCAAGGCAAAGTGTGTATATAATATGAATTTAGAAATGACAATTATTTGCATATAAGGTGTCCACAACAACATCTAAGGGATGACAATTTAAAAGCGAAGTAAAATTAAATATTTCTAGCATGACAGTTCTAAGCAGGTTGAAGTAAAGTAATGACATTTATTTTATTGCCATGTCAATTTGTAATTTCATGTATGTGTCTTCTATTCACTCCTAGGGTTCCCGCCTTTAAGACATGATGAGTAAGTCATTCTTCTCACGGTGGTATAATCGTGATCGATACTAACCCGCCGTATAGGTGGTGTTCTTGAAGACATGACCCCTACATACGCTTAGTGGCCGTTCAACCCTAACCCCATCCAAAATTTTGCAGGAACACGAGCCGGCCTAATTGACTCACACGACATCACGATTTCATGATTCTGCCTTCGAGGCGCATGATTTTCACGATGTCACAACTTGTTAAACATTCCAAGACATGCAGCATTTTAACGTTATCAACATCAATTTGTTTATACAACGTTTTTCATAAGCAGGAGTGGGTTGAACAATATTCACAACAATTTTAAGATAACGTTGAGCATGTGTTTTCATTGAATATGCTAAAAAAACCAATATTCTTCGCTAATGATTAAAATTAAAGTATATTGAATTATATGTCGTTGGGTCACAAACTTAGTCCAGAATGTCATGGCATCGTTTTCATGCGTCATTTCACGTATGGTTTTCAAGTTATACAGCATAAAGTATAAGTGACGTATTACGCATCAAACTTCAAAAATTCATATCTAATTGCACACTTGCCTGATTTTCATGTTCTTAATGTCGTCGGAAACGTCTCGACGGGTACTACGCTACGGTGATAATAATTCGCTGGTTTGATAAAACACAGATTCAGATTAAACTGTTTTCGATCATAAGAGCGTTATAAAAAGTTCCTACGACGTCTAATTGATCCGTTTTTTTAGGTCTTCTAAATTACGGTGTGGGTTATGGGTTATAGGTAGGGGTACAAACTATTACGCATCGAGTGGGGGCAGTGACAACGACACGACTCCAAAACATCGACGTTGAGCGTTGGGAAACTGCCGTCGACACGCGAGGAGGCGGCATCGGCAGTTCTTGATGCTGCAGGTGGTTGTCGACGCTTGGAGAAGTGCTGACGGCGGTTGGGCACGGGTAGGGGCTGTCCGTGGGTTGCGTGTAGCTGTAAGCAAGGCCTGGGGAGTAGTAGCTCACAGAGGAGGCCGTGCTATGTCTGTATGTGCGTCCGCGTGGAGGAGGGTGGCAGTCACGGCGGTCTGCGCGTGGCTGGGCGCACTGGAGGAAGGCTGGCGTCTGCGCGGCGGTGGCGAGGCATGCTCCGACGTGGATGAGGAAGAAAGAAGGGGCGACGGTGGGGGTTGACAGGTCGGGGGTCTTCCGGTGGTCGTTGCGTGGAGATGAGATCTCCTGGGCGCTGTTTGTGAGGGTGGCGATGCCGTGCGGCGCTTGAGAAGAGGAGGTGACCGTGGGTCTGCTGTGTCACATGGGAAAAAGAAGCCGCGATCTGGGCGCTTACACGTGTGTGCGGCTCTCGGAGTTTCTCGTGAGGAGGAAGAAGCTTGAAGGCTTCGGGCGCAGGGAGAAAGTAGGCATGTGGTTTAAAATGAGGAGCACGTGAATAAAGAGAGACCTGGGGACACAGTGTGTAGCTCTCAGGGTTTTTAATTGTAGAGTATTTATTTTTTGTGTTTTCATGCGGCTGAGAGATGTAGGGCCTAGGGTCTCGTTTGTAGGGAGATATTGGGGAAAGTGTTCACGTGGGAGGAGAGAGAGAGGAAAGTGGGAGAGAGGGTATGGGTGACGTGGGAAGTGGTTGGGACAGTTTGGATATGAAAGAATAAGCTGAGATTTATTAACAGATCTGATTTGGTTTATTTTAAAACTAACCACATGAAACCCTAGTCATTAGGTATATAAATAATTAATGTGTATTAGTGTCTCAAGGCCCAGTTAACGTTGGTGCTCTCTTTTTTTTTGAAAAAAGGAAAGTTTTGATTAAACAAAACCGTTTTAGATTTTTTTTATTAAAATTTGAATAAAGTTTAGGATTTCAAATTAAAATATGGAAAATTAAATATAGTTAGCTTATTTACTAATTAATTATGATTACGCCATTCGACGCGATGTCGCCCAAAAATTAGAACACAAATATCTGAGCGATCGCGCCTTCGATAGGGTCGGAATACGGGGTCTGGGCATGCGTCTAAGCTATGAAAAAACAAAATAATACAAACAAATACGAATATACGCACTACAAACAACATACACACTAAAATACGTACGATCGAAAAGTGGTCGTTACCTCCTACCTACCTTACAGAAAATTCCGCCCTCGGAATTCTTATCAACTACTGGTCAGGAAACAAATGGGGGTATCGCTCTCTCATCTCTTCTTCTCTCTCCCAGGTGGACTCTCCTGGCGAGTCATATCACCACATCACTCTAACAAGATCGACAGTCTTGTTCCGGAGTGTCTTCTGACGCCTGTCATGAATCTGCACTGGCTGCTGGTCATACGTCAGATCCGAATGGACGGTGATCTCAGAGTAGTCCACAACGTGAGATGGGTCGCTGATATACAGACAGAGCTGAGACACATGGAAGACATCGTGAACTCCCTCCAAAGATGGTGGCAAGGCTAAGCGGTAGGCTACCTCACCAACTCTCTCCAAAACATCGAAGGGTCCGATGTATCTCGGGCTGAGCTTACCGCGTTTCCCAAAGCGAATTACTCCTCGATTCGGGGAAATTTTCAGGAATACGTGGTCTTCCAGCTGAAACTCCAGAGGACGCCATTTAGCATCATCCCAATGCTTATAACGGTCCTGAGCGATCCGAAGCTTTTCCCTGATATCTCGAACAACGTCCATTGCTTCAACAATCATCTCTGGTCCCAAAAGCTCTCTGTCGCCTATGTCATCCCAACTCAGTGGTGATCGACACTTCCTCCCGTAGAGAGCAGCAAATGGCGCCATGCCAATGCTCGCTTGATAGCTGTTATTGTAGGAGAACTCCACCAGGTGTAGATGGTCCTCCCACGAACCCTTGAAGTCTAGCATGCAAGCTCTCAGCATATCCTCCAAAATCTGAATGGTCCGCTCTGACTGGCCATCCGTCTGTGGGTGATACGCAGTACTGAACTTCAGACTGGTACCCAGATTGGTCTGCAGACTCTTCCAGAACTGAGATGTGAACCTAGTATCACGATCGGATACAATGCTCACAGGGACACCATGCAAACACACGATCTCCTACACGACATAATTCACATCACAACTCGTACTAGAAAGAAATTATAAAGGTATGAGTCAGATCATTACCTCCATGTACTTCCTAGCCAGTATCTCCGTAGATTGTCCCACTCAGAACGGTATGAAGAGCGTAGACTTTGTCAATCGATTAACGATGACCCAGATTACGTCATTCTGTTTGGTACTCCGAGGTAAGCCAGTCACGAAGTTCATCGTGATGTGCTGCCATTTCCACTCCGGAATCGGCAGATGTTGAAGTAGTCCAGCAGTGCGATGATGCTCAGCCTTCACTTGCTGACACATGAGGCACTTGGCAACGCTCCATACTTCTCTTTATTCCGCGCCACCAGAAATTCTGATAAAGATCCTTGTACATCTTCATACCTCCAGGATGAATAGAATAAGGCGAACTGTGAGCCTCATTCATCAACTCCTCTCTATATCCCCTGCAGGTATGCAGCGACTGTCATATCTCAAAGATCCATCCTTATGAATCAGAAAATCTGTCCGGAGTCCTGCTTCCACCTGCTCTCTGATCTTCATCAACTTAGCATCTCCAGCTTGAGCAACCTTTATCCGATCTACAATCGTCGACTGAATCTGCATGATCATCAACGACGAAGTGACTCCCGGTAGAATAGCTTCCACATCCATCTCGCGTAGATCCTGCTGTAATCTCCACTGAGCCGTAAGAACCATCACCTTGGGCAATCGACTCAAGGCGTCCGGTACGACATTCACCTTCCCTGGATGATACTGAAGATCGATGTCGTAGTCTGCCATCAATTCCAACCATCTGCGCTGTCTCATATTCAACTCCTTCTGAGTGAATATATATTTCAAACTTTTGTGATCAATGAAGATTTTCACTTTCTCACTCAGTAAGAAATGTCGCCAGATCTTCAAAGCAAAGACGACATCGGCTAGCTCCAAATCGTGGGTCGGATAGTTCTTCTTATGGACCTTCAACTGTCGCAAAGCATAAGCGACCACATGGTTGTATTGGTGCAGAACACATCCAAGTCCCTTGTCTGATGCATCGCAGAAAATCTCAAAGCCTCCGCTTCTGTCCGGAATGGCTAAGACCGGTGTAGTAGTCAGTCTCTCCTTCAAGGTAGAAAAAGCCTGCTCACAAGAATCTGACCAACTGAACTTAACATCCTTCCTCGTCAATCTCGTCTTCGGCTCAGCTATCCTCGAGAAATCCTTGATAAATCTATGGTAGTATCCAGCCAACCCGAGGAAACTCCTGATGTCCGAAGCTGAACGAGGTGTAGGCCATTCACTGACTGCTCTGAACTTCTCCGGATCCACTGAGATGCCGGCTCTGATACTACATGTCCAAGAAATGCAGCTCTGTCCAGCCAGAATTCGCATTTGCTGTACTTGGCATATAGTTTATGACGACGGAGCGTCTCTAATACCATCCTCAAATGCTCGGCATGCTCCTCTTCGCTCTTCGAGTACACCAGGATGTCGTCTATGAAGATCACCATGAACTTATCAAGGTAGTCATAAAAGATAAGGTTAATGAGATTCATGAATACAGCAGGAGCGTTGGTCACACCGAACCGCATGACAAAGAACTCATAATGCTCGTACTTAGTCCGAAAAACTGTCTTAGGCACATCATCCTTCTTGACTCTAACTTGATGGTATCCGCTCCGGAGGTCCAAGTTCGAAAATACCTTCAATCCACCAAGCTGATCGAAGAAGTCATCAATACGGGACATCAGATACTTGTTCTTCACTGTGATCTGATTCAGCTCCCGATAATCGATGCACATCCTTCTCGACCCATCCTTCTTCTTCACAAGCAAGACGGGTGCACCCCAAGGAGACACGCTGGGATGAATGAAACCCTTCTGCAACAGCTCATCCAATTGCTTCCTCAGCTTCTCTAGCTCAGCAGGGGCCATACGGTACGACGCCTTCGAAATCGGTTGAGCTCCTAGCATCAGATCAATGCCGAACTCCAACGCTCGATCAGGTGGCAATCCAGAAATGTCTTTCGGGAAGACGTCTTTGAAATCTCGCACTACCGCTGGCTTCTCTGGTTCTGCTATCATGGATGCAACAGTCAATCTGTATGGCTGGGCCCAGAACTTGACAGGTCCAAGCGAACGTCCTCCGCTGACGAACTCGAACACTGGGTGGTCAGGAATTTCAAACACCACTTTCTTCCGGAGACAGTCGATAGTGGCATAAAAAGCTCCTAACCAGTCATTACTGAGAATAGCATCGAAGTTGGGTAGATCGTGGACAATTAAATCAGCATACAATTCGTTTCCACTAATCACCAACGGGCACGGTCTACATCCCAGTGCAACCTTCGCTACACCATTCCCAGTTGTAATATTCCAACACTTGGAAAGTGTGTAAGTGGATATCGAGTGTTCGACTACGAACTTCCGAGATACTATGCCCATGGAAGCCCCAGAGTCGAACAGGGTCAAGGCCGGGTGAGAGGAAACTAAGATAACACTTAGGGGTAACAAGCAACTAACTAATTAAACATAAATGCACAAAAGGAAAGACTAGTCTAGAGGTTACCTGCAATCACGTCGTCATTAGCTTCAGCCTCAACGGCTGTCATAGTGAAAGCTCGACGCTTCGGTAGGTTGGCCTGCTGAAAGGCTCGATCCTGCAGAACCAGAGGTGGTCCATGCTGTCCGAGTGCAGGTGTCGTCCGCTGAGCGGGTCCAGGTGCTCCAGTAGGTGTAGGTCAGGTGCTGCGAGGGTAGACTCTAGCAATGTGAGCAGACGATCCACAGATCAAACATTGATTCAACATCCTCATGCAGTCTTTCTTCACATGAACAAGCTTGCCACAGAAATGGCAAGTCAGCTCAGCTCGGATGGGGGCATGTGCAGCTGGCCTCTTGAACTGGGTGGTCTGAACGGGACGAACACTGGGCCTAGGTGCAATCCTCTGCGGCTCCATCGGACGCTTGCTCGCCAGACGCTTCTTCTTCTGGTTCCTGATTCGCTCGTGTTGCTTCGCCGCTACTAGAACTTCATCATAAGTAGTAAAGATGAGCGAAGACATCAAGGCCTGTATATCCAGATCCAAACCATGTCAGAAGCGGTGAGCACAATCCTCAGGGTTCGCCACCATAGTAGGAGCATATCGACTCAGCATAGCGAACTCGGCTTCGTACTCATCAACAGTCATAGTACCCTGCTCCAGGTTGATGAAACGACTCTCCATCTCTCGCTTCACAGTCTTGGGAAAATACTGGGCGTCTGTAACGTCCCGCTTCCCAAAAGACACCGAAAGCGAGCACGTTACACGGTCCGCTTGAACTGGAGCGGTGAAGCTCGAGTTCAATAAGCGTCTATGATAAAAGCACAGAAGAAGGGTCCTTGCATTTGCGTATCAGAACAATCAGAACACACAAAGATATAAAGGTAAAAGCCACATCCAGAGATTAAAGGTTCGTACACGAAATTAAACAAGCCACAGCTGGGCTAAAGTAGCAACAAAAGGAACGTACACAACTACAGCAAGTGACTGAAAGTAAACTAAGAAGACTGAAAGTGAGGGGTCCTCTAGTCCTCAGCTAGGAGAGGCACTGCATCAGGTGTGAACTCCTGACTCTCCAAGTCTGGCGTCTCGTACGGGTCCTCCGGGTACTCAAGCGCTGGATCTGACATACATCCACAAACAATGAATGTATGTCAGCTAAGGTCTGCAAGAAAGTGTTAGCATCCCAAGGCAAGATATCTGATATATATATAAATTTTAGAAGCATTAATAATTTAAAGAAACGACTGTATCAATTTGACATTTAACAATTTTAATGAAACATGACAAGCACTCCTAACATGCAGTTCTAGACGTTTGCAAGTTTAAAGTTGGGATTTTCTCTGAGTACATTAGCATTTCAATTTTCAAGATGACTGAGTTAGCGTTGCAAGTTTTCATGTCAAGAGTTAGCATTCTAATCTAGGGTTCTCGCCTTTAGGTCGTGATGAGAAGGTCGTTCCTCTCACGGGGGCTTACCGTGATTGACGCTAACCCACCGCGTGTGGGTGGTGCTCTTGAGGAGAGTACCTTTCATACACCCAGTGGCCGCTCAACCCTAACCCACCAAAAAGTTTGTCGGAGCACGAGCAAGCCTAGTCGACTCACACGACATCACGATATCACGGTACCGCCTTCGAGGCACACGATTTTCACGATGTCAAAACTTGTTAATCATTTCCAAACTTACAGAAATTTAACGTTATCAATGTTAATCTGTTATTACAACATTTCTAATAAGCAGGAGTGGGTTGAAACCATTTATACAATAATTTAAAAGATGTTTGCACATGGGTTTCCGTTGAAACTGATACAGAAACAAATTTTCTTCCTAGTTATTTAAAATTAAAACATAACGTGTGATATGTCGTTGGATCACAAATTTCGTCCAGATTATCATTGCATTGTTTTCATGCGTCATTTCACGTGTTGAGGAGTTTGTTTTCATTTAGGGTTTTTTTTTCATTTTTTTAATAAAAGGGATGAAGTACGGGCCTGGGTTGAGGAGTTTGTTCATATAGGTTGTTTATTAAAAAGTAGGGGCTCTGGGATTTGTTTCGGCCCTAATGGGATAAGAGTCCAACGGTTGGACTTGATTTAATAGTTTTTTTGTTCTTTTAAAAACAGTATAACACATATGATGATAAATAATAATAATAATATGTTATTATAAATTTATGTCCCGATGTCCAAAAATTTAAAAAGAGGTATCGGAGTGATCGCGCCTCCGAGAGGATCATGAATATGGGATCCGATCACGCGTCCAGACTACGGGACACAACAATAAAACCAAATACGAAAATACTCATACGGGATAACATACGCACCAAAATACGTACGACCGGACAGTGGCCGTTACATCCTACCCACCTTAAAGAAAATTCCGCCCTCGGAATTCCTAACAATCACTGATCAGGGAACAGAAGTGGGTAACGCTCTCTCATCTCATCTTCCCTCTCCCAGGTGGACTCTCCTAGCGAGCCGTGTCGCCACATCACCCTAACAAGAACGACAGTCTTGTTCCGGAGTGTCTTCTGACGGCTGTCAAGAATCTGCACTAGCTGCTGGTCATACGTCAGATCTGGACGGACGGTGATCTCAGAGTAGTCAACAGCGTGAGATGGATCGCTGATGTACCGACGGAGCTGAGACACATGGAAGACATCGTGAACACCTTCCAAAGATGGTGGCAAGGCTAAGCGGTATGCTACCTCGCCAACTCTCTCCAGAACATCGAAGGGTCTGATGTATCTCGGGCTGAGCATGCCACGTTTCCCAAAGCGAATCACTCCTCGATTCGGGAAAATCTTCAGGAACACATGGTCTCCCGGTTGAAACTCCAGAGGTCGCCGTTTAGCATCAGCCCAATGCTTATAACGGTCCTGAGCAATCCGAAGCTTGTCCCTGATATCTCGAACAACGTCCACTGCTTCGACTATCAACTCCGGTCCCAATAACTCTCTATCTCCAACGTCATCCCAGCTCAGGGGCGAACGACACTTCCTCCCGTAGAGAGCAGCGAAAGGCGCCATGCCAATGCTCGCCTGATAACTGTTGTTATAAGAGAACTCCACCAGGTGTAGATGATCCTCCCACGAACCCTTGAAATCTAGCATGCAAGCTCTCAGCATATCCTCCAAGATATGAATGGTCCGCTCTGACTGGCCATCCATCTGCGGGTGATACGCAGTGCTGAACTTTAGACTGGTACCAAGATTGGTCTGCAAACTCTTCCAGAACTGAGATGTGAACCTCGTATCACGATCAGATACGATGCTCACAGGGACCCCATGCAAGAGCACGATTTCCTATACAACATATTTCACGTCACAACTCGTACTAGAAAGAAATACGAAAGGATGAGTCGGATCATTACCTCCATATATTTCCTTGCCAGTATCTTCGTGGATTGTCCTACTCGGAACGGTATGAAGTGCGCAGACTTGGTCAGTCGATCGACAATGACCCAGATTGCGTCATTCTGTTTGGTGCTCCGAGGTAAGCCAGTCACGAAGTCCATCATGATGTGCTGCCATTTCCACTCCGGGATAGGCAGGGGCTATAGTAGTCCGACGGTGCGATGATGTTCAGCCTTCACTTGCTGACACACCAGGCATTTGGCAACACTCCGTGTCACACTTCTCTTCATACCATGCCACCAGAAATTCTGACGAAGATACTTGTACATCTTTGTACCTCCAGGATGAATGGAATAAGGC